>JAVLUZ010000415.1:87500-404607 GCA_036768485.1 Mermis nigrescens | reverse complement strand
TATGAAATATAGCCGGTCAGCTTTTATAAACAATCCGCTACGTGCAGTTCATGTTTTAATCTGTTGCATGGCTAACGAACTCACTCTTAGTAGTTTAAGGTACCTTCCTTGTTAAATACCTAAGCATCAACATGATCGTTATGTCCGATTAAGTTGCAGTAAAAGTGCAACTTTTCAAAAGAGTCATGCATCAGGTTAAAATCATCGGTGGGCAGCACCGAAATTCTGCAGGGGGAGTGAAAAAATTTTCAAAGGTCAAAAAAACGGTCTTAAAAAAGGTCGTATGGTGAAAAAACACCACTTTTCGACGTTTTCTCATTGAGCACTATCCAATGGCATCAAAAAATCGCTAAAAAAGCAAAAAAATTTCAAAAATTGAATTCTGGGGGTATTTTGATTTCTGGGGGGTATTCTAACTTCTAGGGGTGCATACCCCCAACCCCCACGCCCACGTGTGGTTAAAATGGACAGACTATATGTATATTTGCGTGGTTGGCCTTAAACAAAATACGTAGAAATCTGTAAAACGCGATCTTTGAACTGTCAACTAGTTGTACGACTAATAACGCGCGTTCCATTAAAAAACGCGTCCGGCATGACATACACGATGTTTATACGCTCCGAAAGCTTAAATTGGCAACGACGATCAGAATAAACCAAAACGAACAGAGAAAAATAGAAATCTTCTACGTATACCCAGAATAATTAAGTCTACAAGTGTAAAACAAGTACATATAACATATATGCACTGAATAGTATACAAAGTGTAAAGTACATTTAGTTCATCAATAATGATGGGCGAGAAAAAGGCTAAATCACACGGTTCTACTTAAATGTAGCAAAGCGTCGTATGTATAAAACGAACAGAAAGGCGCGAAAGAAAGACCGGTTTTGTTCACCGCACCAATTTGTAAACTTGGCCCTGAAATTACGTTTATCAGCGACAAACTTTTGGAGTAATAAACATTTCATCTATTTTTAGCGTCAATTTTCGAAAAAATAGCAAGATCATAACAAATCATACCTGTAACACGGGGAATTTGGACCAGCTCCAGAAATCCAAAAATTTCTGCCCCCGCCCCATTTTTGTAAACAGTAGCATTTTTGACCATTTTTGCGCATTTTTGGCCAAAAATTGAGCCCCCTTCTAAAAATGCCCGGGGACCCTCTCCCTGAATTTCGATCCGCAACATATACGTAGCAAATGCTTACTAAATGGTTTATAAGAAGGATATTCATAAAACCTCGCGTCATCTGCATGAAAAATGCATTCTCAAAGCTGCTTGAAGGCTCACTGCTCTCATTGGCATGTAAAGCAGTAAGGTTACACATGGGCAGGGGGCGCCACGCAATCCATTAGACCGCATATAATTCGGTAGACCCGCAAAATTGAATTTTTGGTGATTTTTTCGCAATTTAACACCAAAACAGAACGGAATTTTCACTTGAACAGAAATTTTAAATCGGAAGAAAACTATAACACAAAACCAGGTGCAATATAAAGTGCCCAACTAAGCAGTGACGCAAAAATGGATACAAATGCGATCAAATTCCTGGCCAAACGACTACGACTTATCGCAACTTATCACAAAACACTTCGCTCGAACGCGGCGACATACATTATTACATAATGTACATATATAAGCGAAGACAGTAAATATTTTTAAGACAGAATAGTAAATTTAAAGCTATGCTGATAAGAAAGAAATTGCAAATCTAAGCCAATCTAAGTAAGTCTACGTTAAGACGAATTGTAATTTTACGCACTGACGTTACATACCTAATTCATGAAACTCTAAGTCCGATAAAATGACATTTTAAGAAACGACTTCAGCGCGTGGCTCGCCATATAAGCACGAGTAGGATGAACAAACTCAATTTCTGCTGCCCAGATATGAGGTTTGAAATAGAGGCGAAACTGAAGTGTCTAAAATTTGAAAAATTTCATTAATACAAAACTACCGCGAGCGAACAATGGATAGGATTCGAGCATACATGTATCAGGGGGATGGGGATTCCTCCACTTAAAGTTAGTCATCGTCTCATCCGTCAAAGACTGAAAATTTGCATTTTTTTGACAGCTTTTGACTAAAAATCGCTAATCATTCCCCCTCCTCCAATGACCGAGGACCCCGACCCAAATTTGCAGCCGTCACATACATGGGTTCCAGTGTGCCGTATATGCAGAGCACTCATTCCTGTATACGAATTATAAAGCTTTAGGACAGGTAGCATTAGTCAAAAAATCCATCCCTTTCCTGCGATCATCTGATCAACAAAAAGAATATGCTCTATTGCCTTCCACCATTCTACTACTAATACAAGTGAGAATCTAAAGAGTCAAGGAGATATAGTCAGTGAGACATTCTGGAATTTCTTGAAAATGCATTGTTGCAGAAGGTAAACCTTGCTCATATCGAAGATTTTCGTCTTCGCTTTACAGCCTGAAGCATAAGTCAAAGCCTAATTTGAATGCGAAACGCACAAGATTTTATGAAACTTAATCTACCATCATATTATATTTATTAAATTTTCTCTCCTACAACTACTTCGCACAACCCGTTTAGTCTGAGTGTACAAGATGAACTTTGTTACTCCATCAAGCAGCAAAATTTAGAAAAGATATAAAAATAGGATATTAAACCAAAAATGCGTTCACACTTTCATTGCGACCTGAGGCAACAAATTATTTGAAATCGATTTGTCAATAAAGGACTCCACTTTTTACTCGGACATTCTTACTTAAACTATATTCTAATGTCATGCTACGCGCAAACACTATTAATAAGTACGATATACGGCGAGCAAGCAACAATGTTGATACATATGTACACGTTTACCATTTTTCCAACAAAAACGCATTACGAATTAACACAGCATGACTAAAATAGAAAATCTGAGCCGCTTTACGTCAGTCCACGATACATACGATGATGAAAAGACGTGTAAACTAGTATTCAACACGACTACATATACGATGGGTGGAGAAGATCAATCGTCCACGAAGATATTTTAAATCCTAATCAACTAGCTCAGCGTATGCCTAGAAGTGTGTATCTTCAAGCAATCCTGACTGAAAGCGTCTAATAAACCAAGTTAATTTAGTAAAAAGTCCGAATTATAACAAGCTTCCAGACTACAAATTCTAAATTTAAACCAGTCTGGTTAAGCAAGCCATGGCCATGAGCATCTACGGTGCCGAACAGCAAGAGTGACCGAAATAGCGTAAGTACGTTTTACGTGTATGTCATACATGTAGCAGGGGGGATAGGAAATCCCCCACCCTAAGTTGAACGCCCCCATTCCCCCAAAGCCAGAAAATTTTTGACCCCCCCCGATTTTGAAAAAAGACTGAATTTTTTGGACGTTTTAGGCCAAAAATTGGAGGTCATTTACCCCCCCCCCCAAATTGCCGGGACCCCCAAAAATTTCGAGCCATTACATGTATGATGTATGTGCATGCCTTTGAGATGCAATATCGCATGCTTTCATTTCCTGATTTTATACTGGCTTATACTCAGCCTACAGCAAAAGAAAAATTCGACCCATAAGTACCAACTAAATGGACAAAAAAGAAAAAACCCATTCAAGACAGACATACAGCACATAGGGGATAAGGTAAAGGACCTCCTGAAGGGTCAGACGGGCAGGTACAGTCCCGCTATTTTGAGCTGAGGGAACATTTTCTGCATTATTTTCGAAGACAAAAGCAGTATTAGAGCGCCGGATTACTAATTTTACAAGCAGTTTACAAAAAAGCGCCCAAAATCAAGTCAAAACGGTCTGAAAACATTGAAAATCCGCGCAAAGTTGATCAATTTCAAATTTCTTCAGTATTGAAAACAGTACAGTGCTCTCAAAATCGACTAAAAATATTAAAAGATACTGAGCTTATCACGAAAAGACACTTTATATAGATTATCTTGACCATTTTGTCATTTGACTGACAAAAAAGTTAACGCTACATCTACTGATCCGTATTTCTAGGAGTTTATCTACCCTGCCGTGCCGACCATACCTGGGCGTGGCGGGAAGGTTTGAGGGGATGTGCATCCCCCAGAAACCAAAATGACCCCCAGAATTCAATTTTTGGAAATTTTTTGTTTTTTTTTCATAATTTTTTGATGCCAATGGATAGTGCTCGATGAGAAACGTTAAAAATAGTGTTTTTTCGCCATACTACCATTTTTTGACCTTTATAAAATCTTGCACCCCCAGCATTTTGGTGCCGCCCACCTATGGTTCCGTGCCAACCCTGACCTTGTGCCTTATGATTCAAGACATTGTGTTTTGTGCAAAACGATTCAAAACGCTCAAGATCACTAGATAAGGCTGCCTACCCTCAGGAGAGGCTTATAATGAAGTAAATCCCGACGGACATAATAAGTCATGTCTAAAAAAGCCAAAAAAGCGACCACAGACGAAATATAAGCGATTAAGCATATCATACAATGAAGAAATAAAAAGGTTGCATACGCAAAACGTGTTACGTGCTGCTATTTACATAATGCAGCAAGTTAAAAAAATTCCTGATGTTTGAACTTTGACGAAAAAACGCGAATAGTTTACGTCGAGCAAAGGGCAACAACCGACGATTATTTTCCAAATTCAACGGTCGAACGAGAAGACGTGTATTCCAAATTTTGATGACGTCACGCAGTCGTTAGAAGATCCAGCATTTTACAAACTGACTAATCGAAATCGGCTAAAAATAGACGCAGTCGACCGATCGATATTTGTTCGATGACGTCATCATCGCTAGTCAACAATAGCATCGAATTTTTTGGATTCGTTAGACCCGCCGTCTAAGGACAACCGCCGGTCGCCTGTCGGCTCGACTCAGTCGGGTTTTCGACAATAAAGATCCTTCAACGTCTTCAACTCCTCTATTAACTGCTTATTTTGCTGCTCCAGAGCCGCTACCCGATTCTCCAAACATTTGACGTATTCCTTTTTCTTTCGTCTACATTCTTTGGCCGCTTCCCTAGAATAACTACGCTCTTTAGTCATCATGGTTGAGAATGGGGTAGGAACATGCATGTCACAGGGGGATGGGGGATTCCCGCCCGGAGTCAGTTGTCCCCCTAATCCCTCAAAGCAAGAAAATTTTTGACCCCACCCCATTTGTAAAAAGAATGGACTTTTTGGCCGTTGTAGAAGTTTTTTAGCCGTTCTACGTGTTTCTGGCCGTTTTTTGCCGTTTACAGGTTTTTTCAACCGTTTTTAGCATTTTTGGCCAGAAATTAGAGGTAATTTACCCCCTAACCAGTGTTTTTTTTGTACAAGGTCCGTTTGTACATGTACAAAGATGGTCCCCAAAAGTCTTTGTACATTTTGTACATGCAAATTTTTGTGTACTATAATATAGTACAGTAGCGATTTTAGTGTGGTAAAACAGGGTTTTCGATCTTTGGTAATGTATTTTAGCTAATTTCTGGGTTTCTGACGCCAAAAATTACTAAAAATTATCTGAAAACGGCGCGAAAAGCCGAAAAATGTTAACATTTTTCCATTCTAGATGCAAATTCTGCCATTTTAAAGATATATAGGACAAATAATTTATCAGTTCGGAGCGAAGCGCCGAAAATTGTGGAATTTTACATCTTTTTACAGTTTTTGTCTTCCTAAAAATCTTTGTACATTTTGTACACACAAAATTTTTGGGTACTATAATATGGTACAGCAGCGATTTTAGTGTGGTAAAAACGAGTTCTTCGACTTTTCGTAGTGTTTTAGCCAATTTCTGAGTCTCTAAGGGCAAAAATCACTAAAAATCGTCTTAAAACGGCGCGAAGCGCCCAAAAATTTGACATTTTTACTTTTGAAATGCAATTTCTGCCATTATAAAGTATATAGAACACACAATTACTCATTCCGGCGCGAAGCGCCGAAATTTTCGAATTTCAGACCTTTTTTGCAATTTTTGTCTTTCCAAAAATCTTTGTGTATGTACAAAGACGGTTTCGAAAAGTCGTTGTACATCGGGAAAAATCTTTGCCGACAACAAAAAAAAACCGTGCCCCTAACCCTTTCTGAAAATGGCCAGGGACCTCGCCTCCACCGAAATTTTCGAGCCGTTACATGTTAGATAGGAATTATATATACATGGGCAGCAGCCAGCAACAAACTGCTGTACGGAGATGGAGCCTTCACGCCCAAAGTTGGTCATCCACCCATCCCCAAGGTCAAAAAGGTAACGTCCCGGGTGACCGACAGTCCCGGGTGACCGACAATCCCGGGTGACCGACAGTCCCGGGTGACCGACAGTCCCGGGTCACCGACAAATAGTATAAAAATAGATCTGTCAATCAAAAAATTCCCGAGTGACCGACAGTACCTACTGGCCGACTGTTCCGAGTGGCCGACAGTCCCGGATGGCCGACTGTGTCGGATGGCCGACAGTCCCGGGTGGCCGACTGTACCGGATGGCCGACAGTCCCGAGTGGCCGACTGTACCGGGTGGCCGAAAGTCCCGGGTGGCCGACACTGTACCGGGTGATCGATAAAAAGCATAAAAATTCCCAAATGACCCGGTTGTACTATTACTATGAATATATGTACGTGTATGCACGTACATTTTTCAAAATCGAAACACGTAATTTTTTCATTCTCTCAGAATAGCAATAAAGTTTTCACTTGCATAAATGTGAATATAAACTTATTATGTGTACATATTGTATATAAATTTATTAATTGTACATATTTAATATAATCTATCAAAACTAAAAATTTTGTATCAAAGATTCATTTTTGTCCAGTCGTCGTTAAGATCTCGAATTGTGCGCTTTGAATTCGGCCTACAGCGTAGTTTCACATGCGCAATGGAATGCATAAGCAATGAAACTGCGTTTAGGCACCTTCAGAATAAAAAAATTCTAAAAGATAAAATCTCATTTGCATTTGAATCGGGCGGATAGTTAATCCCTGTTTTTGTCAAAATAAACATTTTTTAGTGGAGCGTATAGAGTGCTCAGTAGTTTCGCGTGAAAAATGGAAGGCGATTTTTGCTAGTTAACTCATATGAGCAATGTCATTGCATTGATAAAACTATTTATGTGCATAAATAGGTACCTACTTGAAAAAGCATTAATTCCGAAACCATTAGTCAATTAAGAATTTTTATGACAAACCTATTATTTTACCACTTGTTGGCCACCCGGTACAGTCGGCGACCCGGGACTGTCGGTCACCCGGTACAGTCGGCCACCCGGGACTGTCGGCCACCCGGTACAGTCGGCCACTCGGGACTGTCGGCCACCCGGTATAGCCGGCCACCCGGGACTGTCGGTCAGACGGGAATTTTTGATTGACAGATCTATTTTTAAAACCATTTGTCGGTCACCCGGGACTGTCGGTCACCCGGGACTGTCGGTCACACGGGACTGTCGGTTACCCGGGACACAATCGTCAAAAAATGTTTAAAACACCTCCGAATTTCGGTGAAAAGTTGCTTTTCTGGCCACTTTTAGGTTATTCCTTTGCAATTTTTGGCCAGGAATTGTGAGCATTTATCCCCATTTAGAATAGCGGAGGATCCCATTCAAAATTTTGAGCCTTACATGCACGGCAGAAACTAAATTTAGGGCCGTATGACAGAACGCGGAATAAGTTGTTCCTGAGATAAGCGCTATTCCGGGAATAGCTATTCTCGTAATAAAATCTTATTCTCGTGATAGCTATTCCTGGGTTAAGGGACGGAATAAGCTATCCTAGGAATAAGAAAATTTGGTACATGACAGAACGCGAAATACGCGAGGAATAGCTGTCCCTGGGATAACTGTATCTATCCCAGGATTAAGTTACGCATTCCATAGGTTTTGTGTATAAATTGGATGTCCAACGCATGGTGCATACTGTAGTCACGTTCGAATTACTTCGAAAATATACGACGTGAAATACAAACGTGTAGTATTCATGTACATGCGTGCGCACGGGTAGAGTATGCATTGATGCATTGAATTAATGGGACTGCCGAATGTAACCAGATAACCTTTTTATAATTTGGTTCAATAAATGCGGCTTGCTTGCTTCTACGGAAAAGGAAAATGAAACATTGACATTGAAATCAAAAATGATAGCTTGCGCATGAAATAACTACTTTTTTTGTGTAAGAAGGTACTCATTTGCGAATCTTGATGTCAACTTGTTAATTATACACACTACCTACTGCATTAATTTTTTTAATAACTTTACTGGAGGTATTAAGTATTGCATGATCGAAAAAATCATAAAAAATCAATTTTGTCGAGAGCTCAACAAGACGAGCCGCAAGGCAAACGCGCAACTACTGTATCTGTTTTGATCGTATTACAAACGACAGCAACCAAATTAAATTTCTAGGGCCGTATGACAGAACGCGGAATAAGTTGTTCCTGGGATAGGCGCTATTCCAGGAATAGCTATTCTCGTAATAAAATTTATTCTCGTGATAGCTATTCCTGGGTTAAGGTCCGAAATAAGCTATCTCTGGAATAAGAAAATTCGGTATGACAGAACGCGGAATACGCGAGGAATAGCTATTCCTGGGATAGTTGAATTTATCCCGAGATAAAATCGTGCCTATCGGGCGAATTAGCATAATTGATTTTATAGCAGTTTTTTATGCACGTTATGTGCACTCCGAATGAACAGTCGTTCTGCGCGTTGCATAAGTACTCTCATTGCATTTTTCAATGCGCTTTTGACTAGTTCGTTATTTTAAAAATGTCGTTTATGTCTCAACGGAAAATTCGTGATTCAAATTTTAGTAACATCGAAGTGCACGTATTAATTGAAAAGATTCGAGAAAACATTGACATTATTGAAAATAAAAGAACTGATGGTGTTAATTTGAAAGCAAAAAAAGCAGCATGGTTATTGATAGCAGGAGAATTCGATTCAAACCCTGATTGCCGTTCGAGAAAAGTCGATCAGTTAATTGCAAAATGGAAAGGTCTAAAGAAAGTAAGATTTTTATACGATTTTCATTGATGCATAAATTATGTGTACTAATACAAAAAACATCAAAGATACGTAAAACAACGCATTAAAAATAAAAAAATTCCATGTGCTTATTATTCATTGTTGTATATCATATCTACTTAAAACAACGAATTCAGGTACATTTAAAAAACTCGACGTAAGAAAGTGAGTAAGCTAAAAATAATTTGCAACAATAGCTCGCCTCTTCGCTATGCCTTGAACGTTATCATTAGCTCCAAGATTATCTTCATCGGCCAGTGCATCGTCATTAAAATCCTCGTCATCCTGAATATCACCAATTGACTGAGCAAAATTGTGCAAAACTGCACATGCTACGATTATGTTCCCACATCTTTTTGGCGAGTATCGTAATTTGTTCGATAGGCAAGGAAATCGTCGTTTTAAAATTCCATTTGAGTCTTTCAATTACCATTCTAGTCGACGATTGAGCGTAATTATATCGACGTTCCGCGGCTGTCTGCGGATTAGCTAATGGAGTCAGCAGATATCTAGTGCATGGGTATCCGCGATCTCCCAAAATGTGATACTTTGAAGGCATAGATTCGAGTTTTTCTTTCAATTTGGATTCTTGGAAAATCCTGGCATCGTGTGTACTACCCATCCACCTAGCCACAACATTCCTTATCTTTAAATCGGCGTCGCACATAAGCTGGACGTTTATTGAGAACCAGCCTTTCCGGTTACGGTACAACTCACTGTCATTACCTCCAGGACTGATAATTGGAACGTGAGTACAGTCGATTGCTCCTATTACACCAGGAAATCGACGCTGCCGATAAAATCGATTTTGAAGTTGACTGAATTCATCTTCGGATGGGAATTTGATAAATTCGGGTCTCAAAGACGCAATCAGACGGATAACTTCATGCGTACATTTCGAAACAGCGCTTTGACTGAGACCATGTAAATCAGCTAGCTCCCTTTGAAAGCATCCGGTTGATAGCAAGCGAAGGGTCGTGAAAACCTGCCATTCAAATCATCTTTTTTATATACCTAAGCAACTAACAGTTTTGAAATTTTGATTAAACTTTTGTGGGAAATATTTAGTCGATTAGGATACAAGATCTTGGAAGTTTGAAGGGTAGCCCCATGATTTTTCGATTTTCCAAAAGAATCGTAGAAGAGGTTTTGTTTTAAGCGTTTTTAATGATCTTTTAGCTCAAAAGTGTTAAATTTTAGGCTATTCCTATTTTTGACTGTAGTTTGTTCTATTTATTCGATTGTTTCAAATTTTTCCAAATTTTTCGTACGATCAGTCATGCATCTAATGGTCGTGATCATATATGTACAGCATGACCGATCTGGGGGTCAGCCGGTCTGGGGTCAGCCGCGCTGGGGTCAAGAATCGAGCTTTTCGGGCCGAATGACTGGTACAAACGCTAAAATAGCGTTAAAACTACATTTTTACACAGTTTTCGATCAATTTAAAGCACTTTTGAAGAAAAATTACAATTTTTAATCATTTTTTAACCTTCATTTTGCCACATTTTCTTGAGAAAATTCCCAGTTTCTCCATTTTGGGGGTCTTAGAGTCCAGACCACACCTGGGCGTGGGGAGTTTGGGGGTATGCACCCCCAGAAACCAATGTTTTTTTCGCAATTTTTGGTGCCAATGGATAGTGCTCGATGAGAAACGTTGAAAAATGGTGTTTTTTCACGATACCATCATTTTTAAGGCCATTTTTTGACATTTGAAAAATCTTAAACGCACCCATGATTTAGGTGCTGCCCACGTATGGTCCAGCCCCCAAACCCCCATGTCTGGTTCGCTCGCTTATTTTCTTACTTACTAAAATTAAAATACGAGATGTATGTTCCACATTTTGTTCCTATCATGACAAGCTTGTGCAAACTATTTTGGTTATAAAAGGTTTTCAATTAAGGAAACCAAAGCTAAAGTGTGCGATTATCGCAAACAATTGAAAGCAACTGGTGGTGGTCCTCCGCCTGCTGAAATGCCTGATATTTACAAGACGATATTCGAGATGATTCCATCGCAGTTCGAGAGGATTGAGAATGAATTTGACGATGATGCGGATTTATTTGATCCCGGTGAGTTCCAGAATGAAAAATAGTAAATTACCTGGGGAAAATTAGGCTAAATAAAGGTCAAGCATTATTTTTACCGCAAAAGTGCTTGAAAATGATCAAATACTGTTGATTAACATAGTTTTTACGTTATTTTACGATTAAAACGAGTGTTAGCGGCCGTATTTATTTATTGAATGACCCGCCAGACCGGAGTGACCACCATATGCCGGCCATGCTGTGCATTTTGGTTACGTCCAATCCCTTACCTCCTTGCGTAATAAATGCAAGCTAGAATGGCACAATTAGACATTTACCCGAGCAAATTTTATGATTTATATTACTTTGACAGATAAAAATTATTTACGCTCATATTTGATAAAAAATATTTGCTTAAAGCTAAAGAATATATAAAGAAATGTTGGAAATAAAATATATATGATAAGCAAACTAGAGATATGAAAGCATTATTATAAAACATAAAAATTAACTTCAAATTGAATGAAATATGTAAAATACGCAAAATATAAAATCTCTACGCGAGTGAGAAGATTTCATAGCTTAGTTTCAAAAACACGATTTAACATTATATAATCTCGCGATCAAGCTCGTGCATCGTAAAAATAAATTATTTCTCATTTCGCTGGACTGATTTTATTGATTTTTTAAAGCAGATGTCACTCAGAACGTTGAAGCAACTCCAGAACAATTAGAAGACGAAACTCCTGAGTCCACTGTAGAAAACTTTGAAACTTCTACGCCCTACGAAGATCGATTATTCAAGAAACGACGAGCTATCGACAACGCACAAATCAGTGTAAAAAAGCGCGAATTTACCGAAAAAGAGACGCTTATCGATCTGAAGAAGCAGCATATGATTCAAGAGCATGATCTGAAGATGGAAGCTATTAGAGAAGAAATTAGAGCGTCGAAGGCCAAAGCCGATTATTACCTGAATATGAACGCAGTTTTGCCTATCAATGTTTCCAGGTAATATCAGGTCGGATGACTCATCAAAAGCCTTGAGGAACCTCAGCTAAATAAATTTTTTCTTTTCCCCCAGATTTTTCTGCAGTTAGAGAAAAATGATGTATGTCATCCATACTGTAACTTTTCTGATACTTTATTTGACTTACGAAACTTTTCTGACATAAAATCGAGAAAAAATAAAAGCAAAATGAGGTGTGCATGAGCAAATTTTTTTAAACAGACTCCTATTTCATTTTATTTTTGAAGATGGGGCTGGCAAACGTGTGCAAGTTGGCTGCGAGTACGTCTAGCACACAATGTAAATGATAAAAATTGAGAAACTGACAAAAAACTTGTCAATAATCTTAAAAAAAGGTAATAAGTGTAAAAATTGAGCTTCGTACATACATAAATGCATTTCAGTGTTACCAGTTACACGAAATTTGAATTTTCAAAGAATTAATGAATTTCAAACGCATTCAGAATGTCAAGCTCAGCTTCAGCCCCACCGAATTTCCATCATATGCACCAGACGAGCGTTAGTGACTACACATTATTGAATCAAAACAATGCCGCTGGTTCGACGAATTCGATTTATTTATTAATGTATTCGACTATTGTTTTTGTCAGTCATTCATAATTCTAGAAATGCAAAAGTAAAAATGGTTTATCTTACTTGTGTTTCTGGGCTAAGTGACTGGTGACGCATAGTTGTCCGATTGATACATGGGCTTAATCGATCAATCAACATCCTCACAGTTGCTTTTTGAAAACGATAACGAATAACAAAATCCTGATCCGTGTAAATTTCGAAAGGATTTTTTCCTGATATAGTTGTTACACTTCCGACGATCTCTTCTTCATTTTCAGAATCAGTTGAATGATTTAAAAAATTTATAACGTCCATCTTTCGCATCCGACTCAAAGCAATTGATCGTTATTCCTCCGTTTATACCTACTCAGACCAGATATAAAATGGCGGAATAAAAGCGGCCGTTTTTATTCCCGAGATAACTTATTCCGCCTTTTGTCATACCATTTATTTTTATTCCGCCGTTTTATTCCGAGGTTAGCGCCTGCAACGGCGCTATTCCGCGTTCTGTCATACCAACTTTATTCCTGGAATATCTCTGTTTATTCCGCTTCCTGTAATACCGAAATATTTTATTCCGCCCTCTTATCCCACTGTTTTATCCTGGAATAGCACTATTCCGCGTTCTGTCATACGGCCCCTAGATAAATAGGAATCATTTGCCTATCCAATTAAAAATTTTTTAACACATTTACTTCTTTTAAAATCGCTTTAGAAACGATTTTTACTACTATTCCGCTGTCTTATACCTGCTCCGACCAGGTATAAAATGGCGGAATAAAAGCGGCCGTTTTTATTCCCGAGATAACTTATTCCGCCTTCTGTCATACCGCTTATTTTTATTCCGCCGTTTTATCCCTAGGTTAGCGCCTTGAACGGCGCTATTCCGCGTTCTGTCATACCAACTTTATTCCTGGAATATCACTGTTTATTCCGCTTCCTGTAATACCAAAATATTTTATTCCGCCCTCGTATCCCACTGTTTTATCCTGGAATAGCACTATTCCGCGTTCTGTCATACGGCCCTTAGAGAGGTCCGATGAGGCAAAATCGCAAAGTGTCACAAGTCTATCGGATTCTCGGAGGAGTCTAGGTTTTGGGTAAGGGTCTAAACCCCCAAAGCCTATGTGTGGTGGAAATTCAGTCAAATTCTACAGACCTCCGTACCCTGTAATTTGAGATCTGCCAGACATAAATTATCTACGCCCTAACATAACCAGGAATCAAAGCTTATTTATTGTATGAGAGGGGAGGAAGCGAACCCATCATCACGGCAAAGCTTCACTGGCGAGTTTCTGCATTGTATCACATTACTGAGCATGCAAGTATCCTTTTTGATAATACCTCAAGTCAGAAAAATTATTAGCACAATGTTTAAACACCACAGTAGTTACTCTCCTACTTTATGTACATAGGTGCAAAAAACGCCAGATACCGCGAAAAGGGAGAGCAAAGCATTACAGAACCGTACAAAATACTGGAGTAGATTTGAATAAGTGAAAATGAAGAATAATAAATATGGCAAATAAAAAATAAAAAATATAAACTGACAAGCTTCCGGTGTTCAAACTAGACTAAAAATAACATGTGAACAAATTGCAGTAACGCATCAACAGCTGACAGCTGGCCGAAACCTTTTTCTACGTCTTAAACAAAAACATTGTCATCTAAATATCTGATTCAAGAGGTCTCCAAATTCCATGCTCGTATTAGTCAAAGTTATGACGCGTAACATCAGGTTATATTTTTTTCGGGCCTCCTCGTATATGACGGGTTGATTAGGTTGTTTAATTGATAACTAAAGACCAGGTGTGCAAAACAATAGTAAATTGCGAGCGCAAAATGGCTCAGCTTTATTCGTCAAAAACTTCACATAAGAATTAAGATCATCTAAAGCATATAGAGAAGTATTTAAACCAAAGATAAATCAAATATTTATCAGCATTTCAACATTTCCAATAGCTAAATTTTGTCAACAATGAGATAGGATCAATTTGATCAACTGAGACAAAGAACGCTCCACAGCAGACGATACCGAACCGTTCAACATCACAACTGCTTAGGTCATATTTTCTTAAAGTGCCCTACCCAATTTTATACAGAAAAATATTCGATTTTTTTTGCGGGGAGAGAAGTTTCAAATTTTGGGAGTAAGAATTCGAGGTATATTTAAATTTAGTCGAAATGCGATAATAGGTGAAATTCTCATGGAATAAAATCGTAATCCATAAGCAATCATGTGTAAAGGCGGCAAATTACGAGCAAAAAACATGGCTTTTCAGGCTTAAAAGCAACTTTTTCCGGCTCAGCTGCTCTGATTTTTAAAAAATGGTGCAGTAAAGCAAATAAAATTCCCGACTAATATGTTAAACCCGTAACAAACCTGTTTTTTAGCAACCGCACTTCACGTTTTCGCGTTGCTTCGTCATGATGAGGCGGACCGGCCATCACAACCCGATGTTGCTGCTGCTGTTGATGTTGCTGCGGCTGATTGGACGAGAAAAGGACAGCCTGTGGTTGTTGTTGTTGTTGTTGGTGCTGCGGTTGCACGGAGGACGCGCTATTCAAATTTACAGACCGCAGTCCCAGCAACTCAGTATTCACTGAAATAGGCGTGTAAACTATTTAGGACGAGCTTACATGATCTGGGGGCATAGGTGCACGAGGTCAGGGTCGGCAAGGGGGGGGGTGAAGTCCCAAAAATCCAAAAACCGTAGATTTAACGTTCACGATTCTTTTGCTGTTTTAAGATAAAAATGGTCAAAATAGCCTATAACACGTTTTTCGTGGTAATGTCGCATTTTAACAGCATTTTTAGTCCCTTTTGACTGCATTATATCGCTTTTGAAACCAAAAAATTCAAAAATTTATCAATTTTGGGCGCTTTTTGAGTAAAAAGTACTTAAAAGTACTAATCTGGCGCGAAGCGCTGGAAACATTTTGACGTTTTCACTGCTTTTGACCTCAAAAATGATACAAAAAACGTTCCATCAGCTCAAAATCGCCTGACAGTACCTGCCCGGCTAACCCTTCAGGGGGTAATACCCCCCTCACCCCCTACGTACATGATTGTCTTGGGGGGTTTGAGGAGTTTCCACTGCCTCCCTACACAATTTTTAATTCCTCTCCTAGAATTTGCGATTTCCAAAAAATCCGTCATTTTTGAGCCCAAAAATACACTTTAAAATTTCACTCCCTTAGAATTACCATGCTATGCACGCCTGATAGAGAACGAGTATAACAATATAATTTTATCGTTACGAACAGCCTTGCACAGCGTGGGAATTCTGGAGGGTGACGCCAAAATTTTTCTTAAAGAGTAAATTGAATAAAATATAGTGAAAAATGATTATATGGCGCGAACACCAAAAATTTGACACTTTTAGGCCGGAAGATCGCAAAAACGCTCAAAACAACGCCTTTCAAACAAATTTTTCTGGAAAATGAATAATTATCGGGGATGAAAACCCATATAAGCTCCCAGGTCATGTATGATTACTACTAATGATACCGCAATGCCTTTTTTCCCATTTCGGGTGCTGGAATAGCATAATGCACTACGTTTCTTTGAGATGATAATTTTTTAGGTACCTACTTGTTTTTCACTGATACACCTTGTTACACTATTTCGTGACCACAACTTTTGAAAGGCATACGTTTCTCAGGCCATTCGCGGACCAAAACCTATTGTCGGAATAATGAAAGAGCGCCAAACGATACCCCGCAGTATAATTTGAAGTATTTTTCGAGTAGTACTCTATCCATTCATTCAGACACTTTTCGTCTATTATTCTGCCCATATTTATATAATAGTCCAAGATATTCCATCGCTCTTATCATCATTCGTTTTCATGCAAACTTAATCACGAATATTCACGAAGAGTAAAATACAACGAATCGAAGCATTTTCACGGGTTGTGACCATACGTGGGCAGCACCGAAATTCTGGGGGGGTGAAAAAAATTTTTAAAGGTCAAAAAAATGGTCTTAAAAATGGTCGTATGGTGAAAAAACACAATTTTTCGACGTTTCTCATCAAGAACTATCCAATGGCATCAAAAAATCGCTAAAAAAAGAAGAAAAATTTCAAAATTTGAATTCTGGGGGGTATTTTGATTTCTGGGGGGTATTTTAACTTCTGGGGGGTGCACACCCCCCAAATCCCCCACGCCCATGTGTGGTTGTGACCGGGGGAGGGGGTAAGGAACGACAAAAAATCTAGAATAACAACACAAACTCATCATTTAGCGCCATAATTGGCCATACAAATTAATTATTTACCCCCCCCCAGGAAACTCGGTTTACCCCCTCCCAGAACTGTTGACCGTGTGCATGTATGTATTTCTTCATCGTTTGTAAATGATACTACCTTTCCTGTGAGAGAAAAAAATTAAAAAAATAAAATTCGCTGAAAATTAAAATTTGATGAATAAAAAATGCTTACCAGGTACGACAATGTGTTGCGTTTGTGGCATACAATCATGCATCTGCTGCTGCTGATTGGTTCCGGTCGTATAATGAACCAAATTGGCAGCTGCTCCTGGCGACATCAAACCAATCGATGAATTGGTGTAATGCGGTTCGACACCGTTAGTTTGGGTGCAAGATAAGTGCAGTGGACCGGGCAGCGAAAGAACTTAAAAAATCAGTACAAATATGTACATACTCGTACATTGCGCGCTTTCATATAGTATAGGCATTAAATTAAACAACTGAAATTAACTACTGAATGAAACTGAACAAACTCAGATCAAGTAAGAATAGTAAAGTAATTTTTAGGTAAAGCAGTTTCCATATTCAAATGTACCTATTCATCCGTCGAATAATTCAGAAAAAGAAAGTAAAACGGAGCACACGGGAAGCAAATATTAATGTCACTGTCAACATAACGAAACGTTTTTGCGATATCATCATTTCTTCGACTTAACTAGCAGTCTGATATTACCACAAAATACGACGCTTTTGAAACTGCAGCAAAGCGAGCAAAAAGTTTTTTTGTAGCCCTTCAACATCTAATGCACTTGATAAAATGAGGGATGTCCCGGGGCAGGCTTTTTAGCCAGGGCAAGATGTTATGCATACTAATGTATGCAAACCCTAAACACTTAAAATTATTTACGGTACTTTTTTACATTAGTACTTAATCATATAACTGCGAAAAGGGGATTAATTTCAGGTTCCTCGCCGTATAATGGCTTTAAATTAAAAGCTTAAGAAGTTAAAAAACGCTTTGAAAAATATCAATGATGCACGTGATACTGGATCAGTCCAATTAAACAACAATTATTAGCGATAAAACACAACTGTGCGACTGTCTTCAGATTTGTAAAACTTCATGACTGATTACCGGGGAGGTAAAGAATCGCGAGGTTATTTTAAAATTCAAAATTGAATACCCATATCTCTTATGATCTAAGCTCTCAATTAATGAATGTCAGTTTTTATGAAAAATAGAAATTTTTTGCGATGCTACGTGCTCGTCATTTTATTTATGGTAAAGATTAATTTTTCCGCTGCAAAGAAAGTATAAGCAATTCAGTTAAAGGCATGTATTTTTATAATTGAAATTATCATTTTTGTTCCAATTTCTACTTTAAAAGTTTATTGTATTTTTAGTAAAACCTGTTAATTTATCTGTTGATTATATAAATTGCACTTCTTGAATTTAAGACTCCCGAATTTCCGACAGCACAAGCTTGATTTTCAAGAAAGTTTTTAAAATTGTGAATTACGAAACAATATGTATATATATTTTTACGTCAGGACACCAAGAAATACGATCACAGCATCGAATCTTGCTTCGCTTCCTTCTTAAGCTGATCCTTTAATTAATTTTATGCATTCCATCTGTTCAGAGTTAACAGAGCATCGAATTTCATTTACAAGATCAGACAGAATAGAAAAAATTTACTCGTCGTCCGATTTCGGCTATTTACTTCGAGATGAACTATAAAATTAATAAACAAATCATAAATGTATCAATGATATAATAATAGTAATATTAATTATGAATATTAATAGCTTTATTAATAACTAATTTAAAAGTAAAGCGAATAAGCTGAATGTAAATTTCTTAAGTTGGGTTCAAATCTACATTCAAGCTATAGAAAGACTTTCACGATCAAATTTTGCCATTTGAATTCGTCAGTATTCTGGAATATAACATTTCCTTGGTTCTTAATGTTAATTTCCAAGATTGATTTTAAAAGAAATTGTAATTAATTACAGAGGTTTTAGCCCCGGCCCGGGGCAAGCCTTGCAACGGCCCGGGGCCAGAGCATAAGCCCCAGCACCGTGGCCTAAGCTTGGGATATCCCTACATAAAACACATGGAAAAATCACTATAAATAACGAAAATTGCAAAAAGAAAGTAAACGTTAAACGCCAAGGGTCGGCTGAGCGCCCCAAACTATTTTGAAAATTCTTTGGACCGATATATGTTGGTGTACGCCCAAAATTGAGCTTAAGAAAGCAAAAACGTTAATTTTCCGGCGCTTCAAGCCGAATCATCATTTACAGCATCTCAATGTTGAATTAAGATCTTGAATCAGCTAAAATATTCGAGCGTTTCACACCTGATTAGTGATTCAATTTGTAATTGTCCTTTCCGTAGAACGTCAAAAACTCGCTTAAGAGCATGGTTAAGGTAAGAAAATGAATTTTCGCTAGTTTAAGAAGCAACATTCCGTTTTTCTGTCATTCTTTGAAAGAACACTAAATTTGATTTTAATTGAGTAAGAATGACCAAATTTACTTGCGTTTTGCGATTGAGTTTTTTACAGCGACTCTTTCTGCACTGCAGAGGTCGAAAACAGCATTTTAGCTCAGAAAGCATTTCACATTTATTCACGGTAAGCGCTTGAATATTTTTGTGCGTATATAGACGTTGATGAATTTAGTCCATTTTTGGCTAAATTCAGAGCCAGAATTTGATCACTTTGAAAAAAATTTAGAAGTCCTCTTGTCAAAAAATTTCCAGGGATTCAGCCTCTGACCCACTGGGTCAGGGACACGGACAGTCTTCAATTTTTTTCCGGATCCGTCATTGTTATAATCAGACAATTTATTTAGCATGACGCACCAGCCACGGTCTCACTTCAATATCATCTTACATGTTTGCGTAGTGTGGCTACTATGAATTTAATCTAAGGAACAACTAAACCGTAAATGCACAAGGTCAGAGCCAGCGTAGGGAAGACTTAGGCTTAAGATGATTAGATGTTGTGCCAGTTTTTCTAAGTCAATTGGTTGAATATAAAAGGTAGCTCATTTTTGATTCTCTGACCTCTGGAGGTCAATACCTCCATGCCTACATCATATAACGTATTACGTGTTTATAGCACTGAGTGATTCAAGTTTTGTTACGCCCATATTTTAAATCATGCTCCGAATAGTTCAATCCTAAACGAATAAAAGATTGATTCAAGATTCGCCTCTTGATCGAAGCCTTCGATTGCACGGCAAATCTTTTTTTAATTAAAATATAAAATGCATTCAAAATCGATCTACATTTATAATACTGATGGATAGTGAAGGATAGGCCCCTTTTGCTTCTAAACGATTACATACAATAAAACATGACGCGATGAAATGGTTTGCAAGCCGTCTATTGCGATGACGTAAATTGTGCGCTAACAGGGTAGGTTTGATGCTTATTTCAACTGCACGTACTGATCTTACTACCAGGCTGCTGAGCTCGTTTTATAGGAAGCAAGCGTTATGTTCGCTTCAACTGTCCTACAATGCCAGAAAGAACTAGTAGGCGTATTTCATAAGTTTTCAAAACTCAGCAAGTAACTTGCTTCATTCGTGCGCATAATACCGGAATTAATTATGCAATGATAAAATGGAACGTGGAAGAACTGGTTTGCCGCTGTACACAAGTAAAACAAGACTTAGCTGATCTTAATTCACCTAAGCTAAAAAATAGTTCATCTTGTAATAATAGAAGTATATCAAAAGTATATTATTTCCTAATCACGGTCTTTTCTCCAAATAATGCCAAATGCCAGGTAAGCAAGTTTAAAACTTTAAGAAAAGATAAATAAGTAAAAAAGTTCAGGGCGAGTAGATGACCTTCAATTTCTGGCTAAAAAAGGACAAAAAACACCTGAAAATAGATCGCAAGTTTTTTTTCCAAAAATCGGGAGGTAAGGTTAAGTCAAAAATTTTCTGGCTCTGAGGGGTGATGGAGGGACGACCAACTTTGGGTGGGAGATCCCCATCCTTCCTGTTACATGTATACTTACCCCGAAGTCGCGTTTCAAAAAAAATTGGTAGAAAGGTTCTGCTTTAAGCGTTTTTTGCTATCTGTGTGCGCAAAAAAATCAAATTTTCGACACTTCGCAGCATATAGGCATGTTTGAGTATCAAATTTTTCAAATATTTTTCCCACATTATTTTGTTTTAACGCTCTAGAAAGATAGAACATCGCGAAAACATCGAAAAGCGACATTTCTGACGCGTATTCACCGTTTTAGAGCCCAAAAAGGCACTTTTGAATTTCAACTTCTCTCCCCTAAGAGTTCCCATTCTGTGTATGTCTGAAAAGAACGATTTAGAGCAAGCGGCATAAAGTTTAAATTTAAATAAATGAATGGAGGAAACATACAAAAGTACCTCTTCAGGAAATAAATGATTTAATCAAAGTAACAAATCGTTCGGAATGTAATAAGTACGCGAGCATCACCGAAACGAACCGAAATTACTCAATCGAGCAAGCCAATAAGAAGGCGCTTTATCGTTCGAACGGACGCCTGCCTACGTTGGAAATTTTTTGTGAATAACAATGAAGTCATTATGCACCTTGCGTCACACATACACACACACACACGCACAAACACAAGAAAAGGGATTCGATCCACGACACAGAATTATGCTATATATCTGATGACGTCAAATGAAAAATACGGCTACGTCAGACCGTACGTCAGGTCAGTCAGAGTCGATGCTTGGTAACAGACGACGACGTAAAAGCAGAGCAGCGATCTCAAATTACAAACTCGCTTTGTAAGCATGAGGCGAACAGCGAAGAGGGAAGGCAATGCATTAGCCTTAATAGACTTGATCGGATCTGCTAAGTGATAAAGAGCGCTTAAGTGAATCACTGAAACCAGGGACATTATCGATTAGCAATTAAGCTCACTCGCGCCGTACGGCATGGCCGCGGTCGACACCATCGCGTTAGCCGCCTCGTTGGACAACTGGTACAAATAAGCGGAATTCTTGCAATTGTTCACGACGGCAGCGTTAGCCGGACTGGTCAAAGGCGAAAGAGTTTGCGTCTCAATTTTGGAAGCAAGAAGAAGGCAAGCGACGATATTAATTGGTTGATTATCGCATAAGTCGAACAATTTTGACGACCCAATGACGTAACGACGGTGATTTGAGATGGCCGAAAAGAGCGAGATCAGCAATGGGCGTCAACAATTTTATAGACGATTTATAGATCGAAGAGGAAGCCAGGCGAAAAAACCGAATGAGGGGGCATTTATGCCAATAACTTAAGCGCGGCATGTGTATGTGTATTCTATGACGTCATCAAAAAACGTCACGCGAGTTTATCCTCGAGTACGTACATAGTACGTACTGATGGCCAAGCGCGCGCAACTTTTTTTGTACGTATATTAGCACGCACAAACGCAAATGACAATATGAATACGCCGCTTAATACAGCGCGTTAGAACGACAGCTCGCACCTTATACGTTTGTTTGGATAGCATGATGCATGCAAGGCCGGTTTTACATCACACAAAGCAGCGTACAACACTGTTAAAAACTTTTTTATTGTTATAGGCGGCACGAGGGAAGACTCATTGAGAGTACTGATGATGAAGCACTCTTCATGAAACAAAAGAGCATGTGGTCACTGACCTTAAAAGGAAATCCAGTGATACATGTGGCTTTCAAGAAGTCTGCTTTTTTGTGTATGAGAAACACGCGAAAGGAACTATCCAGTAAAGCAAGTATATTGATGGTATTTGACAATATTACAATATCGGACAGCGACGATGACTAGCTGTTTTCTACTTAGGAGCCGGTGAACAAACAGAATCTTTGAACTCAATGAAATTTCTAAAAGCATTCAAGGAGTAGCAAAACAACACGCGATTCGTGCTTATTTCAGATATCTATAATAAATAGTGTTTTTTGTACAAGGTCCGTTTGTACATGTACAAAGATGGTCCCCAAAAGTCTTTGTACATTCTGTAGGCACAAATTTTTGGGTACTAAAATATGGTACAGCAGCGATTTTAGTGTTGTAAAAACAGAGTTGTTCGACTTTTGGTAGTGTATTTTAGCTAATTTACGGGTCTCTAACGGCAAAAATCACTAAGAATCGTCTTCGCCGAAAAATTTGACATTTTCGCTTTTGAAATGCAATCTCTGCCATTATAAAGATATATATATATATATATACACACATATATATTTCCACACTCATTTCGGCGCGAAGCGCCGAAAATTTTTGCGAATTTCAGATCGTTTTTGCAATTTTTGTCTTCCCAAAAATCTTTGTACATGTACAAAGAAGGTCCCGAAAAGTCTTTGTACATCGGGAAAAATCTTTGCCGAATACAAAAAAACTGTAAATAAAAAATTTAACTAGCAGCCCTGCGAAACTCTTTAAGGTTCACGAAAATCTAAAACCTAGACAGAGGACGATCGAATTGATTGAGAGTACAAATTTGCAACCATTCGCCCTATGCAAAAACCATAATAAACATTCCGATGGCCAAAAGTGAGAAGTAATCGAGAAGTTCATTGAAGATCTAGTACGATAGCGACAAAGTGACGAGTCTAGACATCCACGAGGAAGGGAGCGGTTTGAGGGGACAGTGATCGACCAAGCTAAAAAAATCGGGCCCGGGCCTATATGCGTAAGGATATACACTTGCATAGATGTATACATAATAAAGGTGCAACGATCGATCACTATTCATGCTGCATAGTATTTGAATTTATAAATACTTATCAGACTATCAACCGGACTGCACTGCAGTAATTCATGGTGAAATGACGCATAAAAACATAAAAACACAGAAATGCTGAAATAAAGAGTAAATATGAACTCGATGTATAGAGCAAGGAGGATATTACGATGATCAGATGTGTATAGGAAGGCCCGAAATAGTCTGCACTAGCAGTTTTGATCCATTTTCAGAGACCAATGTTGCTAACGTGATGATACCATTCGAACATATCAACTTCTAAAAGTTTTAAAACTTTGTTATTCATTAGGCCCGGGGCCTTTTCAGCCGAACCCGGGCCTGCTATGACCGGCCGGGCCCGGGTACCCGGTCGATCACGATCGCTGGTCCAGACCCCCTTCCCCCACGCCCAGGTAGGGTTTAGACCCCCTCAGAATGGGAAAATGGGAAATTTTCTAGGAAAAATTAGGCAAGGCAAAAATGGATGAAAATCAAAATGTTTTTGAAAAAGTGCTTTAAATTAAGCAGAAACTAAGTATATAATAATGTAGTTTTAACGCTAGTTTAGCGCTTCCGCTTATAACAGTTTTGATGTCATTTTGGCCCAAAAAAGCTCAGTTTGTGACCCGCCCCTCTCAGATCGATCATGCTATGCATCTCTCGCATTACAAGTTAAACTGTTGTAAATTCTAGTGATGAAACGGATAACCGGATGTTTTTAGGATTCGGAACCGGACGTTTGAACTTTCAATCGGAAACGACTCTTTCATTAGACATTCTATCTTACGAACAGTATTTTTTTGGTACAAGGTCCGTTTGTACACGTACAAAGATGGTCCCTAAAAGTCTTTGTACATTTCGTACACACAAATTTTTGGGTACTATAATATGGTACAGTAGCGATTTTAGTGTGGCAAAAACAGAGTTGTTCGACTTTTGGTTACGTATTTTAGCAATTTCTTGGTTTCTGAGGGCAAAAATCAGTAACAATCGTCTCAAAACGGCGCGAAGCGCCAAAAAATTTGGTATTTTTCCTTTCAAAATGCAATTTCTGAATTTATAAAGATATATAGAACACACAATTGCTCATTTCGGCGCGGAGCGCCGAGAATTTTTGTGAATTTCGAACCTTTTTTGCAGTTTTTGTCTTCCAAAAAATCTTTGTACATGTACAAAAACGGTCCCCAAAAGTCTTTGTACATCGCGAAAAATCTTTGCCGAATACAAAAAAACCGTGTTTACGAATACATAAAATCTTCTCCTTCACATTTGTATTTGAAAATGTAACACTTATAAAATTATAATGAGTATGCTCAAGCGAAACGATTTACAAACAAGAAAAAGTCGTTAAGGGAAGATTTTAATAATAAAGAGAAGATCATGATTAATACGTTGATAATAATGAAAATGATAGAGATAAGGATGAAAACGACAGCGCAGGCTTGTAGCCAGGGGCCAGTCCTCCGAAATTTTGGAGTACTAGTATTTTTTACAAGGAACAAACTGAAAATTCTCCAAGTGTACTTTAGAGACTACCCGAAAATAGAATGTAGCACATTTTTTAGATAAATACGCTCAAATTCAGGCGCTCCGCGCTGGATTTATATTTATTGTTTTTGTATAATTTTGTCTTTCAAAGAGCCCAAATTTTAGTGAAATATTGCGACTGTCAAAATTTTCAGACGCTCCGCGCAGAATCATTTATTTAATGTATTGCTTTCTTGACATTTATCAGAATTGAATCCCTAATAAACAAATTCAAACAGTTTTCGGCAGAGTCGAGCTAGGATGAAATATTGAGAAAAAGGATGAAATATTGAGAAAACATCATTGTGACTGTTTTGAGAGCGAGCTCGCTAAAAAAACGTTCAAAAATACCATTATTTTTTATCTCCTAGTACACAGTTATCGAAATACTTGATTTCAAATTTTCCGTCCCCCTAATTCAAGATATGCCTGTGATAGCAATCATGAATGACAATAGTGCAAAACATTAGATTAACAGTAGATTAATACAATAAATCAGCGAAAATTAGTCATTGAATTTGAACCCCGATCCGCTTACGTATCCGCAAGTTTTGAAAAGTAGGATACGGATCTCGAAGTTGTAAAAGTAACGATCCAAATCCGGATCAATTGAAAGCGAGGATTCGTTTCATCACTAGTAAATTACAACTTTGATGGAAAATAATTAAAGCATGTAATGGAGACACTATTTGGCGTTTCTAACAGTGCTCTTTGTTTTTATAATATAAAAACATAAACTTTCGAAAAAATTAAGAAACCGAATAAATTAAACAAAATATAGCCAAAAAATGAGTATATGACGAGAAGCGCCGAACAGGGTGCATGGGAGAATCCCCCACCAAATTTCATTGTTAAATGGATTGATGCTATGCTAAGATTTCGCCATATCATGACTGACTCTTATGGAGACAGCATGATCTTTACTACCACAAAAGGCTGTCCACAAGGAGGTGTACTATCTCCTTTGCTGTGGTGCCTTGTGGTGGACGAACTTTTGCAGAATTTGCAAAAGTCTGGCCTCTTACAGTCAAGGATATGCTGATGATTTGGCAATCCTTGTTACTGGAAGGTTCCTTGACACCATTTCCTCACTTATGGAAAGTGGTTTAGCCAAGGTGGAACAGTGGTGTCACCATAATGGTCTATCTGTGAACCCACAGAAAACCGAAATGGTGCTATTCACTCATAAACGGAAACTTGATGGGTTTAAACCACCAATTTTCTATGGTATGCCACTACAACGTGCAAACCAGGTCAAATTTTTGGGACTTATTTTGGACCAAAAATTAAACTGGCGCAATCATGTAGAGGTCAAATGTCAGAAGGCTGTTAATGCATTCTGGCAATGTCGTAGAGCTGTAGGGAAATCCTAGGGTCTATCACCACGAGTCATGCGATGGCTTTTCGTGTCTGTGATTAGACCCATGATCACCTATGCTGCACTAATCTGGTGGCCTCGTGCACACTTGTCTACTGTGAAATGTCAGCTTAATCATTTACATAGAATGGCTTACCTCAGCATTTGTAGTGCCACGTGCACCACACCGACTGCAGCCATGGAAGTCTTGCTGGACCTGCCTCCCCTGCATATCTTTGTGGAGGGTTGTGCAAGGGCAGCGGCATATCGACTAAACATAGCTGGCAGTTGGAATGCAAAGGCAAGGTTGTAGGTCACAATGCTGTTTGGGCTAAGGCCATTAGGCCAGTGCTCAAAATGCCAAGTGACTTCATTGTACCAAAATTTATTTTTGGTAGACTTTATACCATTCAGTTTCCCACTAGGGATGACTGGGAAAAATCTAGAGTGGATATTCTCTCGCCTCCTGGAATTGTCTGCTACACTGATGGATCACGCTTTGTGAATACCTCAGGCGCGGGCATCTATTTCCAGAACTTAAAACAGATGCGGTATTTTACCTTAGGCAGTATGTGTACTGTCTTTCAGGCAGAAATATTTGCTATTTTGCAATGCTGCCGTAGCAGAGAATTGATGGCCCTCAGAAATGAGAACATCTTCATTTGCTCTGACAGTCAATCTGCTCTGAAGTCACTTCTATCTCCAAAAGTGTCTTCAAAGTTAGTTCTCGAGTGTGTTCTTGCTTTGCAAGAACTCTCGCAGTATAACAATGTCAAATTATTATGGGTCCCAGGTCACTGCGGCATTGAGGGCAATGAATTTGCGGATCATGCTGCAAAAATGGGATCAGCACGTAAACATGTTGGCCCAGAACCGGTAGTTGCTGTCTCCAGAGCTGTTGCTAAGGCTGACATCAACAGCTGGGTCAGGGAACAACATGTTCAATATTGGAGTGAGCAAAAGACTTGTCGTCAGGCCAGATCCTTTATGGAGAGGCCATGCAAGAAAATAGCCAGCTCCTTGATCAGCTTAGGTCGTAAGCTGCTTAAGACAGTAATAGGTCTCTTAACTGGACACTGTCCCCTCAACAGACACCTATGTACTATTGGGGTTTCTGACAACCCCAAATGCGCTAAATGTCTGCTCACAGAAGAGGATTCTATCCACTTCCTTTGTCACTGCCCTGGGTTTGATAAGTTGAGAGCTAGGTTCTTCCATGCTCCACATATTGAACCCTCGGCAGTTTTACAGGAGCCTGTTGCTCAACTTTTGGGGTTTATTAAAGCCTCAAAACGTTTGCGCGACTAGCTCTCAAAAGTTTCCGTGGGGTACACAATGGGCTTCTTAGCCTGCGTGAAGGGCTTTCGCCCACCCCTTTATCACTATCACTATCACCCCCACCAAATTTGGTCGTCCACAAACCCCTCCCCACAAGCCAAAAATTTTTGACCCCCCCCCGACTTGAGAAAATTGAATTTTTTGGCCGTTTTTTGTCAAAAATTGGACGTCATTTACCCTCAACCCCTAAAGTGGTCGGGAAACCCCACCCAAAATTTTGAGCCTTCAAGTGCGTCAAATAGTCAAGATTTATCGCCAAATCGATCAATTTCTACATTTTTAGTGTTATAAGAGACATAATGCAGTCCAAACGGACTAAAAATCCTTAGAAAATACTGTATTATCACCATACATGTAACGGCTCGAAATTTTGGATGAAGGTCCCCGGCTATTTTTAGGGGATTAACAACCTCAAATTTTCAGGCGAAAACGGCCAAAAAACATGTAAAAACGGCCGAAAAAGACAAGTTTTCTCCAAAAACCGGGAGGGAAGAATCAGGATTTTTTCAGCTTTGGGAGGATAGGGACAGCCAACTTAAAGTGAGGTATCTCCCCATCCACCTGTTACATGTATGATTAACACGCAAAAGCGGTTTTTATAGGCCATTTTTACCATTTCCATCATTTAACTTGGAAAAAAGCTTGAACACTTAATTAATTGGACTGAATTTCTGGGATTTTGCCCCTTTCTTCTCGCCGATCTGATCCTTTGCATCTATGCTGCCTTTTTTGACTAAAAATTGCTAATTAACCCTTTTGGAGTCGAAGAATATCATTTTTGAACTCAGAAAAGGCAATTATCTAGTCTTTCTGAGCTCACACGATAAGTTTCTAAGTCAAAAAAGGCTATAGGTATAGCTAGTTTTCTGAACCCAATAAGGCTATGTAGCTAATTGTCATGCCCCAAAAAAGGCTATAGCAGTGTTTTTTCGGCCAAAATGGCTGTATAGATATCGGTTTTTCAAAGCTCAGGGAAGGTAATACCCCCTCACCCCCCGTGCTCTCGTATGGGCTGTAAGTAAAACCCCTTCCTCACCCCTATGTGCATTTATGATGTACATGCGAGGAAAACGTAGGTACTAGTAGGTCCACTGTACGGATGCATAGCATCGTCGAAGGTCGACCCGCTGAAACAAGGCAACGCGGCAGCTGAGGTGATTGTCACGTGACTGGCAGCGCCGGCGCCGGCGCTGACGTGGGCGGTTGACGCAGTTCGCCTCTGACGTCCAACCGATGCCGACGACGTACCCGACGCCGACGCCATATTATCGTCATCATCCGACGCCTCTTCGGTCGCTTCGATATCTTCGAGCTTACAGACGTTGCTTAAATTCAGCTCGGCACCGTACAAGTCGTTAACGATGCGCCTGCAGTGAATAAGAATCGTAGCCTTGGGGTAATTTAAAGCAATAGCCTCTTGAATTAATTTTGACCGCCGCAAAATGCCGTTGACCCCCGGCAGAATTTTCTAATTTTTCGAAAAATCAAAGAAAGTCCATAGTGCTTTAAGCCAGTCAAGGATTTTTCAAGAGGAAAGATTAGATTTTTGTAGCCATCGTTTGATCAATTTTTATTTCCTTATTATTGTTTTAAAAAGACATACGGGGTGAGTGGGCCAAAAGCAAGTGGCGCTATCAAACCTCATAACTTCTTAATATTGACTTTTCATTTTGACGCTGCTTTTGACTGGTACATCATACGAAACAAGGCCAATAAATTCAGTTTTTAATGACCTTTTCAATGATGCGTCAATCCCTGTTACATCTTTCGCGCAGGTCGCTAGGACCTCGCCCCCCTATGAAAAGTTTACGCGATACCCTGTACATAAAAAAATCGATATTCCGATCAACAATATGTCTTGATCCACACTGCCATGTTTAAGTCGTTAACGAGAGACATAAAATGTACGGTATTTTCTAAGATAAAAATGAATCAAAAATATTACAATTATGCTTAATAAAAATGCTCTCGCTTACAGAAATTTTTTAACCATTTAGCTGTTCATTCAGTGATCTTTTGAGAACCATGCTGCAATGTAATATTATTTATTAGTTTCATTATGATCACTTGATTTTCTTTTGAGGTCTTTATCATACTAAAGTTCTGGTAGCCTAACGTGAGTCGGTCGTGATCTAGTATAAAAAACGCATCGCACTTTAAATGATTTTTTGCTAGCGCAGTGTATTGACCTCGGCTGATAACGCGAGCGTATTTAAGGTAGCCCCTAGTGAGCAATATAAAAGTTTCCTACAATAAAACACCATATGCGGAATAGTGTGTGCAGGCGTTAGTTTTAGGTGGTTGTTCTCTTAGCCACATTCCCCCGTTTTCAAAAGAGCACATTGAAAATATCGACTGCTTGGATCGATAAGATAAGTGGATGCATGCCACAGAAGCTAACCATGAACTTATTTCCTTGTTAGAGTAATTTTTGCAGCTGGAACAAGAAACGCAATACAACGAAACTACGAAGCACGTACCCGTATTCAGCTAATATATGAACGCTGATAAGGCTGAGCATTAAGCTTATACACCCGTATCAAGCAATATTACGAACCCGCAAAACAAGGATAAAAAGTGATTAAGAAGGGCTAACTGCAAGCAAGATTGAACTAGTCTATATAATGGCTCGCAAATTAGCAAAAATAAAAGCTTATATGCTTCTTAATATCGTTTACAATCCAAAAACACAAAATCCAACTATAATGACGGCAGTAAATAATTCAGCATTTGACAGCAATAAGCAGCACAGCTGACCTTTTGGAAAGTTAAACCGAAACCATTTTTTTAAACAATGACTGAAAAATATAAATCCTTCAATCTGCCGAAACCGGAATATTCATCATTAGGAACCAAAACCAACAAATCAGTCTTAGAGCTAACATCGCGATAATTCCGAAATCAGTAGTTCAATAACATTCAATAGAAAAGTACAATTTATTTAGATTTACGTCATTTATTTTTACACATGATCCAAAGTAACTATTTTTAAACTGATGATCTGATATCAATATCTGTTTAAAACTTAACAACGGACATCTTTTATTGCATTCTTTCAGTTAACATTTTTCTTAACAGGATGAAATCTTAGCATGACAATGAAGCCTAATTTAAAGCTAAAGTAACTAAGACATAAATATGCATACATGCGCAAAGTATTTCTATACGCTCTATGAATTCTTCGCCTAATAAGAGGGGGAATGGCAAAAAATACTGAATCGACCATGTGACGCAAAATCGTGTTTTAGTTGTTACTTTTTTCTAAAAATATTTGTGGGAAAGACAAGCAACACTTGTAATCGGGTATAGGCAATGATCTGAAGCCAGTGATGTTAAACGAAACAAGGTGATTAGAATAAAAATTTTTGACTTCAAACGCAAAAATTTTGCTTTTTTTATTCCCACGCAAAAAAAGGCGAATGATGGCCCCATAGATGAACACATCTGCTGCGCTTTTGAACAAGAATTTGAAGCAACTTTGCTCAGGTTTACCTCAGCTAATCTCTCAAATGCGAAAGTTGAGCTTCAACTCGAGCTTTCAAAAAGTACTGGTACAAAACCGTGTTTAGGATTTCGTTAAGAAGATTGCGGACGCAAAACACCTTATATCTCGGCAACTATTAGGAATAGGCACACAAAATAAATTGTGGTAAAAAACGTGGGAATTTTTGACGTTTCTTTATCACAATCACGAATCGAGATAATATGTGATTTCTTTGGTAAATTTGCTGATTTTTTTGACTGGAGTAATGCATACACAGTGCACACGGGTAGCAGTCTAAAATTATTGAGGTTCAACCAAACATCTATAATGTGGGAATTCTGAGGGAGGGGGTTGAAATTTTAATGTGCCTTTTTAGGCTCAAAAAAGTGACTACGCGTCAAAAACAAAATTTTTCGGTGTTTCTGACGATGCTCTATCATTCTAGAGCGCAAAAACATAAAACATCGATTAAATTAAACAAAACATACGTGGTCGAAAAATGAGTCTCTAACGCGAAGCGCCAATACTTGACATTTATGAGCAAACAGACAGCTAAAAACGCTTAAAACAGCAACTTTTCTACGAAATTTCGGAATTTTTTGGGATGGATTAAGATTTCAATATTTGATTAAAGACGGTAAAAAAACGCTCGAAAATAAGTCTTCACCCGACGATTTTTTTCCGAAAATTTTTGCGGAGGGTCAGTCTGTAGCCGTTCTAGGGCGTCTGACCCCCTCCCCAGAACACATGTAATTAAAGTGCTTCTTACGCTTATAAACATTCGAACACACTGTTTGAAGTCAGATCACACATGGGCATTGGGGAAAGAAGAGGGGTATTACCCCTACCTAAGGTTCTGGAAAATCAGGTATTGTCAGGCGATTTTAAGAAAACGAAAGGTGCTGCAAGATAATTTTGAGCTTGGTGTGGTAAAATGGCCACAAATTCTAATCTAAAACGGTAAAATTGTCAAAACTTCCCGTATTGATAATCTCTTTAATCTTTTATATTTATTAGAGAGATACATAAATTGACGAAGGTACACTAGTAAAAATCAAAAAAGCAATTTATGTTAGCCACACAAAACGCATTTTGGTACACTAAAATTTATTATATGTATGCAGAATGAACAAGGATTTGTATTTACCACCTTTGTTTATGTAGAAATGGACCTTATACAAAAATAATGACCACAATTTACTGTATGGCCATTTCTGGATTTCACCACCCTCTCATCACCTCTACCTTACCCACGTATGAGTCAGATATTTCAACAACTAACTTCAAGTAGGTAAGCAAAAATAATAGTGTCCTAGAGCGTTTCCAAGCAAACTCTACACATGAGAAAGAGATTTTTTTAATTTTCAAAATTTTCACAAATTTAACTTCATTTCAAATCATATTTACAAAATATGTCGCATAAAATGACTTCACAAATGATTTCTAAACATCGTGTTCAAGCTTAACCCTGTGTTTTCCTGTTTTGTACGCAAATGGTACATTGCAAAGAAAAATAAGGCGGAAAATAAGCAATTCTGCGCAGAGTCCTAGAAAAGTCTGACATTATTCATCAAGTTTTACTTTAACTTGGACTGTTCAAAAGACAAATGTTATACAAAAACAGTAGGTCCGGTGCGAAGCGCCCCAAAAATTTTAAGATTATTAGCTAAAAAGTACGCAAAAATCTATTCCGACAATGTCTTTCAACTACACCGCAGGAATTTTCATTTTTATCCTTTAGAAGACCCTTGCAAACAATACTCGTACTTCCGAAATTTTGAGCAACCATTCCCCCCTACCCCCCACAGCTGCGTGCTTAAATATGAAGAAATCAGCAAACTATGCTTCCATATTAAGATACCAAAAATCTATCCTTTAACCTAACCGTATGACTAATTTTCCAACATCGAATTAAAGCTAGCGCAAGAGTGTGCTAAAAACGCATTTTAACTGTCCTTTTGGTAGAATTCGAGAATTTTCGATTTTTACCTTCGAGGAACCCATGTGAAAAATAAGAATATTTTTTCATTAGGGGGGCGGCCCCGACCCGCCTATTTACGCCTCTGAATGTATGCAATCAAAAGCACTTGATTACTTACTTTTTGTTAACTCACAATGCGTCACACAGAACAGTGCATGCCAAATAAGGAATGCTGCTCTTATTTGACAAGAGACAGATGCGGAAGGTGTGGAATAGAAGCATTAATTATGTGACTGTGAAAGAACGCCTCTAATAAATGGGGTCTGAATATAATCTCAAAGTAGATATTCAACTCTACAACGTTGTGACAAGGCAGACGAGTCATGATTTTAGAAAAAAATAATAAAAATGCTGAAAAAAAGATTGACCGTCCACATGACTCCAAAATCTGTTTGTTTTTCGAAGGTCAGATTCCTGTTAAAACACGTAAACAATTTTTAATCAATTTTTGCTCAAAAAATTAAATTTATTTTAGAATTGTAGCCAAAAACTTGATCTTTATTAATGTTAAAGTCATGAATAAAAACACAGCCGAGGAAATAAAATTACAGGATAAGTAATAAGAAATATAAAAAAATATACGAGCGATTGAATTAAATACAATATAAAATGATTAAGATTTTCAGTCAACGTTTTTATCAACCAGCAGTCAAAAGAAATTAAAATGCAAAACGATTTCCGGAAGCCAAAGATTTAGCAGTAAGTCAGCCTTACTCTAAATCAGGCATACACTTAATACATTTATGTTAAGCGACTTTAGCTCAAAAATCTTGTTATACGGTGACTGCTTTTTATTGGTGGACCAGCCCAAATTGTGTTAGAAATTTTCGTCGAGCCATAAAGACACGTTGGGTTCACTCGTACTACGATCAAGCAAGTAGATGGCCTTCTGAATTTGGGAGAAGAAAATTTACAACACTGATTGATATCTCAGTATTGACTCGAAGATGAGAAAAAATAAAGGTTTCAATCATATTTTAACTTGTTTTATACTCAATTATGGTACATTGCAGAGAAAAACAATACAAAAGATAAGTAATTCGAAGAGATTTTGACATATTCACCCTACCCTGCCTTACCTGCATTTGAAGTTATACAACTTCAAATGCGCCTCAAGACTTTTCTATTCTTTCCTTTGGGAGACCCTTGTATAAAATACGCTTAGGTACTTCGAAAATGTTGGGGTACTAGTCCAAACATACACAACATGGGAATTATCGGGGGCGGTGAAATTTTAACGTGCCTTTTTCGGGCTCAAAAATGGTGGGTGTACGCGTCAAAAACATCGTTTTTCGGCGTTTCTGTCGCTGCTCTATTTTTCTATAGCATACGAACATGAGAAAGTTTCGATTAAAATCAAAAAATTCGAATAAAGTGAACAAAACGTAGTCTAAAATGAGTATAACACCGATAATTTGACACTTTTCAATAAATAGAAGCCCAACTAAAAATGCTTAAAACAGCACCTTTTCTATGAATTTTCGGAAAGTTTTAGAAACTTTTGAGAAACCGCGAATTCTTAAGGGGGTGGAAAAAATTTAAGAGGAGGAGGGTGAAAGCTTTTGTCCCCCAAATCATAACAGTAACTTTTGAAGCAGTAGGTTTTGTGTTACGCCATTACACCCTTTTCACTTATTTTCTTGACACAGATTACGGTATTCATTTTCACATTTTTTTATTTGTATGCATTTACTGCAAGTTGTGCAAATCAAGCGTGAAATTTATTGCTGCAGTAAGCAATCAATAAAATTGCAGTAAATAAGCAAAAGATCAAAATTTGTGTAAACATATCCTGCATTTCTGTGTCAAGAAAACAAGTAAAAAGGGTATAGTTCCATTAGAAAGAGCATGAAAAGCTACAAAATGTCCTCAAATGACACCCTTACTACCGTAGTTTTAGAGCTGTAGGTGTTGGAACACAGATCAGTATACTCCATTGCACAAAAGATGTTTAAATTAACGTCAAAATTTTTTTAAATAAGTAACACCTACAACTTTAAAACCAGCATAGCATGGAGTCGTTTGGAGACACTGTTTTGCAGAGCATTCATCTCACTTTCTGTTGTAACAAACCGCATAGCACAAAATCCATCGGTTCAAAAACTATTGAAGCTTCCCAGAGGTAGGTAAAAAGTCAAGATTTTCACTTTACCTCCAATAATAGAAAGCGTATTTAATTCTGAATCGGAAAGTATATCAATCGTTGCACAGTGAGGTAAGTACTGTTTTTCCAAAGGCATGCTCGTTTTGTCTGTGAAGGTTTAACCGGCGAATTCTTTCATTTATTAGCTTAAAAGTATTGTAAAGTTGCGTGAAAAACATCTATTATGGCTGCGCTCTAATATCGGCGCTCTAATGTCGTGCGCTCTAATGTCTGCTTGCCCCCACAATCATATGCCTGACCATGATGCAACTTTTACAAAAAAACAGAGGAATTAAATTCTAATCTTCATTGCAAGTTATAAAAAGTTTTTAGCCCATAAAAGAATTAAGAAAGTTACTCTACCTAAAACAAAACGAGTCATATTTAGCGGTAAGACGAAATATTACGAATTTTGAATCGCTAATTAATGGACGCAAAACACCTCTAACAAACGACTGTTTTTTCATTTTTTCATAAATTCCCCTCGAAAATGTATAATGCCAGTAGCACAAAACTTTGCAAATTTTGTACACTACGGTAAATGGTGATTCAATAAATAAGCGCTAACGTAACACATATTATATTATATTATATTATACGGTTAGTGCGGTAATGTGTCCTGTTGCTATGCAAATATGTGTTGTGGCCTAAATTGGTGTACTTTAGCTAATTTCTGGTCTCTAGCAAAAGAAAATTAAAGATTTTATTAATATGGCGTAAGTCGCCGGCAAATTCTAGTATTTTTTTACCGTTTTCATGTACAAATTGCAGCCTTTGTAATAACAGATAATTCAAAAAGGTGAGTTTGTTGGGAAGATGAAGAAATTCTTCTTCCTTACCCTCTGAAAATTTATTCATCCGTATCATGACGTTCAAGTCAAGTAAAGATTTGAAAGAGAAGACAACAGTCATTTACACACTAAACTATCGTGAACTTGAGATGAACTAGAATATTTTGGCTGTTTGGCTGATTCAAACTTATTAGTTATGTGAACATAGATAACAGCTTTTGGCGCAGTAAAATCTTGATACCTACCTTAACTTTTCGAACTCAAATTACAGTCGACATAATAATGTACAAATTCTAGCGCAAACTGCCGGAAAACTCCGGCAGTTTCTGACGTGTTAACTGCTTTTGTCCCTGAAAATCTTTGAATTGTACTTACAAGGACTATGTTAGTATTTATTAATCCGCAAAATATTCGTCGCGTAAAAATTATACTAAGCACTTCAGCTCTACATACATACTTCAAATTCACTGAAATATTCTCGCTTTGCACTAAATTTTGTCAATACATAAATTGAGGACAAATTTATTTCAGGAGGAAAATGTAGTGCATGTTACACACTGGCAGGTAGTATAGATATACAAAGCGCATGTCAAGGTTCAGAGCCAGACATGCACGTGAGGGGGGGTGGGGGTCCTGACCCCCAGAATGGAAAAATGGAAAATCTTCTCGAAAATATGAGGCAAAATGAAGGCAAGAAAGGGGTAAACATTGAAAATTTTCTGCAAAAGTGCTTTTAAATTGATCAGAAACTGTGTAATAACGTAATAACGTAGTTTTGACGCTATTTAGCGCTTATCAGTGTTTTTTTGTACAAGATCCGTTTGTACATGTACAAAGATGGTCCCTAAAAATCTTTGTACATTTTGTGCACACAAATTTTTGGGTAGTACTATAATATGGTACAGTAGCGATTTTAGTGTGGCAAGAACAGAGTTGTTCGACCTTTAGTAGTGTATTTTAGCTAATTTCTGGGTTGCTGATGGCAAAAATCACTATTAATCGTCTCAAAACGGCGCGAAGCGCCGAAAAATTTCACATTTTTCCTTTCAAAATACAATTTCTGACATTATAAGGATATATAGAACACACTATTACTCATTTCGGCGCGAAGCGCCGAAAATTTTTGCGAATATTAAACCTATTTTGCAGTTTTTGTCTTCTCAAAAATCTTTGTACGAGGGGCGTTCAATAAGTTGAAGGTAGTTTGCAATAACTTCTTTTCTGTCTGTGCTATCATCATACGGTTTGTTGCATAGCATTCCTCTACATGTACTGACCATTCTTGCACTCACCATTTCTTTCTTTGTGAGTTTTCCTCTCCTAAAAATTTTTTTAACTTTACCCAACATTAAAAAGTAATCGAAAAACTACAAAAACAATTAATTGTCATATTTTTGATTTTCAATGAATGAAGTCAGTAATTCATATATTTTCATCCAACGCTAAGAGGATTTTTTTGGAATGACTTTTCCTTCTGATTAATATATTTTAACTGAATTAATTTTTTGCATTTTTGGGTAAAATTTGAAATAACCTCTGTTCAAAGAAACAGTGTAACGCTAGAAAAATAAAACGGATTGAGGCGAGGTTTTTGACATTGCATTATCAACATCCATTAAGTTCCTTATCTCTACCAAAATTTCAAAGCCAAACGTCAATCAGTGCCTGAGATATGAGTAGACAAATATTTCTTCAAATTTTAAAAATATGGGGTCAGTGTAAAAAATTTTCTAGGACATGAAAACTTATGAAGAAAGAAATGGTGAGTGCAAGAACGTACAGCACATGTAGGGGAATGCTATGCAACAAACCGTATGATGATAGCACAGACAGAAAAAAGTTATTGTAAAACTACCACGAACTTATTGAACGCCCCTCGTATATACATGTACAAAGACGGTCCCCGAAAGTCTTTGTACATCGGGAAAAATCATTGCCGAATACAAAAAAGTGGCGCTTATATCAATTTTTGAGGTCATTTTGGCCCAAAAAAGTCAGATTCTTGACCCCCCAGACCGGTTGACCCCACCACCAGATCGGCCATGCTGTTCATGCATCTATGCTCAGAGCTAGATACTCGTAACACATTTGCAGAGTATCTTTGCATAACACGGTGCACATTAAGGGGACGACACGACAATCCCCTTAGTCGTCAAATTTTTTTGAAGGTAAAAAAATCGACGAAAAGATAGAAAACTGCATCTTGTTGTTGAAAAAGCTCCAGATTTTTCCAGCAGAGTGGGCATTCTGGGGAGTTAAAGTGAAAATTTTTATAAAGTGACTTTTTTGGCTTCAGAAACGATCAAGTACACGTCAAGAACATCGTTTTTCGGCGTTTCCGACGATGCTATTCCTTCCAAGACGATAAGATAAGTTCTTTTAATTTTCAAGAAACATTAAACAAAATTTAACACCGAAAAAATTGGCACTTATGTATGAATAAAATGCATAGAATGGAGTTGAATCGATTGAAAAAGCTAAAATTTTCGACGAATTCTTGTACGTTTTTACTGATTAAAGTGTCAAAACGAGTCAAAATGAGCTAAAAAAGTACCTACTAGAAAGTGCAGTCGTTTTAACCCCGTTCAAGCATTTAGTACAAACTATTTTGATCATTTCCCACATTTGACTTGCAAAAAAGTCCCGAAGCCTAAATTTATTGGTCCCGAATTTTGTAATTTTACCCTACCTCAACTCTGCGACCTTGGAACGCTATGATACGGGTCTGCTACTGCATAGACTATAGATGCACAAGGTCAAGGTCGGCAGGAAGTGTGAAATCCCGGAAATCCAAACCCGTTGATTTAGTGCTCACAATTTTTATGCCATTTAAACAACTCAAAATGTAAAAAATGCTATTTTATGGTATTCTTAAAGCATCTTTAGGTCCATTTTGAATGCATTATATCGCTTTTATTACTGAAAATATCGAAGTAGATGAATTTGGCGAGAAGTTCAGATGTTTTAGACTATTATAAGTTATAACACAATGTTTGGCGCCTTTTGAGTAAACAGTGCCGGAAAAATTTTGATATTATTGCTGCTTCTGTCCCCAAAAATGATACAGAGAATATTCCGTCAGACCTCCCTATGTGCATGTACATATACTGCATAGTGCAATGCAAACACGTCAAAAAGGCACATAGCCAGGCATAGGAACATGGAATCCCAGGCACACTTTTTTCGTATTCGGCAAAGATTTTTCCCGATGTACATAGACTTTTCGGGACCGTCTTTGTCATACATGTACAAAGGGACCTTGCACAAAGAAATGCTGATCCCATTCCCAGGACAAACGGCTTATGTACATTTACAACATGCACTGAAAGCATTCGCATTCATAAACGATTTCTATAAAAAACGTATAATAAAAATTTTAACAAAAACCCATCTGCTAAATATATATTCACTTACAAGATGAACAACATTATGCATAAGATTCTAGGGCTTTCCACGGGTTGACCATTTGTGAAAAAGCGTGCTCGCAGTAAAACAAAGAGTGTACAAACGAATCGAACGAGAATATCATGAGCCATGGGGATGATTATACAATATAAACATTGATTTCAATATTTTAGAGTAAACTTAATTCCATAACAAATTATTGCGGACATATGATCGAGCGCAAAGTAGGTTAAAAGACAATTATAATATCAAAACGACTGAGACACCATATGTAGAGCTGCTTCAATTGATTTAAAATGTTTTATTAGCACTCACCTGTAGGAAGGCCTTCGATTCAAGGATTCCCGTCTTATCCTGAGCTCTTCGTCATCCAGAAGATCATTCACAGCCTAAAAGATGTGCAACAGCTAAACTATAATTTACAAGCTCATATATAAGCGCAAGGTTTAAACACTCCATATTTAGTCATTATACAGCCTAAGGCGTATTTTTCATCTACTTGTATATGCCTTTTGTTCTGCACAACTTTTATACAGAAAATGAAATTGGTTCAAGAAGCCTAGCTCTACAAGCGATGGTTTCCATTGGATTCTCACCGTATCTTAGGCATCCGGGTAGCAAAATTTGCAAACTCTAATTCATCCTCTTACCCTTATGTTTTGAAAAAATTTTGTTCACGGGCCTGGCTATATTGCATTATAAAAAACTTTTTCAGTCCTCTAGGAAAGTTACTTCATGTGGCTTTGCTTCATCATCTACTCGAGGAATAGTTGGTCTTCCCATTGAGATCATCCTAAATCACTATTTCATTCCCAGTGATGAACATTGCCACTAAAACTACTCAAAAATCACATTTATGACACAGTTTAGCATTGCAATCAAAGTAACCCATCATGTGGGTCACTTTGATCACAAAAATGGTTCTTGAAAAAAGAATATTGCCTCCCAGCAAAATGTACTGAAGGGTACCAAATAGCATATTCAATACGATGTGGTGGTACAAAAAAGTACCACTGTTATCTAATAATCTGTTTAATAGTAAAAGTACTTATGGCAAGGGACCAAAGTCAAATTACCCAATTTTCGATCAAAGTAGCCCCAGCTTACCTAGGTATTTTAAACGCTGGCACCAACATTTTGGTTATTCATGACTGCACATAGGAAGCTAAGAATCAGTTAATGCCACTCAATAAAGTCATCAAATAAATAAATATGAAATTCAGGCGTTTCTGAAATCGCACTTGTCTACTCGCTTTATGCGAAACGCATTTCAAATAAGCGCATGCGAAAACAGTGAAATACGGGCTATTCCAGGCACTGAACACAGTCTCGCACACTTTTTCAATTCATGTAGAAAAAGGTAGGTGCCACTAATTATAACAGGAATAAGTACAGGTATTATTGTGCCTGGTGCACACCTACCTTTTGTGTGTAACATTACTTTGCTTGCAGTAAGTGCTTGTAGTAGCGCTTGATTGCGGTTTTTTCTAGGTTTTCGAATGTGCTGATTGCATCGGTGACATTTTTAAAGTACAAAGTTAAGCGCATAAGCGGGTAAAACCCTCGGCATGATAAAAATATCAATGTCTGGCAAGCTGTGGTAGGAAGCAGGGTGCTGGCACCAGTCTGCATTCTTAATCCTTGAAATGGTTATAAACATTGACTGGGTCATTGTTACCAACGTCCTAGGCTTAGGCTTAGTTATGTGCATTCACATTGGTGCCAGCGCATGGGCTAAGCCTCAGATAAATAGGGCGAAATTGCGAAGCGAGTGAAGCGAACGGAGCAAGTTTTGCTCCATTTATGCCTTGGGCTTATCCCATGTCCGGCACTAATCTGAATTCTCAAGCAATCCCAGAAACCCCAATCGATATTAATGCATGTTAATATATTATTAATATTAGTACTTATTAATCAATCATATTAATATATTATTCCAATATCGAGATGAACCTGCCCTTGTCGATTGGTAAAGACGTCGGGCTTTGAATGAAGAGGTTCGCGGTTCGAGTCCAGCAAACAGCAGTTTGAAAATGTCACCAATATAATCAGCGCATTCGAAAACCTAGGAAAACCGCAACTAAGCGCTACTACAAGCGCTTACTGCAAGCAAAGTAATGCTACACACAATAGGTACATAGGTGTGCACAAACCGTATCCAGGATTTTGTTTCGGGGGAGACACAGGCACAACTAGAGCTGCACGCGGGTACCCGAAGGGTACCCTGGTAGAAAATAATTTTACTACCGGGTTTACCCGGGCACCCGAATCCCCTAATATAAAATGGAAAATCAGCACTGCAGTTATGCAATATGTGCTAATAATTGAATTAGAAACCTAGAAACATATTGCTTCCAAAGTGCGATTGAATCACAATGTAAATGTGATTTGATATAATCTACCGTAAAATGTAAAATAAGCGAGTCTGTTTAGGGGCAGATTTAGGGGGAGGGGCGGGGGAGCGGCCGCCCCCCATTGGCCAAAAATATTTGGCGAGATAAAGAATGGATATGCGATTTGCAATGATTTTTGGCCGTCAGTGACCATAATTTATCAAATTTTTCCGGCGCTACGCGCCGGATGATACCTGTTAATGACATTTACTTACTTTCTTAGCGACCTGGAAGCACGGTTATTTTTATATTCGGCGAAGATTTTTCCCGATGTACAAAGACTTTTCGGGACCGTCTTTGTACATGTACAAAGATTTCTGGGAAGACAAAAACTGCCAAAAAAGGTCTGAAATTCGCAAAAATTTCATGCGTAATGGTGTGTCCTATATATCTTTATAATAGCAGAAATCGCATTTCGGAAGGAAAAATGTCAAATTTTTGGCGCTTCGCGCCGTTTGAGACGATTGTTAATGATTTTTGCCCTCGTGAAACCAGGAATTAGCCAAAATACACTATCAAAGGTCGAACAACTCTGTTTTACCACACTAAAGTCGCTACCGTACGATATCATAGTACCCAAAAATTTGTGTGTACAAAATGTACAAAGACTTTTAGAGACCATCTTTGTACATGTTCAAACGGACCTTGTACAAAAAAACACTGTCTGAGAAGCCATTTTCTGTTCATGTAGGTTTCAAAACAATTTTAACTGCAAAAACAGCTATTTTTGCATAGTTTTCTTCCATTTTTAAATTGAAAATTTCGATGTTTCGCATCAAATGCTATAAATACAGGAAATCAAGCAGTAAATCGTGCTTCTAGACCATAGGTGAGCAGCAACGAAATTCTGGGGAAAAAAAATTTTCAAAGGTCAAAAAATGGCCTTAAAAGTGGTTGTATGGCGAAAAAAAACCATTTTTCGACGTTTCTCATCGAGCACTATCCAATGGCATCAAAAAATCGCTAAAAAAGCAAAAAAATCCCAAAAATTGAATTCTGGGGGGTCTTTTGATTTCTGGGGGAGGGGTATTTCAACTTCTGGGGTGCATACCCCCAACCCCACGTCTATCCACCTTAATTTCACAAATTTTCCGACGCTTCGCGCCAGATTTTTCTTAAAGTCAAAGAAATTTAATTGATTTTTTCGCACAAAATTGTCTAAAATTTTAAAAATTTCAAGAAAAATATTGCGTCAAAAGTGATTATATGTAAAAGTATACAATGCAAAACACCGAAAAAACGCTATTACGTGCGTTAAGGGCAAAATTTTCGGACCTAATTTTGGCTGTTTTTGGAAAAGTTGGGATACCGCACCCACTTTGGAAAATCCTAGATCCGCCACTGAGTCTGTTAATCTTTCCTATTGCCACAATATATCGCGCATACGGTCTACACAAATTCCATTATTCAGCTCTTTCATTATTTTATTCGTGCCGAATTCTCCTTATTCTCTATTGTGAACAAATTTAAACAAGAAAGTATCTGCTAGCGACGCTTTTTTTCTAATGCATTTACTTTTGTGACCATTATATAAATTTAAACTGCAACTTTTATTCACATCGTGCGCGCAACTGTTTTAGTTTAGACCTGCTTCGAAGCCTATCGATGTTGCTATTGCAGTCAGCTACAGATAAACTTGTTTTTGAATAAATTTTCATTTCCTGTTAATTTCAAAATTGCTTTTCGTCAATGTGCTTTCCCGCTTCAAATGTTTTAATGACGCTGGAAGATACAAAACCTGGATCATATAAATGATTACTATGAAAGTTGTTTCTATTAGAAAATTCTTTTGAACGTTTGCTCGATCAATCAGTCACTAAAATTTATTTTTAATCGGGGTTTTTAAAAATTCAAAGCTTCTGTCTGGACAAAGTCAGTTTGTTAAACCAGTTATTTATTAGCAATGTTGAGCGATCTATTATGTATATAATATATATTATATATCATAAAAACAAAGATGATGAAACAAATATACCTTCATTGATGAATAAATCGTTTTCTGATTGCTATGGATTATTACTGAAATTGAAGTACCTAGCAACTTCATCTGTTTCAAGCTCTTGATTGGATTAATACAGAAAAATGACAAAAAGGCAATTTACTGCATTTAGTATAACATGTCTCTAGATTACTTCACAATTCTTCGCTTTGAATTATGAAAATTACTTAAACTTCATTAAATGCATACGGATTCTTCAGATTAAGCTTCGATTCTATTCAATGTTGCATTGATTTTTCAATAATTTTACTGCTTAGATATCACTTTGCCCAAGATCTCACTGTCAACCAGTGATCGTACGGGGTCAGAATTTTCACCCCTGGTCGGGGTCGGGGATGAAAAACCCCGCTTTTCGGGGTCGGCTTGAAGATTAACAGTTAACATTGCATGATTACCTATCAATTTAAAAGGATAAAAACGATACCTCCACTTGTTTGTAGAGCATACTAATAAAGCTGGTTGTGATCAACATTTTATTTTCATTCCAAGTTCAAACACGGTTTTAGCAATTTAGCATTCCTTTTCAATTTTAATCACTAATCGCAAAATTAATTTAAGCTAGCAGACAGAAAAAAGTTATTCTAAGAATCAAATGGAGGCTAAAGCACAGATAGATGGAGGCTAACGCATAATATTATAATAAATTCATACAGAGGCGTAGCCAGGATTTTGGTTCGGGGTGGGGGAGGAAGGCAAAAAAAATTTCTAAGACTGCTTTTGCATTGAATGCCAGTAACCTTATTTATAGTAAAACTGAGTTCTTCGACCTTTAGTAGTGTAGCCTAGCGGCCTTTCTATTGACAAACAGTTCGAAAATTATAAGCGGCGCAAAGTGCCAAAGAAATTTAGTCATTTTTTACGCTCTTAACATTTTGTAACTCTGTGAATACTAATAATCAGACAGAGCAGAAAATTATTGAATTTGTACAAAACAATTTTGACAGTTAAAGCTTCTTACAAGAAAACTGCGAATTACTAACTTTGTCTGAAGATATTTTGAGTGATTCAGGCTTTTAAGCGCAATGCTGGAGCTTTACAAAAGAAAGAACAGTAACTGGCGGCGCAATGCGCCGGAAAATTTGACGTTTTTGCACTCAAATCTCTATCAATAAATCATACAAAACAGACAAATTAATGCCGGGAAATTTTTAGAAATTCCTAAACCATTTACCTGTCTTGTTCTCCCTAAGATCTCGTTGCACTACAACGAGATTTTACGGCTGCGGAGGGTCTGGGGTGGCGTGTTCAAGCGTTCCCAGAGGGTTCCGGGGCAGTTTTCGGAAAATTTTGTAAAAAAAGCATTTTAATGTCAAATAGTAACGTTAAAATTTTCGCGAAATCGGCCAAATCCCGGTTCTAATTCAAGCCCAAAAACACTTAAAATTGATGCACTCCTACAATGCACAAAACTTCTGAGCTGAAATGCATTTTTCAACGTCTGCTAATTACATAGCGCAGCAACGGTCGCTGCCAATATGATATAGAAAAACGTATCAAAGAAACTTTTGTTCTTACCGTTTTCAGGCCCATTTGTTGCCTCCTTACTAACAAGATGCAGTTCAGAAAACAGGAAATGCACAAAAACATAAGAAAATTTGACCATTCCTTTCATTTAAAATAGGATTATGTGTCCTTTTAAATAAAGACAAACAAAGTAAAAAATAGACAAACTGGTATATAAAAGACACACAAAGCAGAGAATAGACAAACTGGTACACAATCATTTTCACACTTTTACTACGAGTATTATGCTCAACAAGCATGCGCAGTTTCATTCAACGAACAAATAGTGCATTAAATTACTAAAGTGATGTGAAGTGCTGGATTATTTTAGCTGATTCCAGCTTTTAAATTTATTGGATCTATATAACAATAAGTAATAATGACTCGGCGCGAATCGCTGGAAAAATTTGACGTTTTTGCCTTTTTGAACTCAGTTTTCTGGACACACACTATTGCAACAGAAAAATCAACAATATTTCTGAAAGATTTGGTGGGCATGTGCCCCAATGCCCCCCTGGCTACGCCTATGAATCCATAGTGTATTTTTACGAATGACATTATGCAGAGCGTTTTGGCGTACTTCATGGTGATAAATATGTGAACATGTATGTACGTGTTAGCATGGCGACTAGGCGTACATTTATGAAATATTGAGTGTCGAGTTTAAATATTCGTTATGCTCGTGGATGAATCATCCTTGTTTGGTGTCTGCCGAATTTATTTGCTATTTATACAATCCTCCTATGTACCAAAAAATTGAATGCTATATTTCAACCCCGAAAAGCTTCAACCCCAACTCGAAAAATTTTGCCCCCGGTCGGGGTCGGGGTCTAGGCCGGGGTTTTTTGGGGTTGGAGTCAGGGTCAAGGTCGGGGTCGGGGTTGGGATCAGGGTCGCTGTCAACCGTAAATAAACGATGTTCACTGCATTCTCTGACCAATAATGATAATACTAATACTTTATTCGGAAAAAATACAAGGATAATACAAAGTCGCAAAAAAATAGCATAAGGTAAAATGCGAAATTTCTTGGGTACACAGGCAAATAAATTGTGCTTCCATCTAAGGTCCTACCCGGGTATATCAGGGTTCCCGAATTACCCGGGTACCAGGTAATGAAATAGCTGGGTGCTCGGGTAGTAAAATTTGCAGTGTGCAGCACTAGGCACAATCAAATTTTTTGAAACATAATGGGGGATCAAAGGATGAATTAAAATTGACGTTTTAAGACCACTAGAGCTGTAAACTTTGTAAATTTTGCTACCCAAATGCCTTGAATATGGTGAGAATCAAATGGACACCATCTTGAACAAATCTCATTTTTTGCATAAAACCTGTATATAAAGGAAGAAATAGATGCAAAATACGCATTAGGTTGTATAAAGACTAAAAATGGAGTGTTTGAACCGCACGTTTAGGACTTATGTAATTTTGAAATTCGGCACCGAACTTTTTCTGCGATTTCTGGCTAAAAAATCAACGGGGGAGTAGAGGAAAAAATCGTTCTCATATTCCGTTTTGGGAAGACGGGCACGTGCCCCCTATCCCCCCTGGATATGGGCCTGGTGATTATTTGATTGTGATTATTTGTAATTATTCAAATAACCACCAGTAGCGATTATTTGCAGTCAACTGCAAATAATTTAGCGTACAGTGAGATATTATTTGCAGTCAAAAACAAGCGGCCTAAACTGGAAATGAGCTCTGCCTGACACATTGTTGTAATGTTATTTGCAGTCAAAAACCAGCGACGTGACTGAAAATAACATCACACAACTAAATATTATTTGCAGTCTAAAAAACCAGCGACCTAAACTGCAAATAATTCAGTACACTGTGTTATGTTATTTGCAGTCAAGGTCGCTGGTTTTTGACAGCAAATATTATTACACTATGTCCGATCATATTTACAGTCTGGGCCATAGCAATTTATCTTTTCTTGAACGCCTAAATTTTATAAACCTACCTTCTTTAGATTTTCGTCGTCATCACATATGTTTATGTCTCTTGTATCAAATTATTAACGGTTTATCTTGGGAGTAAGTTAAGAATATGCTACTTTCAGGATACTATGAAATAAACTTCAGAAGAGCGGATTTTTTTGCTCGGTACTTAGAACATGTTTAAAGAAAGCGCGGAAAAAATATTCATCCATCTATGATCAATATTACAAAAGCTATGGGTTTTGTTAATTAGCTTCTTCTTGACCTACGCAAGCATCTACTCGACCTAAGTATTTGAAGATTCAAACAGCTGAATGCCGAATCACATGTAGATACCCAACTTACGTCGATATAAGCATCTATACATCGACCTAAGCATTGGTTTTACCCGAAATTCTAAAGGGAGTGTGGCGACCAATCGAGCTGAAGAGCCGCAATGTGTTATTTTAACTAAATTTGATCAATATTGCAATTCTGCCTACGTATTTCTTTGATTTTACCATGGGTAAAAGAAATTGCGCTTCGAAAAATATCGATACCACTTTAAGTGCCAGGTCACCATCACGTACGTCTAACTTTGCTGTATTAAATGCTGCAAATGAAAATTCTGCCGACTGTGTTATTTGCTTGATGACGATCCTGCTTTATTATGTGATTTTTGTGAACACTGGGGTCATACTTCTTGCTTAAAAGTTGACAATCATGACTATGAAACTCATTCAAAGCCCCATTCCACTTTCTATTGTTTCCATTGTAGACCGATTGTGAAAAAATGTCTGCATATTGAACAACGTTTAGACAATTTTGCTACTCAGCTTGCTGACTTATAAAATAAAATTGATCGCCTTGAACGTTCACAAAATTGTTCTATTGATTATGATAAAAACGATTTGTCTGCCATGATAAATGATGCGATTGAAAGGGATTCTAAAATGTGCAATGCCGTTTTATTCAATTTGCCTTTATCGAACAGTGTCGAGGACATAAATCAGGTAAAATCTCTAATCGATACTCATTCTGACGGTCATGATCAGTGTTGTCCGACGTTACTTATGTCTTCCGTGATGGTCCCATTCACGATAAACGCGTTCAATTTGTCAAAGTTTGCCTGACTTCGGCTCAGGCAAGGCATTGTTTTATCTCATTGATTAATAAGACAGTCCGTGTCCAATCCAAAGGCCCACTTTCGCATCTACGTTGTCGTCCTGACCTATCTTTTCTACAATGAAAATGACAATGCGAACTGGCTTATGAGCTGAATGATCGCAAATCTCGAGGTGAACAAGGACTATAAATTGATTTTTGTGCTGATTGCGTTAAATGTAAACCTAGTGTAAATATTAATAGCCCGCGACTCGCTCATTAGGGATCCGCGCCCCAAGATTATTTAAAATTTCAATGTTTTTATGCTAATGCTCGAAGTCTTTTGAACAAACTTAGCAACTTACATTTTTTGCTGAATGAAGAAAGTTTTGATGCTCTATTTTTTTCTGAAACATGGTTCCATATTAATATTTCTGATGGATTATTGTGCCCTGGCAATAATTATTGCATTTTCCGCTGTGATTGAAACGGTAAATGTGGTGGGGGTGTAGCTTTATTTCTTAAAACTTCTTTCAATGCTATTCAAATAAATCCGCCACCCGCTTTTAAAGCTCCCGAAATTCTAATAACTGATATTTTTGATTCTGATAGAAAGATCAGATTTATTTTGGTTTACTGACCCCCTGATTTTGATCTAGCTTATGCTGAAATTTTATGCAGATGTATTGAATGGGCTTGTTCTGTTCCTTTCCCTTTTGTAATCTTAGGAGATTTTAATTTGCCAAAAATCAATTGGTGGATAAGTTCGTTTCTACTGATAATCTTAATACTCTATTTTTCGACCACTTTTGGGCACTGGTATACATCAATGAATTACAGAAAATACTCATGATAATAATATATTAGATCTTCTCTTTGCATCTGATCAAATTTCTAACGTAAAAAATGATATTCCTTTTTCTAATAGTGACCATAATTCAATTATATTTGATAGTCTTTTGATGCCAGTCCAAAATCCTACATCATCTTTTTTCAACTTTTGTAAAGCTGATTTTAATGCGTTAGGTCTAGCACTGTCTCAGATTTTCTTGGCCTGATCTATTTGATACCTGTTCTAATGTAAATGATATGTATAATTTGTTGGAGTGCTTCACTCTTTAATTTATGCATTTGTCCCATTAACTCACCCCAAGCCCATAAAACGTAAATATCCCAAATAATTAAAAGAATGTTAACTAAAAAACGTATGCTTTGGAAGAAACAAACTTTATCACTCCACAGATACAAAAATCAAATATACATAAATCTATTTGTAAAAAATTGGATTTTGAAATTAAAAATTTCTCTGCTTCTGGAGAAATTAATCTTCTTTCTGACAAAAGTTTGAAATCATTTTATAAATTTGTCAATAATCGGTTGAATAATCATCACTCTTTTCCACCTCTTTTTCATGACTACAAAATCGTTTCTGATCCTTTAGAAAAGGTAAATTTGTTTAATAACTACTTTTCTTCTGTTTTTTCTGTTGATAATAATCATCTTCCTTTTTTAGATTCGATGACTGGTTTTGCATTGCAAACCATTCATTTTGACGCTTGGAACGTGCAACTGGTTTTAAATCAAATAAAAGGTTCCTTTTCTATTGGTCCCGATGGACTCTGTCATTTTTCTTGAAAAAACTTTCAAATTATCTTGGTGAGCCTTTAGCTAGTATCTTTAATGTTTCATTTTTGACTAGCACTATCCCCAATTTATGGAAACTGGCAAATGTAACCCCAACCTTAAAAAAGGTGATGCAGCTTTAGTGAGAAATCACAGGCCGATTTCTATTTGCTGCTCATCAAGTAAAATCATAAAAAAATTTGATAAATTCAAAAATTGTCGATTTTCTCACTACAAACAGAATCTTATCTCCTTCTCAGTTTGGTCTTCTAAAATCAAAGTCTTGTGAATTACAACTACTTAAATGTAAACACAGTTGGACGGTATCTTTCAGTAATAGAACCCCTGTCGATGTTGCTTACATCGACTTTCTAAAGCTTTTGATAAAATTCCCTTTTCTAAGCTTTTATATAAGCTCTCTAAATGTGGAATAAAAGGTCTACTTTTTAATTGGCTCAAATCCTTTTTACATGGTCTATTTCAGCGTGTTTTGTGTTAACAGAGTTTTTTCTGACTTCATGCCTGTTGGCAGTGGTGTCCCCCAAGGTAGTTGTATTAGTCCTACTTTATTCTTAATCTATGTAAATGACCTATGTAACTTGATTAAATACAGTAAAATTTAACTCTTTGCCGATGATGTCAAAATCTTCAGTCCATCTTCTGATAATCATTTAAGACAAAAAGATTTAGACAATATTTATATTTGGTCTATAAATTGGCAACTTCCTGTTGCTTCGGAAAAATGTGCAGTTTTACATCTTAATAAAAATAATCCAAAAAAGCTTTATTCTTTGAATAATATAAATATTCCAAATGATATTAGTTCTGTTCGTGATCTGGGTGTTTATATTTCCCACAATCTCAATTGTTAGGAACATTTAAATCACATAATTAAAAAGCTGTTTCTCGTTGTTTCCTAGCACACAACGCTTTTCATTCTCGTGATGAAGATATTTTAGTTAGGGCCAGTGATCGGACTGAGGGTACTTTTGGACCCTCAGCCTCGGCCGAGGCTGAGGCGACTTAAAATCCTTGCCTCGGCTGAGGCCGAGGCCGAGAGTAATGCCGAGGGTCAAGCTTATATACCTATACCCATAAATAGTACTCTTAGAATATTTTGTATGTACATGAGCTAGAGAATAATCGTAATATTTAACACTTTATCAAACTAAAACAAATGTTTATTGGTGTTAGCCAGAATTTTCATTTCAATCTGGTGAAGCAGATAATTCATCATCGAAATCTAGATCATCTGAATCAAAGTTATGTAGCCTCATCTATTTTGCCTTGTTGTGCTATCGCGTTATCGTTGTCATCAGCCTTTATCAGATTCTTCAAAGTCACACTATTATAACCAACTACTTTGAGATTGTGCTTTACAAGAAAGAGTTTTTGAACGTTTTATGGCAGCAGACGAATGCGAGAATTACTGTACTTTCTGATCCATCCAGTAGCGGGAGAGGGCGGTATACAAACTTTTCCAAAAAAGTCAAAAACAGGTTCAAAATTTTGCCCTTAACGCGTGAAACAGCATTTTTCGGTGTTTTACATTGTATACTTTTACATAAAATCACTTTTGAAGTCATATTTTTCTTGAAATTTTAGAATTTTCGACAATTTTGTGCGAAAAAATCCTTAAATTTCTAAGACTTTAACAAAAATCTGGCAGCGAAGCGCTAAAAATTTGCAAAATTAAGGCGGACAGACATCTAGAAGCATGATTTACTGCTTGATTTCCTGTATTTATAGCATTTGATGCAGAAACATTGAAATTTTTTTATTGAAAATAGAAGAAAACTATGCAAAAATAGCTGTTTCTGCTGTTTAAATTGTTTTGAAACCTACATGAACAGAAAAGGGCTTCCAGGGCCCGGTTTCACCACAAAGCTACGAGCTACGAGTTACGAGTTACGGGTGACGGTTTCATGAGTACGGGCTACGAGTGCTACAAATTTCCGTTTCACCAAAAACTGAGATTCACTAGCCACGGGCTACGAGTTACGAGTTCTACGAGTTACGAGTTCTATGAGCACTTTTTACGAGTGTTTTTTCACAAATAACGGCTGGGCGGTTTCACCAGATATTACGATCGAATGTTACGAGTGAAAAGATTCGTAAATTTTGTAATATTATCACGGATCAAAAAGAGGTCCATAGGACTCATAAAGAAGTGGCAGACTAGTGCGTTTAATAGTTTTCTGATTCGTTTTTCTCAATTTGTTTCACTTTTGTGCACACACCTACATAATACATATACTGGCAGCACATGTAAAGGGTAAGAAGATTAGCATTAAAAAATAATATATTTTTCAAAAAATGTTTTAGAGAAATCCCATAAAATTCGTTTCTTAAGCTGCATTCTTGAGAAGTAATTCGAAATTTATTTCTTTAGCCCTTGTTAGTAATGTTCGCAGCCTTTTTATGAAAAATATCACAATCACTAAGACATTTTTCATGAATTGCGGAAATCAGACATTTTTGATTAGATTTCTGAAAATAAGAATTCCATCGCACTTCCTTCGAAAAAGAGCCGACTGCATATTTTATGTACGTATTAATGACAACTAAGAATGATTTCTTAAATTTGAAAATTGAAATAATACGCTTTGATATACTTTTAGCTTCATAACGTCTCTGAATCTGATTTAATTGATTTCGTTTATAAATTATAATAGTAATAATAATAATAATAATGATTATTATTATTATTATTATTATTATTATTATTATTATTATTTTTATTATTATTAGTATTAGTATAATAATAATAATAATTATTATTAGTATTAGTAATATTCTTATTATTAGTATTATTATAATTATTATTGTTATTATTGTTATTATCATAATTATTATTATAACTGTATTATTATTTTCATTTTAATTTAAAGTTATAAATTTTCTGAGAAGCTTATTAATTCTTATTGACTAAATCCCAAACATTTCTCAACACTTTCTATGTTTTTCTATCGAGCGGCATAAAATCTGCAATTAATTACATAATTATGCTGTTTAAAACAGAGACAATGACTAACAAAGAATGTCATACGCAACAGAAAAGATATACATTTTATTACGAGTACTCGTGAAAAGGTCCAAAAAGTACTCGTAAAAAATGAGCTTTTATGAGTCCTACGGAAACCCTGGTGAAACCCTCATAATACGAACTCTTAACCCGTTGCTCGTTACTCATAACTCGTAGTCGTGATTCGTAACCCGTAAAAAGATGGTGAAACCCGATTTTTCCGTAAAACGGAACTCGTAGGACTCTTAGGAGTCGTAAACTTATGGTGGAAGCGGGCCCAGGTCGCCAAGAAAGTAAATAAATGTCATTAATAGGTATCATCCGGCGCGTAGCGCCGGAAATATTTGAGAAATTATGGTCACTGAAGGCTAAAAATCATTGCAAATTGTATATCCATTTGTTATCTCGCCAAATATTTTGGCCAATGGGGAGCAGCCGCCCCCTTAAATCCGCCTGTGCATGTAGCGACTGTACTTTCCAATCCATGTAGCGAAAAGACGCTTTTGGTTGTACAAATTATCATTGTGAAATTCAACGCTAAGCGCAAAAAGTCTTTTGCGATTATTCTCACATTTCATTTCGAAAGGGGTACTTTCCCCCAATCCCCCTGTATACGAGCCTGAGCTCTACGTTAGGGTTAAAATAGGAACTATATGTTATGCAGGAAGGTCGGTAGGATACTTAATCAGTGATACTGACACACAAAACCTCTAAAATAAAAATAATTCACGACAATGCGGTGAAAGAATAGAAAAGCTGTGGTGAATGAATGACAGACAAATGTTCAAAAACTCCTTTTTGTAAAGCATATCTCAACGCAGTTGGTTATAATAGTGTGACTTTAAAGAATCTGATAAACGATGACAACGACAATGACGCGATAGCACAACAAGGCAAAATGGATGAGGCTAACTCTGATTCAGATGATCTAGATTTTGATGATGAATTATCTGCTTCATCAGATTAAAATCAGAATTCTGGCTAACAACAATAAACATATAAACATTTATTTTAGTTAGATAAAGTGTTTAATATTACAATTATTTTCTCTGCACTGTACTTTCCGATCCATGTAGCGAGCATGAGAAATAAAACTTAGTCATCATATGAATATCAATTGGCACTTTGCTGTATGTAACTTGGTGTAACTGGGTATGCGCCTAAAACAATAAGAAAAGCCAATAGGTAAGAAACAGCCTGTGTACTGCAGATGCATTCTAAATAGTTGATATTTAACGGATATATTAAACTTATTAAAATTTGATTTTAACCCTCGGCGCCTCGGCACTTTTCAGCTTCGCCCTCGGCGCCGAGGCCGAGGCTCCAAAAAACGCCGAGGCTTGCCGAGGCCGAGACCTCGGTCCGATCACTGGTTGAGGCCTATACTACTTATATAAGACCTATGCTTGAGTATGCTGTTTCTGTATGGAATCCATATTATGCAAATGATATAAATCGTCTTGAAAATGTTCAGCGTAAATTTACCAAACGTCTTTTTGGTTTTAATAGCAATTTATTCTATCTTGAACGCCTAAAGCTTCTTAACCTGCTTTCTTTAAAAGTTCGTCGTCTTCACATATGTCTATGTCTCATGTATCAAATTATTAATGGTTTATCTTGTATTGATGCTAATGAATTTTTCATTTTTAGTCAAGGCACTACGTGATCAGTTAACAGTCGTAAACTTACGCTACCAGTTGTCCATTCCAATGCTCATCTCAACAATTTTTTGCAAAGATACCAAAAAATCTGAAACTCCTTACCTAATCAAATAGTCTCTTCTTCCAAAATCCGTTTGTTCAAAGAAGAGCTCCTAAACATTGATTTTACAAATTTATTGTTGGGGCATGCCTAGTTGTATCACTTCCGTGATCTTTGTATGTCCTTTTGTTCAGTCACTATTCTATCATGTATTTGCGTTTTATCAGATTTTGTGTATTTTTCTGATGATAAACACTTTCTTGTTATGTATACATTGACCTGAGCAGGAGCGACCTCGACCTGAGCAGCTTAAAACGCCTTTTCAGATGTACTAAGCCTAAGCCTAAGTATATTAGAAGCAAAAACTTAGATTTTCCTATATCTTATCAACGGATCAACCGGAGCTCTGGCTCCGGCCTCCAGCTCCTCTGGCCATTTTTCGGTCCTCCAGCCTCCAGCAGCCGGAGGTACAAAAAAGGGGCCGGAGGCCGGAGGTTTTTTTTGAACTGAATCATTCAATGCTTTAACGCTCTTCTTTTCTTTTGAAGCTTAGCACTCAGATTGCCTATTTTGTGAATTTGTACAAGCACAGGTTTAATAAGTGAAGCTGTAAATGTGAACACTAATGTGGCATTGTGAATGCACCATTGGTGAAATATTATATCATATATTTTGCTTAATAATGAACGAGAATATCAGATTGCAAAGCTGAGCCGAGTCCGCGTTAATTCAGCGCACAAATGGATATAAATCTATTTCTCAGTGACAAAGTAACAAACTTGGTGTGACGTAGTCTGCTCACTTACTTTTTGAGCTATTACAGATTGTAGATATAAGTACATACAGACATATTGCTAAACTCTTTATGCTATGTTTATTTGGGTACTTTTCGAGTATAATTGCATCCAGACAATAAGGGCAAGCGAGAAAGCGGTGAGATTGGAGCTAATAATAGAAATATGCTAATTAAATGATTTTTTCGATTATTCTACCGCCGCTGCCAGACCAGCCATTTGAGAACATGTGTAATAGGTGAGAAGAGAACTAGTAGAACGTTATTGCATGTTCGGACAGTGACAGTGCTTCGTCTGATATGGAAATGGAAGGTGAAGAAATTGCTGATGACAATTAATTGAAAAATAATTAATATGGTCGCAATATTTTAGTACGTATAAATGCATGGCTAGATAATAAACATTCACTTCTACAGATCTTTTACTTATCCATGAGCTATGTATTTATACAAAGCTATATACTGTACATCATATGAATTATATTTACGGCTTGTGAAAATTCTACTTCACTGAAAATTCTAAGTTCACCTCAGCCTCCGACTCCAGCCGGAGCCGGAGGTGACGATGGCCGGAGCTCCGGCTCCGGCCCGGAGGAAAAAATGGACCTTTGGTCGATCCCTAATCTTATCAAGTAGAACCGAAAAAAACATGCAAAAAAATGGAAATTTTTTAAAGTTTTTAAAAATTTCAAACAGCCTTCCGCGCCTTTTTTCTTGTTTCTCCTTCATCGCTATGCTTCCTTCCATAATTTCAGCCCATATTATTTATTCCTGACAAATGTGTGAGTCCTTGGATTGAGCCGTTTAATCGTCCCACCCAACTCTCAAATTGACAGTTGCCTGCAACTTTGCAAGTATGGCTCAGATATTCACCAAATTTTTTTCTGCGCTTCAAATTATCATGTTCTACCAGTTTGGCACAAAAATTTTGGCATTCCGTATTCGTTTCGCTCCTTTTTTAAAAGTACCATGTTCTTAACTTTAGCCTTTATCTTGTATTGATGCTACTGAATTTTTTATTTTCAGATCAAACATCACTCGAGCTGCAAATCGTCGCAAACTCACGTTACCAGTTGTCCGTTCCAATGCTCAACTCAACGAATTTTCCCAGATATATAAAAATTTGGAACAACTTACCTGATGATGTAGGTAATCGCTTCTCCTAACGTTGGTTTGTTCGAAAAAGAGCTGCTAAACATTGATTTTTCAATCTTATTGTCGGGGCATACCTAGTTGTATCACACTACGTGATCTGTATGTCCTTTCGTCCAGTCGCTGTTTTATCATGTATTTGTGTTTTACCAAATTTCGTGTATTTTTCCGGACAATAAATATTTTCTTGTCTTGTTCTTGTCTTGTATCGACTGCAATGCAAATAATATTACACTGCGTCTGAACTTGTTTGCAGTCTAGGTCATTGGTTTTTGACTGCAAATAATAGTACATTGTGTGCTATATTATTTGCAGTTGACTCCAAATAATTAACTGCCCAATATTACCTAAGTACCTAACTACCCAAAGATGTCAATTTTTTCCTTATATTTTTGCATTTTTTAAGGGAAGAGAGCGGAGTAAGTACTTGTGTATTTACTTGTTCAGCATCCTGATCACTGAAGTTACTGATTATGATCATAGGATGCATGGCAGAAAGCACCGGCTGACTTTCTAGCGTAGGTGATGAACATTTCGATCGCACAATCAGATTGCTCATTTCATCGCGAATTTGCTGCTGTTCAGTTAGCGTCATCGCTTCCAGTTGGTGTTCACTACTATCCATCTAGTGCGCATTAGTTGGATGGCACTACAAATCCCGACTTCTTATTTACAGCTTTTAATAATTACAAAGACGATAGGGCAGTTTTTTCTACATTTAGCGGTTTTGGATTCAATATTGGCCACGTGCCAGCATAGTTTTTTTAGTATCCTTATAAACAAGTATAAATTAGCAGGTATCAAAACCTGCAAATCCAAACATTATTTATACTGTTCATTTTATGTGTTCTATGATTGTTTACATTTTACATACATAACACATCTATATTGTTTTTAAGCGGAGGCATGAAATCGCACGATAAGCAGATGTCTTATTATTTTAATGCCCGATCTCTCTGTTGCGCGGAGGAGTGCGGACGGAGTGACCCGACCCGAGTCGTCACAGTGTTGCCAGATGCCAGTTGACTTTCATCCGTCACAAATGTTTCGAAAATCCGTCAAGTCCGTCAAAATTTTACTAAAAAAACCGTCAAATTTATACGTAAAAGCCCAATAATCAACTGTAAAAATAAATAAACAGCATTTAGGACTATATAAATTTAAAACACTTGACTTTGACTATAGTCTATTTCACGAAACCTTGTTAATGATAATCAATTTTTACCTATCTAGCGAGCAGCTACAAAAGCAGTTCCTAGGCAGCTTACTGTATTGTAATTTTGCATAGTAAAACTTAATATGCTTATTGCTTGCCACCATAGGTAGACAGCACCAAAATTCTGGAGGTGCAAGATTTTTTAAAGGTCAAAAAATACTCTTAAAAATTGTGATCTGGCGAAAAAAGACCATTTTTCAAGTTTCTCATCGAGCACTATCCATTGGCATCAAAAAATTACGGAAAAAAAATTTCAAAAATTGAATTTTGTGGGGGAGGAGGTATTTTGGTTTCTGTGGGTATTCGGCCTTCTGGGGGTGCTTCGCCCGAATCCCCCTACGCCCACGTGTGCTTGCCACGCAAGGAATAGTGATTGCTGCTCTATAGTCTGTTGTTTCATGCCAAACAGCCCATTTTTGCTCCACGACATTACTGTAGCAGGATATTTTACGGGATAGGTTATTGCGGATTAGGTTATTAGTTATTGTTAGGTTATTTTTTTATACGCATCGCGTCTCGTGTTAAGGAAAGCACATTAAAACATCAACAGGAAGAGTTTAAAGCCATTAGCTGTTACGAGAGCATAACTGGAGATGTCATTTGTGCATTAAAAATCTATTACAGTAATACGACTGCATCAAAAAATGGGCCGTTTGGAATGGGACAGACTATAGTTTAAACCGGTTTTGTAATCGTTCTACGCTGGCATACAACGATTACTATGTGATCTATGCAATGCACAAGGTTTTGTGAAATAGACTATAGATGTAACATATGGCACCATACGTGGGCAGCACCAAAATTCTGGGGGGTGCAAGATTTTTCAAAGATCAATAAATGACCTTTAGAAATGGTGGTATCGGCGAAAAAACACAATTTTTCAACGTTTCTTATTGAGCACTATCCATTAGCATCAAAAATTGCGGAAAAAACAAAAAAATTTCAAAAATTACATTCTTAATGGACTATTTTGGTTTCTGGGGGGGTATTTTGCTTTCTCGAGGGGGTGCATATCCCCCAACCCCCCACCCCCTCAATAGCATATTACCAAAGAAATTGCGATACGATGAATTAGAACTTGGCACACTTGAATTGACAGTTTTCTAGCCAATTATTCCATCTGTTGTCGGTTTGTTTAAGATCCATTTGAGTGCTTTTTCATTTATAGTCTGTTTCACATAACTTGGTGCATAAATTCTAAGAATTTTCATCGACAGTAAGCCGAGGCTTACGATATTTATATATCAGATCAATGCTATAATCGCAATCTGTCAGCTTATTGCCGGAGATAGTTTTGAAATTTATGACCGAAGTTGTGTGAAACAGACTATAATTGGTTGGTTTGTCAGTGGTCACTGGTCAGTCTATTAGCTGGTTGTTTAGAGTTGCCTGCTCAGAACTTTGTGGATTCATTGCTTGCTTGCTGGCTAGATTGCTGGCTTGCGCCGAAAATTTTCGGAATTCATAATAAAAACGGAAGACAACTATGCTTGTACTTGTTTTTGCTTCACAAACTAATACTTAAACTAATACTTTACTTGGATAAACGCAAAGATAAAAGGTCGCACGGAAAAATAAGATAGCAAATACAAAATGCGAATATCCTGGGCATACGGGCAAATACTTATAGTCTGTTTCACGTAAGTTCGGTTATAAATTTTTAAACTATCTCCAACAATAAGCTTTCAGATTGCAATTATAGATAGCATTGTTCTGTTTATGAAAATTCTTAAAATTTGCAAGAAGTTATGTGAAACAGACTATCATTGCGCTCACGTGTGCCCTACCAAAAAATAGCTGAAATAAACCTTTTTTGAAATTCATCTTAATTGTCTTTCATTTGGAGAATTTCGTTCCAAATTCTAGCTGGTTTTAACAGTCATGAGTTCAGGCCCGCATTATAAATACAGAGCCCGTCCAAGTCCACTGAAGTATCAAGGAACGGGGTATTTGCCTTCGGGACTTACTTAGGTACTTAGGTACTTAGATCTGCTCTCAGCGCTGGCCCCGATCGCTTAGTCTGGAGCGACTTCGGTCTTTGAACCCTTACAGACCTTACGGCTTCGATCCCCTCGGTCCTAAGAATGTCGACCGCTTCTGGTCGGGTGATCTCAGCAGCTACGCACTAATCCCTAAGAATACCTACGTAAATCCCGGTATTGCCGCAGGGTCAGTTGACCTATCTCAATCCGCTCAAGTTGATGAATTAACTTCTTTTCTGGGTTCGAATCGATCAGAAATGTTTTTGGTTCCTGTAAGTAGCGCAATGAAATTTGAAAACAACACCAACGAGCTCTAGACTGATCAATCATCATAAAAGATTAAATAATATTTTTGACCAATTTTGGGATTGAGAAAAGAATATAGACTTTTGAACGAAATAAATAAACACACGAAATTTACCTATTCCTCCACCAAATATCCAGAAATCCTCGACGATGGGAAACACCGACCTCACCCGCGGTATATAGAGACCCCTGGGTGGGTTTTATATTTTATTCTAACGCTATATACACGGCCTGGTGCCGGAAACAAAAATAACACGAAAAACAACTAAAACGTACTTGACGATAAAATCGTACGTCAACCAACTAAATGATGATCTCATAGGATCATTACAGTAAACGAAAGTTTACGTTAAAATAACATAATACGGAATTACTTTTAGCTCACAACGAATGTTCTAAACTAAGATGAGCGGTAATGCATAAAACAATTACTATTATCATATACTTAATTCTATGTTACCGGACAAGTATCTTATTGTTTTTTATATTGAAAATTTGGGAAAAGATGGGAAACCGAAGGCATAGCCCACAGTACACTATCGCGCGATAGCTACTAGTATTGGCTATGTTAATGGCTACCGCGAACTGCTGACACTAGTTCGCAACCGTGTAACTCTCGCAGTTACAGCATCTAGGATTTCACCGGCGGGAGGGGTAGTGAACGACCAAAATTTTTTAAAGAGACAAGAGGGGACCAGGATGGATATAAGTAAAAGATTTTACGACCACGAGCTGCGCACTTTGTAAATTTCGCTACCAAGCTCTCTTCTGGGATTGGGGTCTGGGGTGGCGCGGCCGAGCGCCCCTCGCCCCCTATCGGAATCCGAGGCAGAGCCCCTGAAAATTTTGTGAGAAGAACATCTTCAAGTTTAAACGTTAAAAGTTCATAAAATCAGTCGAATTCGGTTCTGCAATCAGCCTCTAAATTGTCAAAGTTCATCATCAAAATTCATTATCATCACTAGAGGATTTATGTCATTTGAGTCGTTTCTTGCTCGAATCTGATTTTCTGCGTAAAACCTGTGAAAAAGAAGACGCAGGTGCAAAATAAGCTTCAGGCTGTTTAATGACTGAATGCTGAGCGTTTTAACCATGCGATTGGGGCTAAACAGATTGTCATTTTCGCCGCGATGAGCTGAAAAGTTTTTTCACGTTAAACATGGTGAGAATCTAGAGATAACGTCTCTTTTGGGGTTGGGGATTTGGGATGGCGCGCTCAAGCGCCCTTAGCGGGGTCCAGGGCAGAGCTCCGGAAAAAGAGCACCTGATTTGTAACATTTAAATTTTCATCAAATCAGCCGCATTCAGATTCTGTAATCAGCCTAAAAATTACTTAGAGTTCGTCACCAACATTCATTAACATCATCAGAAAATTCCTGTCATTTTCACTTCTCGCACGATTCTCCTTTTCTGCGTAAAACCTGTATAAAGACAGAAAACATAGATGAAAAATATATTTTAGGCTGTGTAATGCCTGAATATTGACTGTTTTTAGCTCGCGCTTGGGGCTAAACAGATTTTAAAGCAAAGAAAAATTCTCCGATGGAACAGAAAGGACGAATATACTTGTAATCACACGTGGGCGGGGCGAGGCGGGGCGGGTTTGGGGGTATGCACCCTCCAGAAACCAAAATAAACCCCAGAATTCATTTTCGAAACTTTTTGTTTTTTTCGCAATATTTGGATGCCAATGGACAGTGCTCGATGAGGAACGTTAAAAAAGGCGTTTTTCGCCGTGCCGCATTTTTTAAGACAATTTTTTGATCTTTGGAAAATCTTGCATTCCCTCCCCTGAATTTTGGTGCTGGCCACCTATGCTTGGAATTACGCATCATTAAGGATATAAAAGGAGGAGACTATAGTCTGTTTCACATAACTTTGTGCATAAATTCTGAGAATTTTCGTCGACAGTAGGCCGAGGATTACGATATTCATATGTCAGATTAATGCTATAATCGCAAAACATGCATAGTTTATTTCTAGAAAAGAAGCGACCACTAATCAAAAAACGACATAATGTGCATTGTTACGCTAGTATGACGGTATGCCTTGCTATTAGGCGGTAATTAACAAGATGATTTGCTTGTCGTAATTCACTTATAAAGCCATTGACGATTACCTATGTACCTACATAATAGAGGAATTTGATATTAATAAGAAACTAAATCGCTTATTATAGCGCATCGAGGCTTCTTCATAATCTCGTTTTCTGAGTCAGTGAACAATGTTTTGTGAAGGCACGTTTTTTCAGAAGCCGCAGAATATGCTTTGATTTTTTGCGTTTGTTAGCGGAAGTCAAATTTTCAGTAGATTCTTACAACTTTCACAGGCATACAAAGGTAACTTTTCCCTAGTCCCCTCCTTGTATGTCCTTAATGATGCGTAATTGCAAGTATATTCGTCTTTTATTGTTCAATCGGAGCATTTTTCTCTAGTAGTACCCTACTTTTAATTAGCATGATTTGAGTAAATTAGTCAGTAAACACATACGGTAACATGCCACAACAATGACAGCAGTCCAACAAAGCGACAAAACAATATTGTTCTGAACATCAGCATTATCTTTTTTAAACAAGACAGCCTTACCTTATTTGAACATCAAATGTTTTTAGCGTAAACTTTAAGCAACTCTTGTGTAAAGAACACTTACTCTTAGATTCGTAATCCTGACGTTACATAAAAAATTTCGAAAAGTAATCGAAACTAAATTTAATTTTCAGTGTAAACTTTATGCAGCGACTGGTTGCAAAGAAAACATACAGTCAAATTCGTAATCCTATCCTTACGGAACATATTTTGCGAAAAAAATGTACGTTTTATAACGCTCTGGAAGTGAAATAAATTTCTAGTGTAAAGTTCACACATCAACAATAAATGAATAACTTAAACTTTACACGACTACTGTTTGTAGAGAAAACTAACAGTCATATTCGTAAGTCTGACGTAACATAGAACATTTTGGAAAAAATAATAAACTTTCGCAACGCTCTAGAACTAAAGTAAATTTTCAGTGTAAACTTTACACAACAACCGAGTGTAAATAAGATTTTAGTTGGGTTCATAATTCTGATATTGCTCTGATATTACGATCAATATTTTTGGAAAAATTAAATCTCTACAATGGTCTGAAGACAAATAAATATTACATGTAAACCACTCTACACTATTGTTGAGTATAAGCAAACGCATCCTAACGACGTATGACGTTTTATCTTTGTTACATTTTTAGACTTGTGATCCTGTCCAGACTTATAACCAGAAAAAGCGGCTGAAAAAATTAGACAGGAACACGTTTAACACCCCGATTTTGACTTTACACCTCCCGAAAAAGCTGAATATTAATGCAAATAAAGACAATTTACTGTGAAGCGCAACCCTTAGAAAATACTTTATTTCTATTCTATTCAACTTATCCCGACTTCAAAACGGAGAAAGTGGCGAACAAAAAAAGGGACAAAAACGTAATTTTCCACAATCTATCACATTGTTATACTTTAAATATCTATACCTAGCTCCCCATTTAGTATGAAGAAATTCAGTTTAAGCCGGTTTGTAGCCTTTGAACAGTAGTACGTTTTTGTGTGAAAAACTTCTGTTACGCATCCTATTTGAGATATTGATCAATCAAAAAAGGGGAGAAAACGTGTTTTTTCACTTAATGTTATCATCCATGATTTCGAACTTTACATCTTCAGAAGAAACTCAATATCAAGTTTTCTAAACGCCGTTTGCTGCGGCGTATAGCCCATAGAACGTACTTTATTTTTATTTTATTCAATTTGCCCGGACTTATAACTGGAGAAGTTCGCGGAGAAATCTGAGACAAAACTTTTTTTAACACCATTCACTAGAGTGTAAAGTTTAAACCCCTATATTTAACTCCGTACCAAGTGTAAAAACAGTTTGCGGGTAGGCCAAACGTAGCCCTTGAGTCGCAGTACATTTGTGTCAGAAAAAATTTCAGGGGACTCATAACCAGAGTTGTTGGCAGACAAAAAAGGTGGCCAAAATGAATTTTTTAAACACCAGATTTTTACACTCTTTACACTGCCCCTCCGGAAATAGAGTCGCGTCAAAAAAAATTATTTAGAGCTTACTCAATTGCCTACATTTAAGAAAAAACGAGATGAAACAGAATGCAATACTGAGTTAGAAAAGTCAAGTGACCGACTAAAAGTTTAAAAAATATATGGTATAACGTTACAGTAAAACTTTATACGCTCATCATAGAATGGCGATTCAGTATAAAGAAAAGAATAAAGGGTGCATCAACTTTTTTATTATCTATTTTTTTTAAAAACCCGCATAATACAGAAGTGTCCCAATGTTTCTGTAAGGGGGACATTAAATTCGCACCTTGCAATGATAAACAAAAAAGGTTACTCAAGTATAATACTAGCAAAGAAAAATGCTCCGATAGAACAAAAAAGGTAAATATACTTGAATTTCTTCATTGTTAAGGATGTAAAAGGAGGGGACTAGGGAAAATTTCCCTATATGCGCAGAAGCCATAGGAATGTGCTAAACAGTTAGACTTCCCCTAAACAACGCAAAAATCGAAGTATATTCTGCGGCCTGTGAAAAATGAGGGTGTAGTCACAAAACGTTCTCAAGTGTTTCGCAAAAGAGCATTGAAGACACTTCCATGACTATTAAATAATCAATGTATTATTTATTTAATGAAATCTTGAACTTCCACAATGCTCTGGCGTAAAAGATAATAGTGTAAACTTTACACCTACATGGCCAACTCAATAGTTTGCATGAAAAACCACAAAAAATTTCTTTAATTTTTTCCAAAATAAAGTAATCAAAATACTCGCCATCGTTATTGAAATTACTACGGAAAATCTGCAGAAACGCGCATAGGCCGCAGAATATACTTCGATTTTTGCGTTGTTTAGGGGAAGTCTAACTGTTTAGCACATTCCTATGGCTTCTGCGCATATAGGGAAATTTTCCCTAGTCCCCTACTTTTACATCCTCAACAATGAAGAAATTCAAGTATATTTACCTTTTTTGTTCCATCGGAGCATTTTTCTTTGCTAGTTCCCTTCTTTTATTTAATATTTTAGGCCATATATCCATAGGTGGGCAGCGCCAAAATTCTGGGAGGGTTGCAAGTACCTGAAGAAATTTTTTTCCGTCTCGAACCCTTTACACTAAAATGATCACAGATCAAGAAATATTGCATTGAAACAGAAAAAAATTTTACCTTTTGAGATATTGTAGCCCTCTACATTATAAAACCAATTGGACTGCACAGAAACCAAAATTGAGTTAGATAAGCTTTAGGACACGCTAACAGTAAAAAACCCGTATACTTTACACTTTTGTGCAAGAACCATTGAGTGTAAAGAAATTTTAAGTTCAGATTCGTAATCTACAACTCAGGAGGTTTGATACCCAATGCTCTGGGCGGAAAAGTGCTTCTCAGTGTAAACTTTACACTTGTGCTAATAACGCAATATTGGGTGTATAGAAACAAAATAAACTAGGATCTGTAACGCTAAGGTCAGGGCACATTTTAAGCATAATTAGCATGTTCCGCCTACTTAGCGGAGTAGCTGAAGAAATTTCGTTTTTCGTTTTGAAAAATTTATAATAAAACGATCACAGATCGAGAAATATTGAGTTAAAAAGAGAAAAAATTTCAAGTTTCGAGATATTGTAACCCTCTACACTATAAAACCAATTGGACTGCGCAGAAACCAAAATTGAGTTAGATAAGCTTTAGGACACGCTAACAGTAAAAAAACCCGAATACTTTACACTTTTGTGCAACAACCATTGAGTGTAAAGAAATTTTAATGTCACATTCGTAATCTACTACTTGGGGGCAACATTTTTAAAAATGAAATTGGTTCTCCGCAAATTGTTTGAAACCCAATGCTCTGGGCGGAAAAGTGCTTATCAGTGTAAACTTTACACTTGTGTTAATAACGCAATATTGGGTGTATAGAAACAAAATAAACTAGGATCTGTAACGCTGAGGTCAGGGCACATTTTAAGCATAATTAGCATGTTCCGCCGACCGGAGTAGCTGAAGAAATTTCGTTTTTCGTCTCGAACCCTTTACACTAAAACGATCACAGATCGAGAAATATTGCGTTAAAAGAGAAAGACAATCTCATGTTTTGAGATATTGTAACCGTCTACATTATAAAACTCAATTGGACTGCACAGAAACCAAAATTGAGTTAGATAAGCTGAAAACACGCAAAGAGTAAAAAACCCGTATACTTTACATTTTTGTGCAACAACCATTGAGTGTAACAGAAATTTTAAGGTCAGATTCGTAATCTACAGCTCGGAAGCAACATTTGTAAAAAAATTGGCCCTCCGCAAATTATTTGATTTTTCGGGTTACACTTTACACACTCATTGCTAACTCGGTATTGAGTGCAAACAAAAAATAAAAACGGTACATCGAGTTTTTTAATTATCTATCGTTTAAAAAAACCGCACCTCCCAGGTGTGTGCCGTTGTTGCTGTGAGGGAGGACACAAAATTCGCACTCGCTGTGATAAACATATAAGAAAAAAGGTGGCCAAGTATATTATAGGTAGCGCTATCGCGCTACCTATGATAGGTCGCGCTAACGCGCTACCCATGATAATTGTGAAATTCGGCGCGAAGTACCGAAAAGTTTTTCGGTTTTTTGCTAATTCCTGTTATTTATAGTCTGTTTCACAGAGTTTGGGCATAAATTTTAAAAACCATGTTCGACAATAAGCCGACAGATTGCGATTATAGGCATTGATTTGAAATATAATTATCGTAATTCGTCGGCTTACTTTCGAAAAAACTCTCAAAATTTATGCCCACACTTATGTGAAACAGACTTTAGGTGTTTGTTTGACTGATCAGTTAATTTCTTATTCTGTTGAGTAGCTGATCAATCACTTGATTTCTTGACTGGCTGATTATGTAGCTCATCAGACGGCTGTCTTGGCTCGGTTGGTATTGATTGGTTATTCGGTTGGTTGCTTAATCTTGTTTGTTAGTCGGCTTGCCTGATTATTTATTAATTAAATTGGTTGCTTGCTAGTTTGGTTGGTATTTTTGCACCATTGGCTGCACTGGCATAGCCAGTGGGGGAGGGGGATTACCACCCTACCGATGAAAATTTTCGATTTTCTGAAATAGAGAAATAGATCTGTGCGGTTGCGTATCGTTGTTCTGCGGCGATTTTTCCAGAATAAACCCGAAGAAATTCGGCGGTTCGCTCAGATTTCTTCGAGTTTTAGCTATTATTTTACCATGAAGGAGCTACAAAGCGTTTGTTGCCATGAGACGATTATCTATTTGCAAACATTTCTAGCCAATAGAAATAAAAACATGCAGAAAATTCGCGTGCTTTATACAGATTGCGCTTTTTAAATGCTGCTTAGTATGACTCCAAAAAGGAATTTGTTTGTCATTCTGGCATGAAAATATCAGAAAATTTCAGCGCTTCGCGCCAGTCGATTTTATCCATTTATCAGTTGAATTAAGGACCGAGATTCGGTCGATTTTATGAAAATTTTAACGTCAAAATTCGAGATTTTAGAGCTTATTTTGTAAAATTCTCCAGGGCTCTGCCCCAGTATCCCGCTGGGTAGGCCGCTTGAGCGCACCACCTTAGACACCCAGCCCCAAAAGAGAAATTTTCTGTTGCATTTTCTCTAATCTAAGGTCCTACCCGAGTGATAAAACTTGCAGAATGTGTAACATATTGCGAATAATTTTCAAGAAAAACATTTTTTCTTCGCATTTTATTTATTGCAGGACGATGTGAAAAGTCCATAAAAGGCATCATTTTACACCTAGGACGCATTTTTATACGTTTTTATCGACTTTTAAGAGGAACAATTTCAGGGCTCCCCTCTGGGAAAAATCCTGCTTACACCTATGGAAAAGCGATTTTCGGGAATACCGACCTACTTGTATAGGTATTTAAAGTATGTAGTTAACACTGTCCCTACCTTTAACTCAACAGTTGTAGAAAGCGTCAATCGATAAACTGTGGATTAACGCGTTTTTATGCTATTTTAGCATTTAAACCAGCTTGAGGCCATTTTGACTGAGAAAAGCTTTCTGGCTTATCCCCCCAGACCCGCCTTATGGGACAACCACTGACGAATTTCCTTCTATTCATCGTTTATAATTTCTTTACAATTAATTTGTAGCATTAAATATGAATTATCTAGAATTTGCTAAGCTCCGGCATTGTTTGGCTGGCAACAGTCCCTTTAGATCCGATCCGAGCTTCATTAGCAAGAATTGCGGTGATAAATTCTAAATATTCTGAGAGGCACTTTTACATACTACATCTGTTGTGTGACACATTGGTCGTTGGAGACTTGTTCTTCTAAAATAAAAATATTCTATTGATCTATCTACCGCATAAAATAAACACGTGCGATTAAATCATAAAGTAAGTAAGATACCGATTCACACTCAACATTTGGTGAACCAGCTTGTTGTTCCGTTCATAATCAATTCACTGAATCGTTCTGCACTTTTTCTGCAGTTTTCCTGAAAATGTAAATTTCGTAATTACATGGCAGCTCGTAATTAAAAAACCCTTGGGATTATCCCAGAAGCATATTAAAACATCGGTTGCATTCCTTTTAATATCTGCGGAATGGATGCCCTTGTTACGCTATCACTTTTCGCGTCGCTTGCATGCTTAATTGTAGTTTTGGAGATCAATTTCAAATGCATGTATAAATCGTTTTACCCTGGTTTTCTTGTTCAGCTGTGTATTTAATCATATTTTATGTGCCTAATTCTATTTTATGTGACGTCCTATTTTAATTTATTTGCCACAAAGTGATTCTATGCACTGCAATTATTTCCTATATATGTATGATATATTATGTGTAAGAACATATTCTTATTCGAAAATCGTTATTTTGGGCTGCAGTGGGCTAATCCAAAAACTAAGGAGTGTGTCTGAGATTTGCTGATAGATAGTTATTTTTATTCAATTCTGTACTTGACTGAATGAATTGCCGTGATAAAAAGGTATTAACTGCATGTTTGAATTTCTGATTACGTGCACGCTACAACGTAGAGTGGAATGACTAAAATCTGTAAAAATAAGGATTAAGCTAATCATATGATTATAGAAAGAGTAATAAATAGCACATTCATAGCAAGGGAATAAAGGTATGCGCTCCGGACTATACGACGAATACAAAAAAAATCTTGACACATGACACAAATTTTTGATATACATGAAAATTTTTTTAATTGTCGTCCGTTCAATTCTTCATGTTTACGGCTAAATTTTCTGTTTTTAAGTGTCCGTAAGGACTGTTACATTTCTACAAATTTTAAAAATTATTGGTAATTTTTTCAACAATCAGCCCTCAGATTTACAAAACAAATGCATGACCCTATCGAAACTTCGTTTTATTCTTGGATATCAATTTGGACGCTTTTAATTAAACATTAGTATGGATAAATATGCATATAGACCATGCATAACAAGCGATTAATTGAGATTCGGTTCAGTGCATTAATTGAGAAGAAAATGATGAAAATAATAATCTCGAGTTCAGCTCTTTCCTCGATTTCAATTATCTTAATGTGTAGACGACTTTAAAAACTTTCTCTGTCAGTTCATATGTTTGCATTTAAAGATAGAAAATAATTTTGCCACTCTCTGTATTGAAGTTGCTCTCCCAGTTTTACATTCGTGCATATGCTCTTAATTATCTCAGTTCTCTTGATTTAGGAAAAGATGGATTAAAAAATGCGAATCTATCTTTTTATTACTCTGATGTTACAAACTGGAACTTTTGCTTCAATAGTTTATTAGAACTCAATAAATAAAAAAACTTAATGGTTTGGTACATCAATGTCTTAACACAAATCGCAAGCATGTCAGTTGTTATGGGATATATCTGTGTTTGAGAATATATCGGGATATTGTTTTGCTACCATAATCCTTCAGAACGTCATTTTTACTCTTTAAAATTTTAATTTTAACGTTATTGTGAAAATTTTTTATTTTGTTTTATTTTTTTGTTATAATTCTTCCATCTTACTAATCTTGATTTTGTCAATCTAATTTTTAATATCAGATGGAGTGCCATGATTTTCAAATTGATCTTTTTTATGACGCTATTACGAACGAGCTTACACACATATATGCTAAATGCTTCCGTGCGAATACATAGCCGTTTAATTACTGTTAAAGCTCATCATTTAATTTGAAATATCCTCTACTAGGCCAAGTGTTTGGTGCGCTTTCTGTAATTTGAAATTTGAATTTTCGTTCCAGGCTGCTACTTTTTATTGGTTTAAAAATTATTGTTAGGAGTGTCTATCGTTTCTTATTCATGTCCTTTATAACCTAACTTTGAGAATAGCCATTTTTGAAATCCACCTGCGGCTAATAAAGCGTCTTAAAGCGCGTTAAACATACACTTCCGTGTATATATTTGAAGGAATGTGGTGTTGAAAACGTCGTTCTTGTTTATTTTTTGCGATTAATTATTACTATGCGATAATTTTGTCTTATTCCAGATGCGCATTTTCAAGTTTTCCCGATTTAAGAATATTTCCTCCACACGCTTTCAAAAAGCAAACAACAGGCTTGCTCGTAAATTAAAGTCATCTGTTTTATTTCTGAATCGAATATGCACGGATAAGCCCGAAAAAAACGGCAACTTTTCTTTATACTCCGCTGGTATAACGTACGAGCGTGTAAAACACACTGCTAACCTTTTTTGTTACGTAATTTCAGAAGCTAAGTTTGTTTTAAGTTCAAATAATGAGCCGATCTTTCCGCGCAATATCCTACGAAATAACGGACATTAAAGAGACCGTTTTTTGACGACAAAAAAGCGCAACAGTGCATTTTTGTCGTCGTTACAATGTTTTTTGCGTTTGCTATTCCAAGCGTCGGCGTTTTATCGAAAGAGTCTCAAATTTTGAGACCTGTAACTTTTTTTACTTGATTTTCTGAGGTGTTGCAACATTTCCGTCGGCGACAAAGCACTTGGCGCGCGAATCATTTTTTCTGGAGTAATAGTTGTCGATTCCGCTTCTATTTGGACATGTTGACTATTTTTTAGACTTCTCAGCTTACTCGAATCGGAGTCTGAAATTAACATACATATGTTGGTATTAGCTACGATTTCGCTATAGCTCATTACCATGATTTTTTTCCAATTTTATGCCACCTTGAATTGAAATTTTAAATCCAATTAAGTATTCGCCACAATATTTATTGATATAAGAAGCATTTCGGAATTTCGAAATCTGAACATTTGTATTTTATACGTGCGATTATAATCAGCTTAATAAAAGGTAGTGAATGATTGAGATTTATGATCACCGCATTGAAGCTTTCATTCCGATCGAATTCTACATTACAAAAGGTATCACATGAAATGATATGATTTGATAAATGTTATAGCGCAACCGAAATCAAAGGCGCAGCTGCTTAATAATCGCGATAGTGAGATTAACAACCGATCCTGCTAAACATTTGCGCTAATTTTTGTGTAAGAATTAGATCGATGGGCCCGGACTTCTATTTAAAAAATACACTTTTAGATGATAAGTTAACTAATGAATTCTGTCGACCATACGTGTTATTGTGAGATTGACCCCCAGAATGGCAACTGACTCCCTACAAAAAATGGCTGCGACCATTCAAACTTGTTGATTTTTTTAAAAATTGTAAAAAGTGTGCCTTTTTAAGCGTTTTAGCTCGATTTTGGCTCAAAAGTCTCACTTTTTTCGGCGTTTCGCGCCATGTACACATTTTTTGACTATATTTTGTTCAGTTTATTCGATTTTTTCGAATTTTTTCGAAATTTTTTTATGTTATATATTCTAGAAAGAACGAGCATTGTCCGGACCTTGTCGTGCATCCATCGTTTTTTAACTCAAGAAGGCACTTTTTAAAAACTTTTGAGGCCTGATCAGATCACCCACCGCCAGACTTTCCATGCTGTTCATGCATGCTGGCGACTAGCGCCGTTCGAATTCTGACATATTAATATATACTTATTATAATGCAGATATATATCTGCATATTAATGTGATATGAACACGAGTACATTCATCTCGAGATCAGATACTCAAATGTATCTCAAAAATGTTTATCAATATTCAGGTGATAATGCGTGGTATGTATGAATCAGCCCATTACACAAAAATTTTATCAACGGTAACTGAGTTTTGCGCTGGGATATAGTATCCCCACACAAATTTCAGCTATTAAGCGCGGAATTCTGAAACGTTGTTCGTTTGTGACTGCAAAGTTACTGCGTGAAATTTTGATCTGAAAAAGACGTTGTTCTTAGTAAGAAAAGAACCTATGGATTGTGTGAAGAAGGACATCAAAGATTTCTTAACATAACACATTATTGCTCAAAAAATGTCCAGATGCTTCTTTTATCGCAACAATTTTCAAAACATTTTAAGAGTAAAAAATTGAACGATGTAGCGAACAAGCATAATTTTACTTAATAAAATTAATTTTGTGGTTTAATTTTCTCTCCAAGCTGTGAGCATAAAAAATTACGGCAAATCCTTTCCGTGTCTTCAAATGTTCCGTGGAGAGACCGATAGCTTCCTAACTTTTGTGTATCATTTTGCTGATGTATTTTCTTGCCTATGTCTTTTGATAAAGATTCTTCGTGAATTCGGAATTTATATAAAAATTGTAAATCGCTTTTGTGTGACAGAAAGCGGAAATCAAAAAAATGATGACTGCATGTTGCAGCTAAAGTGGAAAACTACCCAACTTGCTACCGTTTGTTGAGCTAAAACTTGAAAGAAAAAGAATAAAACTTTTGTTGCAACAAATGCAAATGCTTTGTCACAATGTGCTAAATGAAAAGCTGTTCCTTTTGGCGAAAACACGGCGAGCTTTTACAGTCTAAGAATATTGATGATTTTTGCGTGAAAACCGGATTTTCCGAATATATAATGAACTAATAACGCGAGGACGTACGAGTAACTCACGAAGTATTTCAGGATTTGATTATGCTGCCCGAACTTTCGTAAATGTCAAACAAGGCTAAATTCAGCTGCTGAGTTCAATCATTTCTACGCCTAGCGTTTTTCAGCTCTGTATGCGGGTGCAAAACAATAAAAATTTCAACAATTTCGAGTTTAGCTTAGTAAAGCCCTGCGTTCATTACTTAACAATACCTAATAATGCCTCCGACGCAATCTTTTTGTTCCACAAAAATCATATTATCTGCTCTTTAATATATATTTCGTTTTTTCGTCACGCTACTTGTGTAAAATTTGTTAATTTTCGTACCTGTACACACTCATAAAAAAGACTTTTCAAATGAGGCTGCTTGTTTTTAAAAAAACATTATCATTTTGCAGATGAATCAAACAGCGCTCGACAACCTTGGATTATTTTTACACCATTTTCGTTTAAACGGTCACAATTCCATTTACGATCATCATTTAAAAAGTTTATATGCTAATTTTTTCCATGATATCATTGACTTTGACACGAAAACACAATTATTCAATTTATCATCCGTTTCCAACAATCAATATAGAGACTACTTTGACTCGTACATTTGGAACCTAATAACGAACACCAATATTCCTATTCATTTTTCTTTAACCGTATTATTTAACTCTTTATCGGTGATTGGTAAACAATTTTGGGGAGGGATAAACGCCGAAGACGCTATGTACCTCGGCGACCCAAACAACTTTATTACCGTAAACACGTTGCCAATAATTCTACCCGTCATGCCGGAAGTTCGCCGCGTCAGCAACAATGACTATTCTGACACGAGCTCCGATGATATCGACCTGGTCGGATCGCGGTTTCTGGCTGGGGTCCGGCGAATGTTAGATCGCCAAACCATGTAATTAGAATAATTTAAAAAACTGCTGTTCGTTTGTCACTCTGTAATGCTATTATTTATTAGTCGGGCGTTAAAAATCTATATAGCTACTTGGCGAGTTGTTGTATCAATATATCGAGTGAATTAACAAATTATTGTAGATTAATACCTAATTAAATCTTTGTATTATGCCACATACAAAATTGCACATAGGTACATACCAAAGCACATTTAGGTGTAAGAAGGACTTGTGCGTAAGTATGTGCACTCTCGAAAATTATAATCTTAAGCTTATTGTATTAAGCGAGAAAATGCTATGTACTTGAAGGGGTGACGTCACAGATATTAAAAGCCCAATTGAATAATACGACCCCCTTAGCAATATGCAGCTTTAGCGCCCTGCTTAATACACCCCCCTGGGCGCTGGCTTGACACGCAGCTAAAGCGCCCTGCTTAACACACCCCCTTGGCGCTGGTCTGAATGCGCAGCTATAGCGCCCTGCTTACAAAGCGGGCGCTTAAAGTGCAGGTGCACTATAACGTGTAGCGGTCCAGGGTGCGGTCCAGAGGGCTGGGCGTTACTACTGTTTTCTACTAGTAAGAAGTTAGTCGCCATTTTAAAATTTATTTGTTAATACAATTAACACTTTGATGTAGTGACGTTCGAAATATATGTTGTGGACCATAGTCCGTCGCGCGCGTTACAATAAAACGTTGAAAAAAAGAGCCCGAGTAGTCGATTAATACTACACACGCGAATCAGAGCGGAAGATACGGGAAACCGGTGCAGGTAAAATTTTGCTCACGTAACGGTGGGAGGCGGCGCCCCCGTTACATGTTGGAGGTCCCAGAGTTCGTTCTCTGGAGTTGTCTGCGCTTACGCTTTCCCTAGAGGGGAAGGAGTGTAGCAGGAGTGCTGCTACACGGCTAGAAATGCCTACTTTTGAAGTTTAACCCGTGACGTTGATGTTTCATTGTTTCTCAATATTATTCTATACTTAGCGCAGTTGTGAGCAAGAGCCCGAGTAGTCGATTAGTACTACGCTCGCCGAATCAGAGCGGAAGATCCGGGAAACCGGTGCGGGTAAAATTTTGCTCACGTAACGGTGGGAGGCGGCGCCCCCGTTACATCTGTCAGTTTATTGTCGGAGACACTTTTAAAATTTATGAACGAACGTGTAGTAGAAACGGTCTATAGACGTTTAATGTAGGTCGGGGGATAGACCCCCAAAAATATCGTGTCCTATGCTTAGTATACATATATTTAATAAATTGTGTTGTAAAGTATCTATGCATTTTGACCCGAACACTGCACAAAAACTTGACAATCATTGCATATCTTCAAGTTATCCGCAATATTATTTATTAACAAATATAATTGCTTCAACGAGGATATTAAAGGTTATGTAGTAGCTGATGTCATATTATCTTCTCATTGTAGCAAACACATCAAAGCAATGCAATGATTTACTATTTACTGTATCTTCCTGCTTCTGCAAAGCGCGTAAAATGCAGGCTTGCCGAGTGTCTAAAAACTGCAGTCAGTGCTGCACAAAGATGAGGATATGCAGCATGCGTATTCAATTTTTTACAATAGTCTATTTCATTCTAAACGGCCCATTTTCGCTTTACCGCTTATTAACGTAGCCGAAGATTGTACGGGTTCGTTTGGTATGACAGTCTGTCAGATGCGCCACACAATAAACGAAGTATATTTAACTTCAATACGAAGTATTTAAAGCAACCAGCTGTTACGAAAGCATAATTGAAGAAGCCGTCTGTGCACTTGGAAATCTATTCCAGTAATAAGACTTCAGCAAAAAAACAGTAGAACATTGTTACGTTCACACTTTTTATCACATAATCATATCATTTTTTGTATGCAAGTTATATTTTTTTGCGCAATTAAATATATGTGATTATCTACTGTAGATGTCCGTGCGAATAGACCGAGGGTTAATGGCACTAGGGTTGCCAGGTGCGGGGAGAATTCTCCTGAATTCGGGAGAATCTAAAATTTTTCAGGAGCAGGAGCAGGAGAATGGGCTTTTCAGGAGAAATTGTAAACCTGCAGGAGAATGCAATACAAATACAAATACAATACAAATATTTTATTTTCGTCGCACAAAAAAAGAACACAATAAGAAAAGAAACGACTAATATACAATGAAATACAATTAAAAATAAACATTCGACATGAATCATCATACAAAATCACATATTCTAAAAGCAAGAAATTATTAATTAAAGTACATTTATACGAGATTAGTGCAAAAGACGAGAGGTAGGCGCGCAGGCTAAATAAATTATGCACTTAGAACACGCCCCCTAGCAAATGCCCTGTTAGATCAACTTTTTTCAACTTTTCACGGAGGGAAGCAACACTAGGAGATCTTACAACAGCTTCAGGGAGAGAATTCCATACGTGAATCCACCTATTGGATAAATCATACCCACGAACATCAAGCCGAAAAGGGGCACTGATTATTGGCCAATGTTGGCCCCGAATTTTTCGTTAAAGGCCAATATTGGCCAATAACGAATGCATTAGGGGCCAATATTTGCAAGATTTAAAATTCTTAAAAAGCTTCGCATACATGAGTTTCGAACCTAGTACTCTCGTGTTGGTAAACTCACGCGCACAATGTGCCACACCAAAATTGTGATCAGAAATCAGAAGAATAATACTAATGCTATCTCTTATATACAGTATACGCAGTTGCTATTTTTGTAAGAAACAGATTGCTCATCTTACTCAGTGAATTGATGCAAAAAAGTTCCCGATTTGTCAATTATGGTTACCTATATACCAACCTATACATGACCAGAATTAAGTATAGTCTGTTTCGTTTATTGGAAAGCTTTTCCGCTGAATTTAGTCCGCATAAACCAGGCTACAAAAATGACCTATAAGTACATACCTATATAATGCAGTCTGGCCTCTTAGCAGTATCTCAAAGATCATAATGCAACTCGATATTCTGTAGAATATGTATGCCAATTTGCTGCCGCATTAGTATAAAACACTTTTGTAGCCACTTTAAACTTTTCAAAAGCCCTCAATCAAATGAAACATACTATAGTTGCGTAGGTACCTTTATACGTACCTATTGTCCTGCTACATAGGTAGGTAACCTCTACCTAGCTATTTGAAATCGCATACTGACACGGCATTAGAATATTTATGCACACATGTACGTACATATGTATTTATGTAGGTACATATGTAGGATTTTGCAATAAGTACGGCAAACCAACGACAATTAGAAATACCTACCATACAATTCAAACTACATAAACATAAAAGATAGGATAAGCAATCTCTTTCAAACAAAAAATAGCAACTGCGTTTACTGTATATAACAGATAGCATTAGTATCATTAATCAGAATCTTGATCTCAATTTTGCTATGGCGCAGTGTGCGCGCGTGAGTTTACCGACACGAAGGTACGGGGTTCGAAACCGACGGATGTGAAGTTTTTAAGAATTTCAAATCTTGCAAATATTGGCCCCTAATGCACGCGTTATTGGCCAATATTGGCCCTTAACGCAAAATTTGGGGCCAACATTGGCCAATAATCAGTGCCCCGAAAAGGAGTGCATTCACATTTCATTGAATTTTGAGCACGCGTGTTGTTTTCACAAAAAGTAAAAGTCGGCTTGCTGCAAAACGCATCTACCACTCAATATCTGATACATCATACACAGATCACTACGCAATCTGCGAATCTCCAGGCTATCCAATTCTAAGGAACTGAGTCTTTCAGCATAAGAAAGTCCCCGAAATCCAATAATTTTACGTGTAAATTTCCTTTGAACATTTTCGATCATTGAAACATGGGGTCTTACGGTATGGATTCCAAACAGTGCTACAATACTCCAAGAAGTGGTCTGACGTAAACAGTAAAAGCCCTAGACATATTTGGTTTATTTTTAGAAGCAAATGATTTCGATATTAGCATAGCCCTAGCATAAGCTCTACGCGTTATATCATTATAGTGGAAATTAAAATCAAGTTTACTTGATACGTAAACACCCAAATCCTTTACAGAATTTACACTCTGTTCTACAGTCAGGTCAGAAATTCTATAAGAATGCTTGGGATTTCCAAAACCTAGATATAACACGTAGCATTTTTCAGTAGCAATTTTTGAACTGCCAATCCTTGGACCAGACTATGAGTTTAGCGATATCATCTTGAAGTTGGGTGTGATTGCTAGATAAATTATAAAGCTTGACGTCATCGGCAAAAGGCAAACTTTGCTATTTAAGCGGTCGCTAATGTCATTTATGAATAAAACAAAAAGAATCAGGCCAAGTATACTGCCCTGAGGAACACCGCTAGTGACAGATTTTTTGCTCGAAAACTGACCGTTAATAACAACCCTTTGAGTCCTATCGCTCAAAAACAAGTTAACCAACTCAATAAATCTCCAGAAAATCCAAAAGTTTCAGTTTGTAAATTGATTTGCGGTGAACTACAGTGTCGAAAGCTTTAGAAAAATCAATGTAGACAACATCAACAGTGTTTTTCATCAATTAATTTAGTCCATTCATTTTTGCACTTTAGTAATTGTCAATTCACACTGATTTACCCTTTTGGAAACCAAACTGACCGGAGGAGATCAAATTATTCTCATGTAAATGTGCTTGCATCGATACTGTTAATTATAGATTCCATGATCTTACACGTAATACAACATATTGATATCGGCCTGTAATTTTTAGCATCACTCCGGTCGCCCTTTTTATACACAGGAACAACATTAGCGGTGCGCCACAGTGCAGGAATACAATGGGTTTTGAAAGATATTTCAAAAATAGTGGTTAGGGACTAGAGTAGTTACAAAAGCAAGTTTTTTTCACAAAAAATACGCAAAGTCAGTCAGAGGCCAATCTGATAATGATGGTTTAATTTTCCGTATAGCAGAAAAAACGACATCATCAGAAAAACGAATGTTTGATAACTTTGGCTGTGCACAAGCATTAATAAGACCAAAATTCGTTTGCGTAGGAACACTAAAGACTGAAGCAAAAAGTGTGCTAAAAACGTTTGCCTTATCTTTGTCAGATAGAAGCAATCACATCGATCGCCATCAGTTAAGATTGGAATAGTTCTTTCACCACTAATACGAGAATTAACAAATTATAAAAGAATTCAAATTTCAGATTTAATAAGTTTATCCTCTTTGGAAGAGTGAAATTTATAGATTTCGGCCTTTAATAACCTGCACAGTTATTATAAACAGCTTTAGATTCAGGCGTTTTTCTCTGTTTATAAACATACCACAGCCTCAGTTTTTTTAGCAACCAGCTTTCTTATGTTCATTGGGTATCTTTTCACAGTTGCAGGTTTAGCTTCAATTTTTGGAACATGCTGGGAAATTAAAGGATTTATAACAGACAAAATTTGTTGTAGAAATCATCACAAGTAACATCAATCGAAAAAATGTCAGGCCACGAAATTGCGGACAAAAATAATTCAATCTGATCATGAATTTGCTCTACGAAAATTAAGTTTAGCTGAACTTTTTCTTCCAAGATAGAACATTTAAGAGAAAAAGTAACAACCGAGTGATCACTAGTAGAAAAGGTGGGTTGACTTCAACGTTTTCGATAGAATGGGCATCAAAAATAACATCTAAAATATGCATACCGTGTGTTGGTTCAGAAACTTTTTGACTAAAAGATAGAGAAAGCATACACTCGCAAAAAGATCGGTTAATAGGACTCGAAGGTAGAATAAAACTAGACCAGTCTACATTAGGAAAATTTAAATCACCTAATATGACAAAAGGATACTGTATCTGAGAGGCCCATTCTATAACACGGCAAAGCATTCTCATGTGGGAGAAATCATAATCCGGCGCCCTGTAAAAAGTAGCACACGAATCTTGGAGCTTACGCCAATGAAATCAACAATAACTATTTCTTCACTGAAAAGATTTTCCGGTACTTTCGGCAAGTAGGATTTTAAAGTACTTTTTGAAAGAATAAAAACACCTCCACCTTTTCGATTGATCCTATCGGAACGATACACATTAAAACGGTTTAAATTGCAAAGTAAGCCATTAGATACACTAGGAGTTAACCAGGATTCACACACACACACACACAATATCGAAATCATTTGCTGTTAAAAATGCATCAAACTCATTTAGTTTATTTAGTATACTACGTGCATTAAATAAACAACAACGCAAAACTGACTGCCGTCCGCCAGGGGGCCTGCATCCTCAAATTATGCGCGAATTATTCCTCCACGACGATTGACGCTCGTTAGCATCAGCGCCGGACGTTCGACGCAACTGACGCTCCTTGTAAGCGTCCTGACGCTCCTGATCGGACAAATCGCGTCGAAACCAGATTCGCGTAGGATCCCGTCTGTCGCCCGCCGCAGGTTCAGGCGACTGGAAAGCTCGCAACCACAAGTTGCGGGCGTGTGCTGAGGAAAATTGTATTTTGAGCAAGCGTTCGTATTTTTCGATTAGGTATATCGCCCCGTCCCAAACGATAGCAATCGGTAATGTCGTCGGGATCAAAATCATGGTCATCAAAATCATAGTCATGAGAATGCAGGAGAATTTTAAAATGTCAGGAGAATTCAGGAGAATCCTGAAAATTCAGGAGAATTCAGGAGAATTTTCAAAACTTAAACAGCAAGTTATAATGATTATCATACATTAACCTTCTTACTGTACTTACTGTACTTAGTTAGTTGTTTCACATTAAGAATTTATTTCTTCATAGTTAAGACCTACCTAAGTGTTAAGTTATAACTATATCCAAATAAGTTTCGTGCTTCCGTAGTAAATCATTCATTTATTTATTCACTTAATATCACGAAGTGCAGAAATACATAGCTTTACACACCGTCTAATTGTTTTTATCAGTTTCATAGACGTTTGCAAAGCGCCTATAAACATTTTTTTGATATATTTGAAAACGTAAGGATTTGCTTGCTACTGAAGTACATACAATTAGTAAAAGTGATCGACCGGGGCCCCGGCCGGCAATCCCGGCCATTTTGCAGCATCCCCGGCCCCGGCCGAGGCAAGGTTAAAAATGGCCGGGGCCGAGGAAAAATTTAGTGTAATTCGTATTTTCTACAGGCTGTGATACTGACACTTATTTATCAATGAGCAAGTGTTAATTTTGAGAACTGTACTGATTAGACCATATGTATACTTACTTAGTCTTTGTTATAACTTTGCTACTGTGTATAAATGAGCTTTTTAATGAATAAATGTTCAGGAAAATCTGCATGTTTTCGATTCCTCAACTTGACTTATTTAAACTAAATGCTGCTTTTAACTCATTCATTCATAGCTATGGCCAAAACATTTAGAGTTGACAAATACGTTCTATTTCTAGTTGGAAATTGTACTTTTTCAACAAACTATTTCTACGAAAAACACTTTTACATTCAATTGAATGGGAACCGCGTGCTTTGAAACGCGTTTCTTGTGTAATTGTTATAAGGACGGAGGTTAATCATAAGCGAATGTAAACTACGCTGCAGAATTGCGTCCGATCCGATAAACTAAGTATGTCTCAAATAGTTTCCTTAGGTCCAGAGTTGAGGGAGGGTGAGATCCCGAATTGGAGGACCAGAAAATTAAGTGGTGGACTATTATTAGCTGACTCTATTTTGTTGTACGAGCTTCTTGTGCTTGTACAAAGATCTCCGAAAAGGTCTTTGTATGAGCTAACAAATTTTTGTAGCTATATTATATAAATATATTTTTAAACATGCACATTTTCGCATACAATCAGTATGTGACAGTGTTTTTTTGTACAATGTACCTTTGTATATACATGAACAAAGATGGTACTCAAAAGTCTTTCTACATTTTGTACCAGTGATTTTTTTTGTACACGGTCCGTTTGTGCATGTTAGAAGATGGTCCCCAAAAGTCTTTGTACAGTTTGTACACACAAATTTTTGGTTACTATAATATGGTACAGTAGCGATTTTAGTGTGGCAAAACAGGGTCTTTTGACTTTTGATTGTATATTTTAGCTAATTTCTGGGTTTCTAACGCCAAAAATTACTAAAATTGTCTTAAAACGGCGCAAAGCGCCTAAAAATTTGACATTTTTCCATTCTAAATACAAATTTTGCCATTTTAAAGATATATGAACAGACAATTTGGTACTTGTGCATTATCCCCCGTCGAATTTTTCTATCTTTTTTAACATTATGGTATGTACAGCATTACACCATTATGATATATCTATCATATGATATAATCCTTGATTTTCTTCAGTTTTTTTATTTTTTTATATTTTTTTGTATTTTTTATTATTTTTTTCATTTTTTTCATTCTTTCCAGATTCATAATCAACTTTTGCAATAATTTACTTGATAAGATATAGGAAAATGTAAGTTTTTGCTTCCAATATACTTAGGCTTAGGCTTAGTATATCTGAAAAGGTGTTTTAAGCTGCTTAGGTCGAGGTCGCTCCCGCTTAGGTCAATGTATAGATGCTTAGGTCGATGTATAGATGCTTAGGTCGATGTATAGATGCTTAGGTCGATGTATAGATGCTTAGGTCGATGTATAGATGCTTAGGTCGATGTATAGATGCTTAGGTCGATGTATAGATGCTGAGTAGCATTCCCTCATTACTTCGTTTTTATTTCTAACGAGAAGGTGGCTTAGCCGATTGGTAACATGTTGCGCTGTAGAGCGATAGGTCGGAGGGTCGAAACCTGTCACCTGAAAGTTATTTTCTGTCTCGTGAAAACTCGTGTGAGAACCCTGGAGTTAAAAAAAGATGGAACAAATTCACCCTGTATATACCCTAATGGCAAAAAAGATAGAAAAAATTCGACGGGGGGATAATGCACAAGTACCGACAATTTTTCATATCGGAGCGAAGCGCCAAAAATTTTTCGGAATTTTACCTTTTACAGATTTTTATTTTCCCAAAAATCTTTGTACATGTACAAAGATAGTCCTGAAAAAGTCTTTGTACATCGGGAAAAATCTTTGGCGAATACAAAAAAAACACTGTTTTGTACATGCACATTTTTGTATACTTTAATATGGTACAGTAACGATTTCAGTGTGGTAGAACATAGTTTTTCGACCTTCAGTAGTGTATTTGGCTAATTTTTGGGTTTCTGAATATTTGTCATTTTTCCATTTTTCCATTCTAAGCGCAGTGTTGCTTATTACCAGATTTAATTCGCATATTACAATTTTTGTAATACTTCTGATTTTGTAGTACAAGTTGTTTTAGCTTTCTCAGTCGAGTTTTATGTGTGAATTCCATCAATAGCTCATAAAAATTTCGGCACTTCGCACCGATCTAATATTATCAACTAAATTCAGGCCGAATTATCACATTTATGAAAGCACGGTCTTTTTGTATTTGGCGAAATTTTGCTGATGTACAAAACGTTTCAGGACCATCTTTGTACATGTACAAGATTTTTGAAAACAAAAACTGTAAAGGTGTAGAATTCCTTGTGCAAATCTACCATTTTAAAGATTTTCAGGGGGTAAGCGGCTGCAAAAATGGAGCCGCTTACCCCCTTCCCCTGAAAATGGCCGAGAAATATACATGTGACAGGGGGTTGGGCCATCCCCATCCACGCTTCGAAACCCCGAACTTCCTTGAAAGTCAGAAAATATTTAACCACCATCCCCCATTTTTTGGCGAAAACCTGCGCTTTTTGGCTTGTTGATGTTTTTAATTTTTGATCTAGTTGCTAACCCCCTCCTTCTAAAAATGGTGAGGGACCTCTACCCTAGATTTCCAGCCGTTACATGTATACTGAGGGTACCTCATAAAATTTTAAGCGATCACATGCATGTTTTATAGTGATAATTTATCTATTTACTCTAGCTCACATTCTAAAATAATGTATCACTTCGTGAAATTCTAATAGTTAGGTACACTTTTGCCATACTAAAAAATTAAGTTCAAAAAATTCAAAAAGGTTTTCACCAAAAATCGTCTGACAGTGACTTGTGTCTTGGACCCTGAGGGGGCTTATACCTCCCCCCTTATAGGAATGTGTGATGTCTCATTTATTACATCCAATATCTATTGCATCCAATCGCTATAGCAGCAGTAGCAGTAGCAAAGATTCAAATGATATAGAGTGTGCTAATAGCAGCGACATGGACTTGATTGATGATTCAGACAATGAAACACTGGACTAAATTTGTTTCTTGTGACATAAATAGTAATAAAACTTGATATGAAAAGGCGCACCTAGCTTTGCGCTTACCATTGACTACTGAATGGAGCAGTTGCTCATTATTTCTTTTCCTATGCCCACCCCAAGTATGTGTCATGCAATAATATTTTTCTTGTCTGACCCCGGCCAGCCCCGGCCCCGGCCAAAAAAGTCGCCCCGGTCGATCACTAATTAGTAATAAAGTATTATTTATTTTTTCAAAAGACATCACAAACAGGGCTCTTTTCAGAAATTTTATATATCGTTAAAAATAAGTTAAGAAATCGCTTATTGTGCCATTCAGTTGATGCTGTGATCACTGTTCGTTATGCTTTTATCTTATGGAATATATCTCTTTCTAGCTTTAAGCCATCAAAACAGATGTTGTTGCGCTTTACGGATTCTATTTACATGACCAAAAATGTAGCTCCTGATGAAGATCAGGAATTTGTTATTGAATGTTTGTCAGCTGTTGATGTTGAATAAAATGTCATACTTCGTGGTGCAGCATTAGTCTTCCATTATTTTTGCATCTGCCTGTATAATGCAGATATGCTCCATGAGCTTTTTGTGAGAGAATTAATGTTCATTATTTAGCCTTGAGTGTCACTTAGGATTAACAGGCAAGAGATCAGAATAAAATAGTTGGGTGAACCAAGGTAAATTGGCCTGAGCATGCTTGATATGCATGTGTACATACAATTGTAGATCTGCTGTACAACCTTTCCTGCAAAATATGAGCCAGGAGAATTTTCAGGAGAATCAAAATATTTTCAGGAGAATTGCAGGAGAATTTTTCCCCAATTTTACCTCTGTGCAGGAGAATCTGAATTTTGGGACCTGGCAACACTGATTGGCACGGGTGCCGGGGGGGGGTTTCGGACCCCCCAAGATTGAAAAATCAGGAAAAATAGGACTTTTTACATATGCTTTTTTGGCTTGGACCCCCCAAAATTGGTGTTAGTCCCCCCAAAATAGGAGGGCCAGCTATGTGCCTGCTAGCCAGGACCGGACAAAATTGATTAAATCCGGACAATCACTCAGGACAATTGGAGTGGGGTAGTTCCAGAACTAGGTGACGTTGCCCAAAGTGGGGCCTGAAGGGGGTTCTCAAGTGCCACTGGGGTTCACAACCGCCACCAAGGTCCTGGCTAGTCCGACCATACATGGGCAGCAAGAAAATTCTGGGGGGGGGTGCAAAATTTTTCGAAGGTCAAAAAATGGCCGTAAAAATGGTGGTATGGCGTAAAAAAACCATTTTTCGACGTTTCTCATATAGCACTAACTATTGACATTAGAAAGTTGCGAAAAAAACGAAAAAAAAATTTTAAAAATTGAATTCTGGGGGGTATTTTGGTTTCTGGGGGGTGCATACCCCCAAACCCTCCCACGCCCAGGTGTGAGTCCGACCCTACATATCTAATAGTGATGAAACAGATCCTCAATTTCAATTTATCCGGATCCGGATACGGATCCTAATTTTAACTTCCGCATCCAGATCCGGATCCTACTTTCTACAACTTCCGGATCCGGATCCGGATCCTATTTTCTACAACTTCCGGATCCGGATCCGGATCCACGTTTACAAAACTTCCGGATCCGGATCCAATGTGAATGATCTTAAATTGTGCAGCGCCATTAATGTACTGTTGATATGCATTATCATCCTAAATTCAATATGTTCAGCTATCATACTCGCCTATCTTTATCATTATAGATGTACCTCATTTGTCATTATCATTATCCCTCGCTATCATCATTATAATTGATTGTGATGAAACGGATTTGTAAATAAAATCGGATATCTTCTGACACGTTAATAAAACCGTGGAGTGTGACAATTTGTAGTGAGTCGGGTGAACATTTTAAATGAGGCGAAATATTTCAATCACGTAGCCGTTTTGGTCAATAATGGCTCGTGGCGCCTGTCGACTTTACTTAAAACAGATAGTAAAAAAAATGCTATTGTCAAAGTTGAGCAATGCACGCATTGCGCTTAAGTGTACTGTCAATCAAATTCGCCTCATTTATATGCACGCTCAGAATAAAGTATTGCGTCGCTTAACTTCCGGATCGGATCTGGATCCGGGTACTTAAAATACGAAGTACCGGATCCGGTTAGTTAAAATTCAAACTTCCGGATCCGGATCCGGATCGGATCCTGAAAACATCCGGATAATACCGGATCCGGATCTGGGTACCCGTTTCATCACTAATATCTAATAGATTGTCCTGATCTTTTCATTGTCCTGATTGTTTGTCCGGATTTTACCCATTTGTCCTGAGTCCGGTCCTGAATAGAATAGAATAGAATAGTTTATTGGCTGAATTACATGGACAAGACATGCTACAACAAATACCAATACAATAATGCAAAGAATTATTAAATGAGCAATTTTAGGAAAGGAATTGTCAATAAATGCAAAAAATAATGCGAAATAAGTGAGTTGGTATGTAAGTAAAGCCAAGGCGTACAGTCAGTGCACTTACATACGCCCCTTAAGAAATTCTAATAAATTAAACCAAAACCCTAAACAGTTTAAAATTTCTGCAGTCAACAATACATTGTGGCAATGTATTCCAAATTCTAGCCACCCTGTTTGCAAAATCGTTCTTTCTACAATCCAAATGAGATTTTCTAATATACAACTTCATGTCGTTATTTGACCTAGTGCCCCTGTTAGAAGCAGATTCGAAAAAAATCTAAAACAGAAAGCAACTGTCCCTTAATTATCCTAAAAGCAAAAGTAAGGTCAAAATAGATACGCTGTGTTTCCGAGTCTTTCAAGATCTAACAAATTCAATCATTCGCTATGAGACAAATCCTGCTGTTGATGCCGCCAAAGTATTCGTTTTGTAAATTTACGTTGAACATTTTCAATTTGGTTGATGTCTTTTATTAGGTAAGGATTCGAACCACCGTGCTATACTCTAGTATCGGTCTTACATAAACTTTGAATACTTTCACCATCAAATCAATATTTCTGGAAATAAAAGTTTTTGTATCAAAGAAGCAACTCTGGAAGCTTTGGATGCAATATTCACACAATGAATGCTAGAGGACAGGTCATTTTTAACAAAAACTCCTAAATCCTTGATAGAAGCTTCTGCATCAGCTAGATCTTTTAAGAAAAGGTTATAGATGTTTTAGGGTTGCCATATCCCAAATACAAGGTTACACATTTGTCATAACTTATTTGCAGTTGCCATTTTTCGGTCCACCCATGCAATGAATCAAGGTCTGCTTGCAAGGATATGAATTCACAGTGAAAAATGAAATATTTTTAAATCATCAGCAAACAGCATGATATTGCTATGCTTGATACTATCGACCAGGTCGTTAAGGAAAACCAAAAATAATGTAGGCCCTAGCACCAGTGTTTTTTTTCTTGTACAAGGTCCGTTTGTACATGTACAAAGATGGTCCCCAAAAGTCTTTGTACATTTTGTACATGCAAATTTTTGTGTACTATAATATAGTACGGTAGCGATTTTAGTGTGGTAAAACAGGGTTTTCGATCTTTGGTAGTGTATTTTAGCTAATTTCTGGGTTTCTGACGCCAAAAATTACTAAAAATTATCTGAAAACGGCGCGAAGCGCGAAAAATATTGACACTTTTCCATTCCAAATGCAAATTCTGCCATTTTAAAGATTTATAGGACAAATAATTTATCAGTTCGGCGCGAAGCGCCAAAAATTCTGGGAATTTTACACCTTTTTACAGTTTTTGTCTTCCTAAAAATCTTTGTTCATTTTGTATACACAAAATTTTTGGGTACTATAATATGGTACAGCAGCTATTTTAGTGTCGTAAAAACAGAGTTCTTTGACTTTTCGTAGTGTGTTTTAGCTAATTTCTGGGTCTCTATTTTTCTGCCGAAAAATTTGACATTTTTACTTTTGAAATGCAATTTCTGCCATTATAAAGATATATAGAACACACAATTACTCATTTCGGCGCGAAGCGCGAAAATTTTTCGAATTTTAGACCTTTTTTGCAATTTTTGTCTTCCCAAAAATCTTTGTACATGTGCAAAGACGGTCCCGAAAAGTCTTTGTACATCGGGAAAAATCTTTGCCGAATACAAAAAAAAACCGTGCCTAGCACACTACCCTGGGGAACACCACTAATTACCGGAATAGGGGCTGAAAGAAAACCATTTATTTCCACCTTCTGTGACCTATCCACACACGTGGGCAATACCCCATATTGGCCCATCACCAGGACGGGCCGAACCAAAAGTTGGACGGGGCGAAGGGGTAACTTGGACGGGGCTATGTTTTGAACAGGGAGAAAATTTTCGGAGATAATTAAAGGAAATGCTAGATACAGTATATCATGATCAGTTTGCAAAACATGCACAGGAACCATCTTCTTAAACTGTTCGACGCCTTTTTTATGGATGGACCCACCTTTTTTTCAGTGACTGACCCACTGATTAAGCTAAGAGACCTACTTTTTCCAGGGACGGACTTACCCTTTTCAGGCATGGACCCACCTTTATCAGGGACAGACCCACATTTTTTCTGGGACTGACCCATTGATTAAGCTGAACGACCCGCTTTGTTTCAAGGACGGACCCACCCTATTCAGGCACGGACCCACCCTTTTCAGGCACAGACCCACCTTTTTCAGGGACAGACCCACTTTTTCTGGGACTGACCCACTGATTGAGCTGAAGGACAGACCCACTTTTCTAAAGGACGGACCCACCCTTTTCAGGCACGGACCCACCCTTTTTAGGCACGGACCCACCCTTTTCAGGCACGGACCCACCCTTTTCAGGCACGGACCCACACTTTTCAGGGACAGACCCACTTTTTTCTGGGACTGACCCACTGATTTAGCTGAACGACCCACTTTTTTCAGGGACGGACCCACCCTTTTCAAGCATGGACCCACCCTTTTCAGGATGGACCCACCTTTTTCAGAGACAGACAAATCTTTTTCTGGGACTGACCCACTGATTAAGCTGAACGACCCACTTTTTCAGGGACAGACCCACCTTTTTCAGGGACAGACCCACTTTTTTCTGAGACTAACCCACTGATTAAGCTGAACGACCCACTTTTTACATGGACGTACCCACCTTTTCTAGGCACGGACCCACTCTTTTCAGGCACGAACCCACCCTTTTCAGGCACGGACCCACCTTTTTCAGAGCACAGACCCATCTTTTTCTGGGACTGACCCACTGATTAAGCTGAACGACCCACTTTTTTCAGGGACGGACCCAGCCTTTTCAGGCACGGGCCCACCTCTTTCAGAGATGGAACAACCTTTTTCAGGCACGGACCCAACTTTTTCAGGGACAGACCCACCTTTTTCAGGCACGGACCCACCTTTTTCAGGGACAGACCCACCTTTTTCTGGAGCTTAATAGTTAGAGAAGTATAAGTGTCAGTTAAACTCACCCATGCAACCCTTTTGTACAAGTTAGTGCTTGCATGTGTATTGAAGTTAGTAATGCAAATATAAATTCTTAGTGATTCACTTTATTAAGATAAGCAATAATAGCAACACAGAAGTTTTATCTGGCGCGAAGCGCCAAAACTTCCTTTTTTCAATTTTTTGTTTTACCTTACTTTTACTTATTTTTAGATGGTAAGCAATGCGCGAATTATAAGCAGCGCACATAGTTGAATATTTTTGACATTTGTCTTTTTTTCAACTCATTTTGCTACTTTCTCAAGATAAGCAGTGCTGAACGAAATTCTCGGAAGTTATTAAAATCAGAATTAAAAATAAGATTCAATCAACATGATTTTGCTGACCTAAAGATCCCATGAAAATTCCATTAACCCATGAACTATGCGTTATCTTCAAAATTCTAAAATAGCTATGCATTTGCATGTGCGTATGCTATAACATACGCATCGATATATTGACAGGGTGGCACTCAACCGGGAATCCGGGAAACCCGGGAAAAGCCCGAGGATTTTTCGGCACACGGGACAAACCCGGGATTTTCGTCAAGAAATTTAGTTTGAACTCGAGTTTTCGGAGGCCAAAAATATTGAATTAATAGTACAATGTTATATTTTTTATCGCTTTTATTATCATGCTAGTTTACGTGTTTTTATATTTTATCATGTAGCGTTTATTTCCGTTTTTCATCTCGCCGATTGTCACATCGTTGATTGCTATTAGTGTATTCTCTTTGTTTGATATATCTAGTAGCTATTTGTACCACTGTTTTTTTGTACGAAAACTTGGCGATTTTTTGTACAATGAAAAATCGGCCAAAAAGTGCCTATACTTTGTGTACAAAGTTGTACAAAGATCGCTCCAAAAATCTTTGTACGAACCTCAAAATCTTTGTCTCGTACAAAAAAACCGTAATTTGTACTATTGTTCGTATATAGACGTTTGTATATATACTACTATTTGTACTCGGCTAGATTTTTCCCGATGTACAAAGATTTTTCGGAACCATCTTTGTACATGTACAAAGATTTTTGGTAAGACTAAAATTGAAAAAAAGGTCTGAAATTCGCAAAAATTTTCGGCGCCTAGCGCCGAAATGAGTAATTGGGTGTTCTACATATCTTTATAATGGCAGAGATTGCATTTTAAGAGGAAAAATTTCAAATTTTATGGCGCTTTATGGCGCTTCGCGCGTTTTAAGACGATTCTTAGTGAGTTTTGCCCGTAAAGACCCAGAAATTAGGTAATCAAAAGTCGAACAACTTTGTTTTTACCACACTAAAGCCGCTACTCTACCAAATTATAGTACCCAAAAATTTCCGTGTACAAAATGTTCAAAGATTTTTGGGAAGACAAAACCTGTAGAAAGGCTGTAAAATTCCCAAAAGTTTTTGGCGCTTTGCGCCGAAATGAGTTATTGTTTGTCCTATACAGGGGCGGATTTCAGGGGGCAAGGGGGCGGCCGCCCCCACATTGGTCAAAAATATTTGGCGAGTTAAAGAATGGATAAGCAATTTGCAATGATTTTTGGCCGTCAGTAACCACAAATTCTCAAATTATTTCGGCGCTGCGCGCCGGTATGATACCTATTAATGACATTTATTCACTTTCTTGGCGACATGGAAGCACGTTTTTTTGTATTCGGCAAAGATTTTACCCGATAAGACTTTTCGGGACCGTCTTTGTAGATGTACAAAGATCTTCGGGAAGACAAAACCTGCAAAAAAGGTCTGGAATTCGCGTAAGTTTTCGGCGCTTCGCGCCGAAATGTGTAATTGTGTGTCATATATATCCTTATTATAGCAGAAATCGCATTTCGAAAGGAAAAATTTCAAATTTTTCGGCGCTTCGCGCCCTTTTAAGACAATACTTAATGATTTTTGCTTTCATAAAACCAGGATTTAGCCAAAATATACTACCAAAGGTCGAACAACTCTGTTTTTACCACATCAAAGTCGCTACCGTACTATATCATAATACCCAAAAACTTGTGTGTGTACAAAATGTACAAAGACTTTTAGGGACCATCTTTGTATATGTACAAAAGGACCTTGTACAAAAAACCACTGCCTGGAAGCCATTTTCTGTTCATGTAGGTTTCAAAACAATTTTAACAGCTATTTTTGAATAGTTTTCTTCTATTTTCAATTAAAAATTTCGATGTTTCGCTCAAATGCTGTAAATACAGGAAATTAAGCGGTAAATCATGCTTCTAGACGTCTATCCGCTTTAATTTCACAAATTTTTCGGCGCTTCGCGCCAGATTCTTGTTAAAGTCAAAAATTTTGATGATTTTTTAGCACAAAATTGTCTAGCATTTTAAAATTTTTAGAAAAAATATTGCGTCAAGTGATTTCATGTAAAATTATACCATGAAAAACACCGAAAAAAACGCTATTTTGCGCGTTAAGGGCAAATTTTTGGACCTATTTTTGACAGTTTTTGGATAAGTTTGGATAACCACCCCTTCCCCTTAGGAAAATCCTAGATCCGCCACTAATCCTATATATCTTTAAAATGGCAGAATTTGCATTTAGAATCGAAAAATGTAAATTTTTAGGCGCTTCGCGCCGTTTTGAGACAATTTTTAGTAATTTTTGCGGTGAGAAACCCATAAATTAGCTGAAATACACTAACAACTATCGAAAACCCTGTTTTACCACACCAAAATCGCTAATGTACTATATTATAGGCTGCGAGAACTGCTATCGACAACTCGTTAGTATCATTGAGAAAGAAATTATGATTGTTCCAAAACGTTTCATGTAGTGTTTGCTAGGGATGGACCGGGTCCACGGACCCGGACCCGGACCCGGCACTACCCGATGATTTTCTTGGACCCGGACCGGACCCGAATTTTTGAGATTGAAGACCCGGACCCGGACCCGAAATTTTTAAAATTGAAGACCCGGACCCGGACCCGATCTTTCTAATTATTTCGGACCCGAGTCAAATAGAATTTGACTTAGCAACAGTCTTTTGCCAATAATGAAAAACAATTGCCATTTCAAAAATTTTATTTGCCACTTCGAATAACACTCACATCAACATTCTGAGTTATACTTTCGTTTTAAATTTCTTTGAAATTGTACTTAATGAAAAGCAATTTCTCTGCCGTCTTTCCATGCAAACGACGTCTGTTCGGCTGGTATATAAGTCCGGCTCCGCTAAACAGCTGTTCCGAAGGAACACTTGTTGCTGGCGATGAGAGAAACTTGCGTACAGCAGAGACCGGGTAATTTTGGTAATGTCTATAAACTAATTAAATTTTATCTTTTTTATTTGAAAATTAATTATGCACGGTCAAACTGATTAAAATGCTGAAACAAAACAATGCAGTGTAATTGTCAAGCATTGAAGTAACTGCTTGCCGTAATATGACATTGGGTAAAAAATGGCACATGGCCAATCACAAGTTTTCGTGAGTTAAAAGATTTACTCCTATTTCAATAACATCAAGCGAATCGTACAACAGTAAATAAAGCACTTTGAATGCACACAACCAATAAAAAATTATACAAATCGCACACTACGTTCTTTTGCTTTAACTCTTCTGTAGTTGTCCTCAGTGGCGGATCTAGGATTTTTCTAAGGGGGGCGGAACCCTGACTTAGGCGGAAAAATTAGCCGTTTTAACCCGAAAATTGCTAAAAATCGCTCAAAAATGCTTAATTTTGCGCACTATTTTGGGCCTATGGGGGGCGGCCGCCCCCCCGCCCCCTAAATCCGCCCCTGGTTGTCCTCGTCTTATCCGCGCATTTTGCTCACGTAGTCTATCAGCTACAACTTGATCTAAATTATGTGTCTATTTAAATTGCCGAAAATTTTGTGTCAGTGCATTGTGGTTTTGGAAATGTGCACTTCTACAAGATGTGTTGGACCCGGACCCGGACCCGGTCGGGTCTAGCACTGTGGACCCGGACCCGGACCCGAAAATTGGAAAGCTGCAGACCCGGACCCGGACCCGGACCCGAAGTTTTAAAATGTTGAGACCCGGACCCGGACCCGAAAAATCCAAAATTTTGGACCCGGTCCATCCCTAGTGTTTGCATTTGTTTGATTAAAAGTTGCTTGTGCCTTATCCTTTTTCATGTTCTTATCATGACACTTCTGCGTATATAGTATGCGTTTAAAGCATGATTTAAAACAGGGCTGTCCATAAATCTCCCGGGATACCCGAGGAAAACCTGGGAATTTTATTTTGGGAAGTCAGTGGCCACCCTGTATTGACCTAGTTGTTGTCCATTTTATTTGCATAAAATAATTGTCACCTTTAAACAGTAGGTCCGTACGACAATGCACCAATTACGAGAAGCAGTTGCATGGAAAACTTGTCTTTTCATATTCTAATTTTACAAAATTTTCACATTCATAATTTTAAATATATTAAGTATATTTTTATTTTAATAATTTTTTATATATTTATCATTTTTGATATGTTAATATTCTAATAAATTAAGAAGATGGCAGGCAGCGAGCTGACTTTTACAAAAATTAACTGGCTAGGTACGTATTTTAGTGAAATTTTTGCATCGTAAAAAGGCATATATAATGGGTCTAGGGACCCACCCACCCTTTTGGCTGGAAGTTGGTCGGGGCGACCCGTCAGCCATTCCCCAGGTATGCCTACCCATCAAAGCTTTAGCCAGTTAAGCAAAGTACCGAGATACCTAAAATATTCTGATTTCAATATTAGTTTTGAATGAACAACAGAATCGAATGCCTTACAAAAATCAATATAAACCACGTCCATTGGAACATGATTGTCCAAAGTTTTTGTCCACAGGTTTCTGCACTTTAAAAGCTGAGGTGTACAGGATTTGTTCTTCAGAAATCCAAATTGTTGCTGATTTATTAAATCACTCTTGTCAAAATAGTCCAGGATGGCATTATTGATTATTGATTCCATACACTGTTTTCTTTTTTTGTACAGAAAACTTCGATTTTTTTTGTACAATCGAAAATCGGTCGAAAAACTGCCTATACTTTGAGTACAAAGATGTACAAAGATCGCTCTAAAATCTTTTGTACAAGCCTCAAAATCTTTGTCCCGTACAAAAATAAAAAACAGTGATTCCATAACTTTACACAAAACACAACATAGAGATATCGGCCTATAGTTTTCAACTGAGTGTGGATTGCCTTTTTTAAAATTTGGAATTACTAAAGCTTCTAACCACAAACGTGGAAGCATACCAGAACGATATGATACCTCGAAAATAGTTGAAAGAGGTTCAACTAAAGCAACTCGAATTTGTTTCGAAAAATAAGCTGACAACTCATCGGGACCAACTGAGTGAGTGAGCTTTGACTTATTTAAAACTGCAGCAACTGTGCTATGTTCAAATTAACTATAGGCCGATAGTCTACCTCAATCGAACCGATATTTAATGGTGGAATGCTGTTATGAATAGTAAAAACTGAACCAAAAAATTCATTGAAAGCGTTAGCTTTTTCGGTTTCATTAGAAAAAACCTGACCATTTGATTCAAGATCAGGCACAGATTGTTTCAATTTTAACCTCGCGTTACCAAAATTGTAAAAATTTTTCAGTGATGAACCTTTTTTAACAGTTCATTTTCTTCACGACTGTAAAAATCCGCTATTGCATTCTCAACAGACTTACTAACCATTTTGTACTGATCTGACAATCCCGGATTTTTTCTTCAAAAGTCGCCAAACCCTTCTCTTCTTGCATTGTAAGTTCAAAATATACTTTGGAAATTTTTTACGCTTTCTTGGTAGGGACAAACTCAGTGGAACGTGAGCTTTGATCGTTGCGTTTAAAATGCCTAAAAAAATATCATCAAAATCATCAATATTAGTACAGGTTGTAAAAGTATCAGGCCAGCTAATAATAGATAGATCGTGCAAAATAGAAACATAATCAGCTTTTTTAAAATTAAAGTTTTTGAAATGAGAATCTGTTTCGAATTTGTTTGGAATGAGAATATCAAAAGTTAAGTGAATCATGATCGCTAGTAGAAAATGGTCCAACATTTTTTACATTAAATACGCATGACTTGTAGGAACAGAAAATCAAGTCTAATATATTATTACCTAAAGTGGGGAAACGTGTAAACTGATAGAGCCCAATCTCATTTACAAGGTCGAAAAACTGTGAAGAAATACTATTTTCAGGAAGAACAAACCTTTTATTCCACCTGATTTCGGGAAAATTAAAATCACCAAAGCCACTATTATTCTAGAAGTATTACAAGACCACTTTAAATACTTCAATAACTGTTGATCTACATCATCGTTTTTTCTTGGAGATCTATAACATAAGATAAACTTGTATTTAGACTCCAATATGGTCATATCGCAAGTAATTGTTTCTTGCAAAGAAAACTCATCAGGAACATTTACATTTTTATGGGTAAATTTCTTTTGAATATTATGGCGACACCTCCACCAGTCTTGTTTTTTCGATCATAGTGAATCAAACTGTATTCAAACTTTAAAAGAAGCAAAGAATCTGCAATAAAATCAGTGAGCCAAGTTTCTGTAATAAAAATCAAGTCATAATTTGACTGGTTTAAAAGAAAATGGAGTTGGTCGAGTTTATTGCATAAACTTCTGCGTTAAATAGAATACATTTCAACGTTTTGCAAACAGGGTTGATTGTAACAGACTCTGATTTGTACTGAGAATGTCCAAAAAATCTGGATTTTTGTTGTTTTACAATCAGTTCCTTAATCAGCTTGTTGTTCCACAATTTTATAAGGGGCGCATGTCCCTACGCCATGGGCTTAATTAGCGAAAACACAATTTTACAGTCATTTTTATGAACAATGCATTTTTTATTGTAATCGATAAAGTGTTCAGAATTTGCAAAATTTTCAAAGTTTTCTATCAACTGACACCCTTCTTGTCATTGGTGATAGGTCAAATCTGGTCTGGCCCTCAAATCGCGAAATTTTTTGTCCGATCATTTGACGACTTTGTTAATGAATGTTATAAACGGTCAGGTCTTCTTTTATACGTGAAATGAAAATAGAATAAAAATATGCTGAAATGGCTATCTGGCGCAAAGCGCCGAAAAATTTCGACATTTATATACTTTTGCACTCGAGTTTGCATTTTTTTGTGTGATAAAAATGCAGAAAATTTTATTTGCCAAAATATTTCACTTATCGAAAACTGAAATAGGCAAAAGGTGAGTTTTTTAAATAAATGGCGCCAAGCACTGTAAATTTTAGTATTTTTACGGCTGTGAAACGTCAAAAAAATGTGTAGTTTTTTAGCTGAAAAGTTGGGGGAAAATTTTAAGAATGAATGGTTGAGAGGTTGGTTCGTCAGTTGGCTGGTCAGTTGATTAAATGATTGATCAGTTGCTTGGTTGGTTGATTGATTGATTGGTTTAATGGTTGACTGATTGATTGATTGACTGCTTGGTTTGCTGGCTGGATGGATATTTGATTGATTCGGTTAGATGGTTGGTTGATCTGATGATTCGTCATTTGGTCGGTTGGTCATTAAATGGGTTGGCTTGTCAGTTAATCAGCAGACTGTTTGGTTTGTTCGTTCATCAAATGAGTGGTTGGTTTTTGAGTTGATTGATTGGTCGGTTATGCATTGATTGGCTAATTGATTGGTTGGCTAGATAGTAGTTTGAGCAAATTGGTTGGGTGGTTGGTTGGCCAGTTAGTTAGTTAATTGGCTAGTTGGTTGGTTGATTGGCCTATTGTTTTGTTGTTTGGTTGGCCATTTGATTGGTTGGTTGTTTAATTGGTTGTTTGGTTAGCTGGTTGGCTACTTAGTTGGTTGGTTGGTTATTTGGTTGGCTAGTTGGCTGGCTGGTTGGTTGGCTCTTTGTTTGGTTGGTTGGTTAGCCCGGTTGGTTGGCTAGTTAATTGGTTGGTTGGCTGGTTGGTTGGTTGGCCTCTCAGTTGATCAGTTGGCTGGTTTGGTTGATTGACTTATTAGTTGCTCTGTTGGCCGGTTGGTTGGTTGGCCAGTAAGTTGGTTGGTTGACTCGTTAGTTGGTTGATTGGTTGGTGGTGTGTTGGTTGGTTGGTTGGCCAATTGCTTGGTTGGTTAATTGATTGGGTATCTAGTTGGTTGTTTGGTTGGCTGCTTGGCTGGTTGGTCGGTTGGTTGATTGGTTGGTTAGTTGATTGGTTGGTTGGCTACTTAAATGGTCGGTTGGCTGGTTAGTTGTTTTGTTGGTTGGCCGACCGTTGGCCGGTTGGTTGGTTAGTTGCTGGTTGGTTTGCTAGTTAAATGGTTGGTTGGCCGGTTTTTTGCTGGCTTGGTTGGATGGCCAGCTAGTTAGTTGGTTGCTTGCTTGCTTGGTTAGCCAGTTAATTGATTGGTTGGTTGGCTAGTTCCTTGGTTGGCTTATTGATTGGTTATAGCAGCCGAGTTGGTTGGCTGGTTGGTTAGTTGGTTGTTTGGCTGGTTGGTTGGGCAGTTGGTTGGTTGGTTGGTTGGTTGGTTGGTTGGCTGGCTATTGGTTGGTTAGTTGATTAGTTGGTTGGTTGGTTGATTGGTTGGTTGGTTGGATTGTTATTTGGTTGGCTGATTGACTGGTCTGTGACTGATTGAACTAATGTCTAAATGATCTATTTACATGTTCTTGACTTGTACATTGATTTTTGCTGAGTTTATCTTTGTTTTTAACAAAAAAATTCAGGTGATACTTGCGATCTTCCCAGGTGATGCGAATGGCTCTCCAGATGATACCAGGTTGAACGGGTTGAACGCATTGTCCAGATGTGGTTACAATAAACTTTCAAGCTTTCAAGCTTGTCAGTAATTATTGCAGTCAACTGCAAATAATTCTAGCATACAGTGATACTATTAGCAGTCAAAAACCAGTGGCATAGACTGCAAATAAGATCGACATGGTGTAATATTATTGCAATCAAAACCAGCGGCCTAGACTGGAAATGGTCCTGCGCATTGTCATACTATTTGCAGTCAAAAACCAGCGACCATGATTGTAAATAATATTAGACTGTCTGTGTATGATATTATTTGCAGGCAAAGCAACTGGTTTTTGACTGCAAATAATATTACTGTGTGTGATATTATTTGCAGTCTATGCCGATGATTTCTGACTGCAAATAGTATTTCACTGTACGATAAATTATTTGCTGTTAAGTGCAAATAATCACTGCCTTCAAGCTTTAATAAAATTAATTTTTTCGAAAATCTTTTTACGTTTTTGACGGAAAAAATGCTGATAATGGGCGTGAAGTGCTAACTGCCGAAAAATAGAGGAAATCGGCGCGCGCCAAATTTTTCGATTTTCCGTTGGAGAACAGCATCATGCAACCATATTGCTCAGTTCTTTAACATGTATAAATTTTCCCCAGAGGGCATTCCCCTTCTTCTCTGGCTACTCTAGTAGGGTAATGTTTAAAAATTAAGCACTCATGATGAAATGGATAAAATAGTTTATTGCGACAGAGACGGAATTGAAACAATACAAATTTGGTCAAATTAAAAAAAAGAAAGAATCAGAGTAAATATACTAAGATGTCGTCAATGTAATGAAATATAATATCATCAACCTGTGCAAGGACTATAAAGGCGGTTTGCACTTGCGTATAGTCTAAGGTAAAACTAATTTTCTCTAAACGACTGCTGAAGGAAGGAAAGTTTAGGGCATTTACAACTTCTTTTGGCAAATTATTCCAAGAGGAGGGAGTCTATTTGCAAAACAATACATTTTCAAATTTAAGCGATACAAAATTTTACAAACTTTTTCAACAAAAATTTAAGCATGTTGAAAAAACCGATGGTTTTTTGTTGCAGAAAGTCAATTTTAAATAAAATGGCAAGACCTAAAACGAGTTTTGAACATTTTGTTATTGTAAATTTCGTGTACTGCAATGAATATAACGATCAGTTATATGTTCTATCTCCTACAACTGCATTTTCAACCCTTCACTAATGCACTTTAGCTGATTTCTGAAGTCTCCTCGGAGAATAAAAACTCAATAATATATCGAAATGGAATGGCGTGAAGCGCCAGAAAATCTGAAATTTTACCGCTCTAAAACGCATTTTTGCAATAAAATTGCTGTAATCGGCGCGGTGTGGTCTAAACATCAATAGCAAATAATTAAATTAAATCAATCCGGCGCGAAATGCCGGAAAATTTTGAAATCATTTTTCTAAAAAGCATTTTCGTATTGAAGAATTGTCCGGAAATCCGTGCAGAAGATAAGAATTTTCAATCATATCAAAGTTCTAGAACAAGCTCTTAGTAACAGTGCAGTGATCGGCGCGGCACATCATTAACAAATGTAAAATTAAATCAGTCCGGCGAAAATTTCGGAATCTTGGCTCTCTTAAACGCATTTTTGCACTACAAATATGGGCCGAATCCGGCGCGGCCTAAACATCAATGACAAGTAATAAAATTAAATCGATTCGGGAAAAATTTTGACATTTTATCTCTAACACGCATTTTTGCATTACAAAAATTGACTAAATCTGTTCAATAGACGAGGATTTCCAATTGTAGTGAAGTTAAAGATTAAATTGTCGATAAAAGTGCTGCAATCGGTGGGGCACGCCAGGAACATAAATAAAAACGTTAAAAATGAATCAATCCGGCGCGAAGCGCGAAAAATTTCGGAATTTTGCCCTTCTAGAACGCTTTTTGTGCATTATAAAAGTTTTCCACAATGTGAAGCAAAGCCCAAATTTTTTTCCACATCTCGGAATTATGATTCACAAAAACCCCTAAATGTGTGAAAAACGGTGTATACAACAATAAGTATATATACCGATAGTGTATACAACATTAGGGATATATACCAATGGTGTACTTGTTTTGTTTTCTCTATTGGCAGCAAGACAACAGTCGTGGATTGGAAAAATTTTTGCTCTGACGTTTGCCAGATATTTTTGCTCGAAAATCCTGTAAGGTGGCGATGGAAAAGTAGCTGAAATCGACCAATGTTTGCTGTTCGTCGAGAATACAACGTTGGAAGGGTTGCTAGCATAGGCGGGCAGCACCGAAATCCTGGGGGTGCAAGGTCATAATGGTCTTATAAGTGGTGATATGGCGAAAAAACACCATTTTTCAATGTTTGTCGTTGAGCCGATTGGCATCAAAAAGTTGCTAAAAAAACAAAAAAAATTCCAAAAATTGAATTCTGGGGTTATTTGGATTTCTGGGGGAGGGGTATTCGGCCTTCCGGGGTGTACTCCCAAAACCTGAGCCCACGTGTGGTCGTTAGTGCGCAGTGGATTTTTGGCGATGTTGAGGTAGGCAGTGTTAAGTGTCTTATGGTTAAAGTTGATCGGCGCAATGCTGAAACGCTTTTGCCCATCATCGAATTTATTTTACCGAACTCTATTATTTCCGACTGCTAGGCGGCTTACAACAATATTTCTACACTCCCCGATGGTTATCAACACCTTACCGTTACTCATTCGAGTAATTTTGTCGATCCAAGCAGCGGAGCTTTGCACTAATCACATCGAGTCAACTTGACAAAAAGCAGAGCAGGAGCATAAAGCACTGTATGGTGTGCATTGTTCATTATTGGACACATATCTTGCAGAATTCATGTGGAGAAAAATATTTAAGCACGATGGTTTTCACGACATTTTGGATCAAATACGTATTTTCTATCCTGTCTTTGATTGTATCAAATCCGCATGCTATCCCATTGTGTTCTTTGTGAGACATGGACGAAATAATCGATTCCCTTCTTACTTTGTTTCTAATTCTGTAGAGTAGGTGGCTTAGTCTATTGGTTAACGTGTTGCACTGTAGAGCGAGAGGTCTGTGGATCGAGACCTGGCAACTGAAAGTTGTTTTCTCTGTGAAAGGGCGCGGTTTCCAGCACCCCGGTTTTAGTTTTTATACAACTTAAAGCGTAGTTTGCATCATGTCCTCTATTTTGGACAGGTTTTATGCAGAAAATGGGATTTTTTCAAGAGGCTGTCCATTGGATTTTCACTATATTAAATTTTTTGGTATATACTCCAATGTTGCAGCATATACCTAATGTTAAAAAAGATGGAAAAAAATTCGATGGGTGTTAAATTGTATTTTACAAGTGCCGACTTTTTCGATTCTACGTTGTGGAAGAGTATCATGCAACCATATCGCTTAGGTCTTGAACTTGTCGAATTTATCCATAGGGGGAATTCCGCCAATCCCCCTGCGCTTTCTTAAATGTATTGATATATCGTATGAACGTCGGCTGCAGATTCTAGAGTTGGAATCTCTGGAATTTCGTAGAATTGTTTTTGATTCAGATACGATTTATAAAATTTTTTATGGTTTTATACGGTTTTATACAAATTGATCCAGATGACTTTTTTACTCTTGCATAATCATCCAAAACTTGAGCTTTGAATAGTTTAAAACTAAAAGGTGAAAAATTTCGTTTAGATATAAAAAACCCATTCCAAATAGGGTGCTATATCTATGGAATTCTCCCCCAGATAAGAATATTTGCTCTTTGACAAATGCATTTGAACTTGGTCATAATACACCTGGATATATGACTTTTCGGCTTTTAAGACACAAAAACCTCTGGTCCCAGTCAAAGATATATTAGAAACTGGCCTATTAGACGCTCGGCTATTAGACTATAAGACGCAGCTGAGCTGCTCCCATTACATATACTTAATACATATAAAGCAAGGTCTATAAGACTCACTGCTATGAACGTGGGCACCTTGGCTATAAGACTCCAGTAACCTCGGCTATTAAGACGCGACCACTTCAGCTAATGGATAAATATCCGTTGACAAACGTCAAATTTTGTACAATTTTTTTGCAAATGCGGTTGTTGTGTGAATGTTTAGAAATATATCATGTGTGACGCTCGAGAAGTCTGATGGGAACCATTTTTGGTTTTAAACAGTGTGAAGAGTTGTTTGATGCACTGCATATCATGTCAAATCATCGAAGTAAGCTTCGATAACAGATTATTTCCACTGAACTCCTTACTTGCTACGTCTTTTTTCAATTAGGTACCTATATTATAACCTTGCTCCCAAGATACACTCGGCTGTAAGACGCATTTAAACCTGGTCCTAAGTGGGCTGGCCCTTAAACAGGATTTTATTTCGGGGGAAGTCAAAAATTTTTGAGGCCAGATATCTCGAGAGCCGTTAGGAGATAGGCGAAAATGAAGGCAGTTTTGAGCGTATCTCGGTGAGCTCTATACGATAGTGAAGAAAAATTTTAACAAAAATTTTCACTTCATTTCATATTGATATACAGCAAATTTATCATTTAGGCTGATTTCTCATCACTTAATCGACGAATTATTTCTTATCTCCTGCCTTTGAACTTAATCATTGTGCTTTACAGAAAAAACAATACGGTTAATGAATAATTCTGCATGTCAAGTTCAAACTTGAGCGGTTTTGAGTGGGCTAGAAGACAAATAACATATATAAACAATAAATACGGGACGAAGCGCCGGAAAAATTTTATGTCTTGTTTCCCATGTCATAACTCAAATTTGAGCTGTTTTTAGTGAGCTAGAAGGCGAAAACTATAGGTAAACGATGAATCCGGTGCACAGCGCTAGAAAAAAAATTGACATGCTCTCTATGTCTAACTCAAATTTGAGCGATTTTTAGCGGTTTTACAAGACAAAACTACTAGCTCAAAAGTACGCTAAAAACCTGTTTTGGCGGGGTTTCAGACGCACTTCGCCAATTTTTAATTTTTCCTTTGGGGACTCTTGGGAGAAACAAAACTTTTCCCGTTTCGGGGGGAGCCCCCCGCCCCCTGGATACGGGCCTGCAAGTTGGCGTCTTATATCCGAGTTCGACTGTATCTTCCAGATCAGGGCAAGAAGAAATTTTGGGGTGAATGGGGGAGATTCTCCACCCAAAATTGGTCGTCTACCATCTTGCCCGGAAACTCAGGAAATTTTTGAATCCACCGCCCGATTTTTGAATTTGTGAAATATAACTTGCATTTTTAGCCATTCCAAGGTGTTTATTGTCATTTTTGGCCAAAGATTTTGAGGTCATTTACCCTACCCCATGGCCGGGCACTGTAAGACTGATACATGCAGATATGTATGAAGACATGTATATATGACTGCAAGGATGATTACGTGATTTTGCAGCGAAATTAGCTTAGCGATCCTTAAGGAATGAATGAATCGTAATAATAGGGGTTGAGGGGGTATTATCCCTCCAAGGTTTGGAAAATCAAGTAGAGTTAGGCGATTTCGAGAAAACGAAAGGTGCTGAAAGACAATTTTGTGAGCTTGGTGCGGTAAAAGGCCGCAAATTATAATTAAAAACGTTAAGATTATCAGGGCGCTTCGCGCCCGTAGTGATAATCTCCTTAATCTTTATTGTAATTATAGATTCATAAATTGACGAAGGTACACTAGTAAAGATAAAAAGGCAAGCATACAAAACGGATTTAGGTACCTATTTACATATATTATAGTAGAAACATAATTTATTACATGTATGCAGCATGAGCAAAGATTTTTGGATACCTACTGCCATTGTTCATGTGCAAAATAAACCTTGTGGAAAAAATAATGAACCACAATTTACTGCATGAACATTTCTGGATTTCACCCCCTCCTCTGGCCACCTCTACTTTGCCCATGTATGATTGAATACCTCTGCTTTTTATTGTCGAAAAAATGAGTGGGTGGCGTGAAATTTCTATCTAGTCTTAGTCATAGGTGCACAAGGTTAGGGTCGGCAGGGGGTGAATCCCAAAAATCCAAAACAGAAAATTTAACGTTCACGATTTTTTGCTGTTTTAACGATAAAAATGATGGAAATAGCCTATAAAACGTTTTTTCGTGGTAATATCGCATTTCAAAAGCATTTTTAGTCTATTTTGACAGCATTATATCACTTTTAACAATAGAAAATGCAGACGTTTATCAATTTTGGGCGCTTTTCGAGTAAAAAGTACTTAAAAGTACTAATCTGGCGCGAAGCGTCAGAAAATTTTTTGACGTTTTCACTGCTTCTGACCTCAGAAATGATGCAAAAAATGTTCCACCAGCTCGAAATCGCCGGACAGTACCTGTCGGCTGACCCTTCAAGGGGTTATACCCCCTCACCCCTATGTGCGTTTATGGTCTTAGTATTTCTGACTGCCTTTCTAAATTCCGCTTAAATCGTATTTGATTTCTTCATTTCAAATGCTTAGCGTAAGTGCAAACGGCTCAATGACGTTTTTAGGAACATGTTGAAGTCATTTGTAATACTACTTAATTCTGCAATTATCCGATCGCCTTGTTGGCTTAGACGAAGTTGTAAAGCAAGCTTTATTAGCAGCCTTCCAAAAGTAAATCAGAAGCTCGACTCGGAAGATAGCTCAGAAGATACTGTTAAAGTACGTTTTGCGCCAAAGCCGCATTATTGGATTTCAACTTATTCCTGCAAGTGCATTGCACATTTATATATGCTTCTCATTAGATAATTAAGTCTAGTAATAAATTATATTTTCCGAAATCAATTTTTTTTCCTATTAAGATTCTGTCGAAAATTATAGGCTGCGAATTTGCTCCCTTAAAATTTTAAATTCAAAATTTTACTAGAAAACGTTATTGTCGTCTCAGGAATAATGGTCGACCTTCTGTGAAGTTTTTTGATGATGCCGAATTTTTGATAATGCAGAAAAGTGCCGAAAAATTGATGTTCAGGGCAAGAAACACCATTTTTCGACGTTTCCTTAAGAGCTTCAGGGTCAAGACCCCACACGGCCACGTCTATGTGTGGTGGCAACGGGTAGATGGGTAGGTGGTAAGGTCCAAATTCTTTAATACATTTGATCAAACATGCGCGGCATGGGAATTCTTTGGGGGGTGAAATTTTAAGCTTCCTTTTTGAGCTTAGAAAACTGGATTCGCGTCAAAAGCTAAAAAAATTCTAAAAATTTAGAAGAATTTGATTAAATTAAACAAAATATAGTCAACAAATGACTCTGTGGCGCAAGCGCCGAAAATTCAACGCATTATTCCTGAGAACTTTTTTTAATTTTATTCGAAAATTGCGAACACTGGGAGGGTGAAAAATTTCAGGGGTGGAAACTTTTCTAGTGGGCGGGGCACGGTTTTTTTTGTATTCGGCAAAGATTTTTGCGATGTACAAAGACTTGGGGACCGTCTTTGAACATGTACAAAAGATTTTTAGGAAGACAAAAACTGCAAAAAAGGTTCGAAATTCGCAAAAATTCTTGGCGCTCCGCGCGAAATGAGCAATTGTGTGTTCTATATATCTTTATAATTTCAGAAATTGCATTTTGAAAGGAAAATGCCAAATTTTTTGGCGCGTCGCGCCGTTTTGAGACGATTATTACTGATTTTTGCCCTCAGAAACCTAGAAATTGCTAAAATACGTAACCACAGGTCGAATAACTCTGTTTTTGCCACACTAAAATCGCTAGTGTACCATATTATAGAACAAAGACTTTTAGGGACCATCTTTGTACATGTACAAACGGACCTTGTACAAAGAAAACACTGGGCGGGAACGAAATCTACCTCTGTATGGTCATGTAAGCAGTTGATTCAGTTTTACAATGTACTGGTTTTTGCAAAATATATTCAACTGTGATGAATTTTCGATTTTACAAGATTTACGATATATTTACAAGACGCTTGTTGAATCGAAACAAAATTTTAAATGGTAACGCCCACACATGTAACAGGGAGAAGATAGGGGGATCCCCACCCAAAGTCTGACGTCCCCCATCCTCCCCAAAGCCAGAAAAGTTTTGACCTCCTCCCCCGGATTGAAAGAAAAAATAAAATTCTTTGGCTGTTTTTAGGCGTTTTTTAACCGTTTTGACCGAAAATTGGAAGTCGTTTGCCCCCTCCCCCTAAAAATGATCGGACCCCTCAAATTTCGAGCCATTACATGTATGGTCATGTCAGATTTGAATGTAAAAGAAAATTTGAAGGTAGATTCGTCTGGACTAAATCGTCCAATATATACTGTCTGACATACATATGTGCAGTTGGGTGAATAAATACCTCAAATAAATAAAGAAATACCTCAAATAAGTAAATAAATACTTCAAATAAATAAATGAAGAAATAAATAAATAAATAAATAAGTAAATAAATATATAAATAACTAAATAAATAAATAAATAAACAAATAAATTAATTAATTAATAAATAAATACGTAAGTGCTCCCTCTCTATATTATTATATGTATTTTTAATTATATACCTACTAGAGCTGTGCCGGGGCCGCCTTTTTGCCGGGGCCGGGGCCAATAATAGCGTGCTTTACCATGCTCATAGTACGACCCTGCCCTACCCCTTATATGTACCTATGCATATATTCTTGCTTGTAGATATGCACGTAAAGCGTTAATATTTGTTGGAATTACAAGATATAACAGAACATGGACATCGGTGGATCTAGACCCCCCAGAATTCACATTCTCCCCCACCCAAAAATCCGCTAGACCCCCCAGAAATTGATTTTCAGAATTTTTTCTGTTTTTCTGCGGTTTTTTGATGCTAATGGATAGCTCTCATTGAGAAACGCGAGAAAACGGTGTTTTTTCGCTCTACCATATATTATCAGGCACTTTTGACTTTGAAAAATTTTGGGCCCTACCGTTGCAGGCTGCCCATGTATGGATTTAACTCCTCTGACTTGGATGCGTTTTTCAATGTGCTCTACTTTGCACTTTTTTTAGGCTTATGATCTATTTGTTCTGATAGACGTAACATAGCTGTCTGCTACCAAGCAAGCTGGAAATGCTCGTCTATATGAATTGCAATTTAAAATATGTCAATTTTGATTATTAACTAGAAATTTGCACCAATCTGACATAATGAAATAAAGATTTGAATTAGCAAGATCTGTGGTTTGCTTGAAATTGAGTTTTGAGTAAATCTGCCCAAAACATTATCAATTTTCTACATTACAATCAACTCTTACATTGGCCCCGGCCCCAGTGCTGAGGCCAACTATTTGGCACAGCTCTAATACCTACGTCGTGTAGTTTAGATAGAATCTAGTTGGGCTTGTGATGACATTCGAAAGGGATACCGAACAAGCATGGCGGGCCAATAGGAAGCCAAATAGGTTTAAAAATCGATAGTGGGGCAAACTCTACCATTTGGGATGTTCCTCAGCAAGTGTCAAGTGTTCAAACCATACATGTAAATAGGGAGGAGGTGGGGGTGTTACCCCCCCTTAAGGTTCAGCCGGACAGGTATATACTCTATGGCGATTTTGAGCTAATGGAATGTTTTTTGCGTCATTTTTTAGGTCAAAAGCAGTAAAAACGTCAAAAATTTTTCCGGCGCTTCGCGCCAGATTAATACTTTTAAGTACTATTTACTCAAAAAGCGCCCACAACGTATAAATTTTTGCATTCTTTGAGTGTTAAAAGTGATGTAATGCCGTCAAACTGGACTAAAAATGCTTTTAAAATGCGAATGCGATACTACATACCTTGATAGAAGTGTTTTTATAGTCTCTTCTGACCATTTTGATCGTTAAAACGGCAAAAAAATCGTGAACGTTAAATTTACTATTTTTGATTTCTGGGATTTCACCCCTCTGCCGATCCTGACCTTGTGCACCTATGGTTCACTTTGAAAATTGAAGAACGAAAAATTATAAAAACTTTTATTTAAAAATGCAAAAATGTTAAAAAAGATCGAAAATTCCAAAGAGCCGAAAAATTGTGGGTATTTCGATTTCGTTATACAAGCCCTCGACACCCACGTGCGGAAGGCAGCGGACCTTGCAGATTTTAATTAAAAATGCTCAACAAAGCCTGAAAAAACCAGTTTTTCCCGAAAATTTTAAAACAGGCAATAACGATCGTGTTTGGGGCAGAATAGAGGACCAGACATTGGTACACAAGGTCAATTTCGGCGAGGGGTGAAAACTTAAAAATGTAAACCAGTAAATTTAACGTTCACGAATTTTTTGCTGTTTCAATTATCAAAATAGTCAAAATAGCCCATAAAACGTTTTTTTCGGGTTACTATCGCATTTTGAAAGCATTTTTAGTCCATTTTGACTATATCGTATCACTTTTAACACTGAAAAAATGCACAAGAAATTTCTCAATTTTAGGCGCTTTGTGAGTAAAAAGTACTCAAAAGTACTTAAAAGTGGTGATCAGGCGCGAAGCGCCGGAAACATTTTGACATTTTTACTGCTTTTGACCTCAAAAATGATGCAAAAAACGTTCCGTCAGCTCAAGATCGTCGGACAACACCCGTCCGACCGACCCTCCAGAGGGGTAATACCCCCTCACCATAGGTGAGCGGCACCAAAGTTCTGGGGGTGCAAGATTTTTTCAAAGGTAAAAAATGACCTTAAAAGTGGTGGTATGGCGAAAAAACACCATTTTCCAACGTTTCTCATCGAGCACTATCCATTGGCATTAAAAAATTGCGGAAAAAACGAAAAAATTTTCAAAAATTGAAATCTGGAGGATATTTCGATTTCTGGGGTGGGTATTTTGGTTTCTCGGGGGATGCATACCCCCAAACCCCCCACGCCCAGGTATGCCCCTCACCCCCTATGTGCATGCATGTGACCAGGCCTTGCTAAGGGATTCCCATTTCCCTTCTTACTTGTATGTATATTTATATATATATATATATATATATATATATATATATATATATATATATATATATATATATATATATATATATATATATATACGTCAACAGGCGTATTCAATATCCGTTCCTCGGTCCCAATTCGTCGGTGGACGCGAAGTTTACGCACTTGCCAAATTTTACGGGCCCTGCTTGGCCAGTTTTAAAGTGGGCACGTTATTGGGTTGCGTGTTGGTCCCGATTTTCGTGTATCTTTGGTTTCCCGACGACAACCTAGATCGAATATTCGTATGCTTCAACACGCTTCTTCTTTTTTTGTCTCCCTTTGCTCAACATTGGCTTACTAAACGAGTCGCGACGCGAATTTTCTTCGACAATTCTAGCGGCGTGTATTCAGCCATTTTTTACAACTTTTGGGGTCGAAGGCGCGTATTGACGTGAGTGTATATAAGCCTAACATTACCTTAAATTTCTTAACGCCACCCCTCTCCCTTAAGAGAGATTTTTTGGCCCCCTCGCAAAATTTGCGATTTCCCATAGAAAAAAATCGTAGAAAATTAGCTTTTCCAGCTATCTGTCTGCTCTAAACTGGGTCATTCCATGTCATCCGTCCCAGCGCTTCCAGTCGACCATCTCTAATCTTAGTGAAAATGCTCAGAAGTAGAGCTTGGTCCCAAATTAGATTGAGTAAAATATTACATCCTAATACGCTTTTGTGCACAAGTTATAGACTTTAGTTTACGGGTCCATCTCGCAATAATCACGCGCATACTCCAATTTCCCTCACCTTTGATTGGTTTATTTTTTCAGTTTCGATCAACGAAGAAGGATAAAATTTAGCCGATTAGGACAACTTTTTGTGCCAAATCCGGTCGTGCAATTAAAAAAGCAATTACAAAAAACTAGTGATGTCCCGGTGCCGCTTTTTTACCGGTGCCGGTACCCCTGTACCGCGGTGCCGGTGCTACATTAGCATATTATATAGTGTACTATGCTTCTTCAAAAAGGGTTAAATTTGTACCTATTCTTCACCGGATATACATATTGAGGGCTAAATTTCATTTGGCTAGTAACGACTTCATTATTTTTAATTTATGGATACATATTAATTTTCTCACTTAAGCATTAAACAAACAAAAAATTGTAATAAAATTGAAATTCGAAGAAAAATAAAAGTTAAATAGTGTATTATAAGTTTAAGTGTAGCGCAATCAAGATTGCTTGCAGAGGATCTTTAGTCAAATCGAAATTTGGTTTTAGTGCATTAGTTAAATATTCAACTAGTAGGAAACAAACATGAAAATAGCCACAAAAACTTTTTGAGCTTAAATTATTTGAGTTTATCATTTCACATTTTCAAAAGCCTCTGGAAACAAACATGGGATATATTAGTAATGCAGAAGACTTACATAGAAGTTCATTTACAAAGTTTTAACAAGCTTTTTCTGAATAATTTGCAGGAAAAAGTTTTGCATAAAACTATTTTAAAATTCTAGCTGCGTTTTACGGACTTCTGCTCACGAAATGGAATTATAAAAATGGATTTGATAAAATTAAGTTGAAAACTACTCTATAGTACTCATCCTTCTTGCCTACAGATGGTAGAATTAGAAGAACTTTCCACTCTATATGTCGATGTTTTTAATTTTAATTTACTTTATTTATTAGTGTCCACGCTTCTTGCTGTTAATTGATGTTTTCAATAAGATGTGTTTCGTTAAATGAATAATTCATTTTTAAAGCTCGAAGACTTGTTCTGAAGTTCGGTCAAAATGCTTCACCATGCTAATCAGAAGATTTTATTAACAAAATGCTACCTTTTTGCGCCTTTATTCATCAAATTCTTGATAAATGAGCTTCAATTATTCTTTTTACACTAATTTTTCTCTTTTATCTAGCACCGGCACCGGCGCCAGTACCAGCCTAGCACCGGCCCGGTGCGGTGCTTAGGCACCGGCGCCGGTGCCGGTGCCCAGGACATCACTACAAAAAACCTAGTTTTAAAATCGGTGTTAAAGTTTAAAAATAAAAATTAATTTCTGAATTAATGACCATACTTTAAGCACAAATAAAAGAAGATGCTTTAATTTATTTCAGTCAATAATTTTTTAAAGACTAGTCTACATTAGTGTCTCTATGTGTGTTTAATTTCAAAAATTCACGAGTAATGCCTCAGAAGCATATGCAAATTTTATCCTATCTCCAGCGGCAAAAATCGGAATGCGGGTCATTTTTAATTTTTTTCTCTTCTGTGTTTCATTTGAAAGAGCATTGTTTCTAATACAAAATGCATTGTTTTTAATTTTGTGCCGGAACCTTCTAGATATTGAAATAGCTCATGTTGTCACAGGTTACTCCTGGCACGCAATGCATATATTGTGGAAGTATGTGCTCCTTGCATAGATCTATATCGAGCTTGCAATGCAATAAAGTTGTAATGTTTGACACTCTGGGAAAATTTTATTGTGCTTATTCACTTGTGTGATCACACCTGAACAATAGCCCATCCCAGCCCGTTCATGGAACGGGCTGACACAAACGCTGGACGGGCTGAAGGGTCCATTTGGACGGGCTGATTTTGAAAAAATGTAGGAAAACAGTGCAAAATCAACGGAAATTGTCATTTTTAATCCACTTTTAGCCCAACTAAGGACCAACCAACCCTTGATAGCCCACGGTTGGACGGGCTAAAGCTTTAGCTATTGCCCAGGTATCTGTGTGATCCTGACGATACCGCATTAATAAAGCATTTTTGGTCCATTTTGACTGAATTATATCGTTTTTAACATTAAAACTTGCGGAATTAATAAATTTTGGGCGCTTTTTGACTAAAAAGCAAATTAAAGTGTTAATCCGGCGCATTTACTGATCCAGGATTTTCTGATTGTGGGGAGGGCGGAGCCCCAAATTTCCCTAAAAGTGTCACTAATTGTTCGAAGAATTCGACCATAATACTTAAACTATCGCTTTTCTGTCATCTTTTGATATGCGGAATTATTTCTTATACGACTAAATGTTCGAAATTTGAAAAATTATATAATTATTTTCACGGAAAACTCCATAATTATTTTCACGGAAAACTCCATAATTAATGCAAAAATGAACCTATAGCGCCAAAAGATATTCGAAAAATCATCGTAAGAACTAGAAATACTCTCCTGACGTACTTACATGTAGTTTTTAGAGCACCGGGAAAGTCAGTAACTGTCATAAATGAGTACTACTCTGGCGCAAAATTTTAAAAACCATGAAAACATGACTAAAATCATCAAAAAATACACATCAATTCTTCAATGCGCCTAAATATTTTCTCTAGATCTGAGAGTGATCCGGCGCGAAGCGCTGGGAAAATTTTCACATTTACTTGTGCTTTTGTGTTCAAAATGGTGCATAAGACGTTCCTTCAGCTCGAAATCGCTTGACAGCCACCTTTCTGGCTGACCCTTCAGCGGGAGTAATACCCCCTCGCCATACCTGGACGTGAGGGGGGCGGGTTTGGGGGTTTGTACCCCCAGAAGTTTAAAACCTACCGCCCAGATTACTGTAGGCCAGTATTTTTTTGTACAAGGTCCGTTTGTACACGTACAAAGATAGTCCCTAAAAGTCTTTGTACATGTTGTTCATGCAACTTTTTGTGCATTATAATATAGTACAGTAGCGATTTTAGTGTGGTAAAATAGGCTTCTCGATCTCTGGTCGTGTATTTTAGCTAATTTCTGGTTTCTGACGCCAAAAATTACTAAAAATTGTCTCAAAACGGCGCGAAGCGCCGGAAAAATTGACATTTTTCCATTCTAAATGCGTATTTTGCCATTTTAAAGATATATAGGACAAACAATTACTCATTCCGGCGCGAAGCGCCAAAAATTTTTGGGAATTTTACGCCCTTTTACAGTTTTGTCCTCCCAAAAATCTTTGTACATTTTGCACACACAGATTTTTGGATACTATAATATGGTACAGTAGCAATTTTCGTGTGGCAAAAACAGAGTTTTAGACTTTTGATAGTATATTTCAGCTTATTCTGGGTCTCTTAGGGAAAAAATCACAAGAATCGTCTTAAAACGGCGCGATGTGGCGAAAAATTTGAAATTTTCCTTTAGAAATGCAATTTCTGCAATTATAAAGATATAAAGAACACACAATTAATCATTTCGGCGCGAAGCTCCTAAAATTTTTGCGAATTTCAGACCTTTTTGCAATTTTTGTCTTCCCAAAAATCTTTGTACATGTACAAAGACGGTTCCGAAAAGTCCTTGTACATCGGGAAAAATCTTTGCCGAGTACAAAAAAACACTGCTGTAGACCCCCCAGAATTCTATTTTTAGTAACATTTTCGGCAATTTTCTTTATCCTGATGCCCCATAATGTCCTTGCTGCCCACGTATGCTTCTCGCCCCCTATGTGCATAGGTCATCTGTTATTTTTATGGGGGATAATCTAAATCCAATTTTGGCTAAAAACGGTCACAACATGCAATTTTTTCCAAAAATCGGTTTAGGGGTCAAAACTTTTCTTGGTGGATGGAAGGATAATTGAATTCGGGTGGGATGATCCTTTCATTCCCCTGTTACATGTATGCTTTTGGGGATAGAGGCATAGGTGTGCAACAGCCAGATTCCGGGGAAGGGGGGTCGATTGGGCAGAATAAACAAAAACTTGCACTAAGAAATTCATTTCTAGGAGTATTGATTTTTAGGGGGTTTTTCAGATTCTCAAGGGTCAGCCAGACCTCCCAAGACTCATTACGCCCATTTGAGGATAGAAAACGACTAATTTTGGGGGGTCCGATCCCTTGATATAGGCATAAGGTGTAACGTTTTCCAAAATCGTCTGACGTCACTCAGTTTTTGAGAATTTCACAGTAATACAATATTCCCGGTCAATCTGGGAAAGTCTGATATTTTTGGAGAATTGAATAAATTATCTACTTTTTGGTCAAAAATGATCAATTCATTCAAAGTCGGCTGTCTGTCATCTTTACAAAACGAAATTTTCTGCCCTCCGAGGCTTTTGGGTAAAATTTTCTATTTCTGTCTTCTACAGTATTTTTTAATTTTACCTATTTACTGGCCCGCCAGCCACCCAAAATTTTATTTCTCCGTTTCTGTATATCGAGTAAATGACCTGGCTTTGATCAAAAGTCAAATAAACAAAAGCAAGATTTTTTCGAAACTTCGTGCAGATTATTATTAATATTATTATCACTATTATTATTAAGAATATTATTGTCCTTATTATTCTCATTATTATTATTATTATTATTAATATTATTATTATTATCATTATTATTTTTATTAAAACAATAATAATAATAATGATAATAATAATAATATCAATATTATAATATTTTTTATAATAATAATAATAATAATTATTATTATTATTATTATTATTAGTAATATTATTATCGTTGTTATAATTATTATGAATTAAATATCATTGTTATTATTATTGTTGTTGTTATTATTATTATTAGTTTTCCCGTTTTTCAGCTTTAAACCAGACGATATACATTTTCCGGCGAGACCAGATTGGCTTAAATCGGTTTACATCGGATTTCGCGGTTTCCCATTGCTCCTCTTTTCCACCCATTTTACTTGCGATAATCATAGAACTAAATTTTTCCCCAAAACATTGAAACTCAAATGATGAATGGTTTACTGGTTCGATATTAGTAATCGGACGAACTGTTAGTCATCTAAGCGTTTTAATAGTCAATAAGAACTTTATTCAAAACTTGGGGTATCCGAGCTGAGACATTGTGGAGCCAAGTACGATTGCGCTTTTGTGTGATGTTTTTTATCATTTGTTATACTCATTTAATACATTTTATCACGTTGAAATAAATTTTATTGTGACTATTTGTTCGAAGTCGTGCAGTGTAAACTGACTGCTGACTGCTTAAATTAGATATTATCGTACATGACATTGAAAGGGGTTTCAATGAGGAACGACCGGCGCCTGGTACTGGCCGGGGCTAGTGGGTCCGGTCCCGGTCCCAGCCAAAAAAAGGCCGGGCCAAATAGAGGCAGAGTAAGGGAAGCATGTTGAGTTGTCATAAAGAAACACTTGCCTTGTGAATAATAGCGTAATTATTTTGGAAATATTCCTGTATTAACTTCTATGCAGATTTTAACCATTTCTATTGAGCTTTGATGGAACTAGCACCTGGCAGATCTTATTTTTTCTTCGCATATTACATCTGACATGCTTAAACAGATTAAATATAGGACAGCATAAAGTCGATAATTGCATCAATTCCGATCTAGCATTTGATATATGAATGAGCAGCAAATTCAGAAGCGACGTACATTAATTAAAATGTTAAAAATTTTATCTTAAATATAATCCTCAGTAAGAATTATCAATTATTCCATCATTTTCAAAAAATATCTCGCAAGAAGTTCACTGTGTCCAAAAAACCTTTCGTTGCTTACTTCAGCAATTACAAAGTTATTCTCATGGAAAAATCCAAAAAACAGCGCCTTTTCGATGATTTTTGTTAAAGATTATTAATCTAAGAATGAACCTAAATTAATTTTAAAAAGTAATAACTAGGGAAACAGAATTGTAGGTTTTTGAATGAGACTTAGATTGTGTAGTTCAAAAATACTAAGAGTCCTAACATCACTTTTGTGTAATTGACAAAGCTTTACATGGTGACAAACTTAAAAGCCTTAACACATATCCAGCAAAAATTCAAAAAATTAACATTTTGTGTAACATGTTGTAGAAAGTGTCTAATAGCTTCGTGCAAGCAGTTTGAATAATACAAATGTACTGATTAGTTATTCTCAGATGTCGCCGATTCCTTTTAAACATGCTTAATATGAATCAGCTTCATCGCTTTTCTGTACTTCATCTAAAGTTTCTACTTTCTTTGGCATTAAAGGAATCTAATGCAGTGAACATAAAAATATTCGAGAAAAGCACTGACTGTTTCAATAGGAAATCATGTTTTGTTTTGTAAATTTTCAACGTTTTGGCAATCGCTCATCGTCTTTCTGAGTTACGAGACAGCTTTAGCAGAAAAAATAATCAAAATTTACGTGCTTCTGCTTCAGACTATGACTAAATAGATTCAGAACGGGGTCAATCTGCTTTCAAAAAGAGAACGATATGCAAATTGACGTTGTACTAAATGAGTGTAAATTATTAATAACAATATATAGAAAGACCTAAACTTTATTGCTATGAAAGACTGGCTTAATAAAAATATTATCGTCTTCAACAATTAAGAAAAGTAGCTTCAAGAAATGTCGCAAACAATATGGTAAAAAACAATGTTTCTGGGCACAACATGAAAAATCAGTTGTATTTAAAGCTGCTCACAGCGATTTTGCTATGAAACTACTGATTAGAAAGCAGGGGCGGAGATTTAGGGGGCGGCCGCCTCCCCCTATTGGCCCGAAATAGTGCCCAAAATTAAGCATTTTGAGCGATTTTTAGCGATTTTCGGATTAAAATGGCTAATTTTTCCGCCCGTCAGGGTATCGCCCCCCCCTTAGGGGTACCTCCATCCCCTTAGGAAAATCCTAGATCCGTCACTGTTAGAAGGTATTTAAAACTATTTTAATGGTAATGTGATCTTATATATACTATCTCGCTATTTAAATCTGCAGTCAATTAGTGAGCCGGTAGATAGGTAGGTACATTGTCAATACATACATTATATATGTACATTGACTAAACATATGACGTACACATTTGTTCCTTTACCTACATAATATATACATATGACATACATTGAGGCCCGGTCCCGGCCTCTAGAGCCCGGTCTTGACCAAACTTTGGGCCCGGTCGTTCATTGGGTTTCACCCCCCCCCCATCTGAGAAATTTTCACTCCCCCTCCCCAGAAATTTTTTTTGACCCCGCCCCTAGAATTCATGATTTTTCAAAACGTTTTCGAAACTTCTTAAAAATTCGTGAAAAGGTGCCTTTTTAAGCGTTTTTAGCTATCTATTTACTCAAAGTGTCAGATTTTCAGTGCTTGGCGCCATATACTCATATTTTGACTATATTTTCTTCGATTTATTCGACTTTTTTGATTTTTTAAAAATTTTTTCCATGGTATGCTCTAGGGATGCAACGGATCCGGGTTTTCCAATAATATCGGATCCGGATCCGTACAATTCAAAATAACGGATCCGGATCCGGATACGGATCCATAAAATTCAAAATAACGGATCCGGATCCGGATCTTTAATTATTAAAATAACAGATAATAACGGATCCGGATCCGGATCCATGAATATGCATTATGAACGCTTAATTTTTTTAATACTTAAATTTTTGTTCGCAAGTACGGCGCTCATTAGTTTCAGAAGCAGAATTACTGTAGGATGATGAAATAAGCAAAGCTGCATGAGCTTGGTTCAGTGGTCCGGATTGATCTTAATTCGGCTGTAGCTTGAAAAACTGTGAATCTGGCGTCTTCCTCTCATTAATCGGAAATGCCAAAACGCATTTCTAGTCCTATCTGAAACTATTTTATGCTAGCTAAAATAAATCTAAATCGCAATGTAATCTCTGCGCAGCAAAGCTTTCCAGAAGCGGTGGAGGGGTCACCCAATGTTTTTTTTGTACAAGGTCCGTTTGTACATGTACAGAGATGGTCCCCAAAAGTCTTTGTACATTTAGTACATGCAAATTTTTGTGTACTATAGTACAGTAGCGATTTTAGTGTGGTAAAACAGGGTTTTCTATCTTTGGTAGCGTATTTTATCTAATTTCTGGGTTTCTGACGCCAAAAATTATTAAAAATTGTCTCAAAACGGCGCGAAGCGCCGAATAATTCGACATCTTTCCATTCTAAATGCAAATTCTGCTATTTTAAAGATATAGGACAAACAATTACTCATTTTGGCATGGAGCGCCCGAAATTTTTGGGAATTTTACACTTTTTTACAGTTTTTGTCTTCCCAAAAATCTTTGTACATTTTGTACACACAAATTTTAGGGTACTATAATATGGTAAAGTAGCGATTTTAGTGTGTTAAACACAGAGTTGATCGACTTTTGGTAGTGTATTTTAGCAAATTTTTGCGTCTCCAAGTGTGAAAATCACTATCATCTTAAAACGGCGCAAGGCGCCGAAAAATTTGACATTTTTCCTTTTGAAATCCAATTTCTGCCATTGTAAAGACATGTATATACAACACACAGTTACTCATTTCGGCGCAAAGCGCCGAAAATTTTTGCGAATTTCAGACCTTTTTTGCAATTTTTGTCTTCCCAAAAATCTTTGTACATGTACAAAGACGGTCCCGAAAATTTTTGTACATCGGGAATTATCTTTTCCGAGTACAAAAAAACACTGGTACCACCTGTATGAAAAAGCGTCTGCAAACTTAGCATGCGGCGGACTATAAAAAGTTCAAAGCAGAGGAGTCCCAGCAGATCGAAGAAAAGGAAAGAGGTATTCTTGTTAAGCACAGATTGTAGAAGATTCGCGTCAGGCATGTCTTCTTTCCTTTGCAGAAAAACGCGCAGATTGCGCAAAGACTGCTTTGAAACATGAAAAACAAAAGGTGCAAATGACAATGGAAGCATGCTTACTTGCTGTATGAAATATTTTATTTTTATGAGAGGATTCCTAATTAACTTATGTACGGTTTAAGGGTAAAAAATGGAATAACGATGATGCAAGATCAATTGATATAGATGAGCGGTTAGTTGAGCTTATGACTTTGAGCAATCTACCACTTTCTTTGGTTGCAGAAAAGCTGCTGTCTCTTAAATACAATTTGCCTGTCATTGAATTTGAGTATTAAGTCAATCAAAGTAAAGCTTTTGTCTCATAATGATGTTGTTTCTTCAATACAATTCAAGGTTTAATGATCTTTTATCACAATCTCTTGGATCCGTTTAGGATCCGTTTTAAACTGTAAAAATAACGGATCCGGATCCGGATCTTATTTTTTAAAAATACCGGATCCGGATACGGATCTTAATTTTTCAAAATACCGGATCCGGATCCGGATTCAAAATAATAGCGGATAATAACGGATCCGGATCCGGATATCCGTTGCATCCCTAGTATGCTCTAGAAAGATTGTCGGAAACACCGTAAAACTATTCGTTACGCCTACTCATCATTTTTGGGCCCAGAAATAGCTTTTTGAAATTTCTTTTCCAGTACGAATCCCATGCCGTGCATGTCTATATATTATACTTATTGAACTATTTGAGGGCGGCGTTTAACATACGATATTTTTCGGATTTCAACTCAACGTCTTATATTTTTGTGTAAAATATTTGTGCCCATGCATAGGCTTGGTAGATAAGGGTAACAGGGGCTGGGGTCATACATGGTCAACAACAAAATTCTGGGGGCGATGGAGCCAAATTGCCAAAAACAGCACCAAAATTCAATTCTGGGATGTATCGATTTTTGTCGGGTCTTTCAGACTGTGGGAGGGTCCAGTCCAGATCACACCTGGACAATAGCCTATCCTAGAAGCTGGTCTATGGAACGGGCTGACACAAAAGCTGGAAGGTTAATAATGTTCATTTGGATTAGCTGATTTTGAAATACATGAAAAAAACAGTGAAAAATTAAACGGAAAAGTCTTTTTGACCATTTGCAGTCCAGCTAAGAGACCAACTTACTCTTGACAGCCAGTACTTGGACGGGCTAAAGCTTTGGCTATTGCCCAGGCCTGGTCCTGTCCAGGCTTTTATCCAGGATTTTGTTTCGGGGGGGAGCCGGAAATTTTTAAGGCCAGATATCTCGAGAACCATTAGGAGGTAGGCGAAAATAAAGTCAGTCTTGATCGTATCTCGGAGAGCGTGAAGGAAAACTCCATAAATTTTTCAAGCAAAATTTCACTTTATTCCATATTGATACATATACCGCAGATTTATCATTTATGCTGATATCTCATCACTTAATCGACGAATTATTTCTTATCTCTTGCCTTTGTATTGAAGCTCAAAATTAAGATGAAAACCTGTTTTGGCGCCAGAATTCAATTTTTGAAATTTTTTCGCAGTCTTTTGATGCTAATGAATAGTGCTCGATGAGAAACGTTGAAAAATGGTGTTTTTCGCCATATCACCATTTTTTGGGCCATTTGTTGACCTCTGAAAAATTTGCACCCCTTAACTCTCTAGAATTGTGGTGCTTCCCTTCTGTGGTGCCCCCGCTCCCCTGAATACGGGCTCGATCCTGCCTGACCAGGCAAGCATAGCATGGAAGTTTTGTGGGAGAAGGATTTCGGGCCAAAAATGGTGGGTTAGCGTCAAAAACATAGTTTTTCGGCATTTCTGCCGCTGCTCTATTTTTCTAGAGTATAATAACATAAAAAAGTTTCGAGAAAAGATATAAAAAGTGGAATAAATTGAATTAAATTCCAAACACGAGTACATATATGGCGCGAAGCGTTTAGAATTTTCGAAAAATCGCGAATTCTGGGGAGGTGAAAAAATTTCTGGGGTGTGGGGTGAACATTTTTCTGGAGGTTGGAACCCCATTCCAACCCTTTCTCCCTCACCCCCAAGATCATGTATGGTCTTGATCACATATGGGCATGGGGGTTGGGGTGTTTGCCGGTAGACCAAAAAAATTGTTAGACACCCAGCATTGAATTTCTGGGATTTTGATAGTTTTACACCACCCAGACCTCCAGAATTCGGTCGCTGCCTATGTATGGTCCAGACCCCCACGCCATGTGTGGGTGAGACAATCCCCAATCAAAGTCGGTCGACCCCCAGAGCCAGCGATTTTTTATCTGTTCTTCATTTTTAGCAAAAATATTCGTTTTTATGTGATTTTTGGCCATAAATAGGAGGTCTGGTACCCACAAACCCCGCCTCATAAAAATGGCCGACTATCCCTATCAATTTTGAGTTCTGTGCCGTTACCGTACGTTCGAGTTGGGAAATAGTTTTAAATGTAATATATGATTTAATAAAAACGAAATAAATAATTTAATAAAAATAGAATCCAGCAGACCCTCCCCAAAAATCGATGGATTCCCAGAATTGAATTTTTGACTTGTTTTTATTGGAATTTTGCCTTTCTAACACCATGCTGTTATGCGTAAGTTATGATTTTTAGCCATCGTTGATTGTAATTGACTTTCTTGGCGGCCTTGGAAGCCAAATTCTTGCGCCAGTAATAAGTTTTTGTTGCTGAAACATTTTTTGACTTCTGAACCAAATTCTGGCTATCGAAATGGCTATTTCAGCACAGTTTTCTTCAAATTTTTAAGCAAAAATTTTAAGAATTTTAGACGCTTCGTGTCGAACGGTTTTATGGGCGTTCCCAAGTTCACAAATTTCGAAAATCAAGTCTCTAAATGCCCTTATGCTTCAAATTGCAACAAAATTCTTGAAGTCTGAGAAATTTAATCATTTTGTTCACACAAAAATCGAGAAAATAATGCAATAAAATGCTTTTGAGTAGAAGCAGACAACTGAAAACAGTGGCAAAACGCTTTTGCAAGTGAAGAACGAATTTTCGTGCCTTTTTCGGCTTTTTTGAAAAAAGTTGATGATCGCCCCTTACGAAAATCCCATATCCGCCACTGCTTCCGAGTCATTAGTTTTATCAAAGGCGCTCATCGTGTTCGGTTAGGAAAGGGGTCAACCATACATGTAACGGCTTGAAATTTAGGGTGAGATTCCCTGGCCATTTGTAGGTGGGGAGGGGGGGGTAATTGACTCCAGGTATTAGTCAAAAATAGCAAAGAAACGCCTAAAATATCCAAAAAACGCAAGTTTTGACAAAAATGGGATGAAGTAAAAAATTTTCTGACTGAGGGACCGGGGCCGTATTTAGGGTGTTGGGGCGGGGCGGTCGGCGCTTTGCTCCAGATATGGAGTTATTTTGGCTAAAGTGAGGTCAAAAAACAACACATAATAGCATTTTGAGAGAGAACAAAAATTTTTCGAAAAGTTTGAATTTTATGATCATAGTGGATAGATCATGTCAAAAAACGTCAAAAAATGCGGTTTTTGTGAGCTATCCCGACGAATTTCTTGAGATATAGACCAATGTATGCTGGATCCGCCGTCCCTTGGCCAAATCCTAGATACGGGCCCGGGAGGGAAGTCAAACTTTTGGTCGGGGGTTCCTCAAAGCCCCACCCTGTTACATGTATCGGGTCAACTAGTCTCGATGGGTCAGCCAGACAGTTTTTAATTCTAAACACAGGTATATAAATGCGAAAATAGCGAAAAACGGTGTTAATCTATAGTTTCTGATCAGTATCAAGCGCTACTGTTGAAAAATGTTGATTTTTTAATCCATTTTTGACCTTCATCATTCCTCATTTTCCATACAAATGGGCTTTTGCCGGGCCAATACGAAGCTCGGTTGGGCAGGCCTTCATCACTTATTTGCTCCTGTTGTTGATAAGTTATTCCAGCTTTATTAATTTATACTTACTAAAGTCATTTAGTTGGCAAAGTGATCAAATTTCAATAATGGTAACGATGTGTGGCTTTCTGTAATCTGCATTCTAAGCTCTTCAAATAGATTGATTATATTTTTTACAATAATTTTTGACGATGCTTTCAAAGAAAATTCAAGGCGAAAATGTCCGGGAATTCAGTGGTTATGCAGGATTTTTCGGTGGTTTTCGGATTCCGGGGTCCAGTCCAACCACGCCCTAGATCCGTTTGTGCGCTTCATCATTTGGAAGGAAATTAACTGTTAGTGACTAACCATACATGTACAGTATAGGAATTCTGAGATTCACGCCCGGAAAATTTTTTGAAAAGTGCCTTTTTGAGACAATGTTGGTTCTTTCTAGATCGTAAAAACATAAAGTCACGAAAAAAATTTGAAAAAGTCGATTAAATTGAGCAGAATTCAAAAACTGTGTATGTGGTGCGAAGCGCCGAAAATTCGAGATTTATGTGCCAAAACTGAGCTGAAAGCGCAGAAAAAGGCACATTTTTTTACAATTTTTACGGAAAATCGACAATTCAGGGAAAGCGGGTCGCGGCTACTTTGCGGAAGTCAGCAGCCATTGGGGGTCAACCCTGCCCCCAAGAATACATATGGTGTGGTGATGCAGCCATTGAGGGTCAACCCTGCCCCTAAGAATACGTATGGTGTGGTGATGCAGCCATTGAGGGTCAACCCTGCCCCCAAGAATACATATGGTGTGGTGATCCCACGTGAGCGCAATCTATTTGCCTGTGTGTCCAGGACATTTCGCATTTTTTATTTTCCTTGCGACTTTTGTTTTACCCTTGTGTTTTTTTTCCGAATAAAGTATTAGTATTAATATAATTTATTTTTCAGTTCAATCGGTTCCTTTCAATGACTTTGTGTTGCTGTATCGCCCTTAGGAGCTTTTCGATTGCGGGCATTCGGATTGGGGTTCCCCTAGCTCTAAATATTAATTGTACTCGTACTGTGTGTTCACCGCCCCCTTCCAGCGATGACGTCATCAACATCCGGCGTTATAGAGCCGATTTGCATTCCGAGGCGCACCTCGGCCCTGTAATCTACGAAGGACCAGCCAAAATCGTTAACAAAATCCTGCCGCTTAAAGTCCTTTCGTGGGTGGGTACCGGTATAGGCGTGTACGCCTTGTCGTCTTCGCTCTGGGAAGCTTTGTTTAGTGCCAGTTTCCCAGAGATCATTTTTTCCGGTCTGCTCGTCGCGCCCATCATGTGCTCTCCCTTTTTGTTAAATTTGCAAACCAGCAGACTGGTCACTCGGCTGCACTATGACCCCGACCGATGCGTATATTCGGCTATCTTGTACAATTTGTTCGGATTTAAAAGGCTTATCCGGTGAGCTGATACATTCAAGAAAAATAAAAACATTAATAATTAGAAAACTTGACAACCATACGTGGGCAGCAAGAAGTTTCTGGGGGGTGCAAGATTTTTGAAGGACAAAAAATGGCCTTAAAAATGGTGGTATGGCGATAAAAACACCATTTTTCGACGTTTCTCATCAAGCACTATCCATTGGCAGCAAAAAATTGCGAAAAAACGGGGGAAAATTTCAAAAATTGAATTCTGGGGGGTATTTTAATTTCTGGGGGGTATTTTGATTTCTGGGGGGTATTTTGGTTTCGGGAATTTCTTGTGTTCTATGTTTTTCTTACTTTAGAAGCCCAGATTTTACATAAAAATAACGAATTTGTCAAAAATTTTCGGCGCTTCGCGCCGAATTTCTTATGATCTATGTTTTTTCTTACCTTAGAAACCCAGATTTTGCTTAAAAATAACGAATTCGTCAAAATTTTCGGCGCTTCGCGCCGAATTTCTTGTGTTCTATGTTTTTTCTTACCTAAGAAGCCCAGATTTTACTTAAAAATAGCGAATTTGTCAAAATTTTCGGCGCTTCGCGCCGGATTTCTCATCTTCTATCTTTTTTCTAACCTTAAAGCCCAGATTTTACATAAAAATAACGAATTTGTCAAAAATTTTCGGCGCTTCGCGCCGAATTTCTTATGTTCTATGTTTTTCCTTACCTTAGAAGACTAAAATAAAAAATTTGTCAAAAATTTTCGGCGCTTCGCGCCGGATTTCTTATGATCTATGTTTTTTCTTACCTTAGAAACCCAGATTTTGCTCAAAAATAACGAATTCGTCAAAATTTTCGGCGCTTCGCGCCGAATTTCTTGTGTTCTATGTTTTTTCTTACCTAAGAAGCCCAGATTTTACTTAAAAATAGCGAATTTGTCAAAATTTTCGGCGCTTCGCGCCGGATTTCTCATGTTCTATCTTTTTTCTAACCTTAAAGCCCAGATTTTACTTAAAAATAACGAATTTGTTAAAAATTTTCGGCGCTTCGCGCCGGATTTCTTATGTTCTATGTTTTTTATTACCTTAGAAGCCCAGATTTTACTTAAAAATAGCGAATTAGTCAAAATTTTCGGCGCTTCGCGCCGATTTGTTATGTTCTGAATTAGTTTTCTTAACAAAACTGCAAATTTAAATGCAAAGAAAAGAATTTCGAAATGTTTTGTAGTCAAGCTTTAATTTGATATTGAGAAATTAGTCATACCGATAGGTTAAAAGATATATTTTTTATATCCAAATTTGAAATAAAGCAAGAAAATTTTTGAATTTTTTTTAAATTTTTTACTTCACCATAATATAGATCTTGTCGAGAATCGCTCAAAAATGCCATTATTTTCGCGTATCTCCTAATGGTTCCCGAGATATAGGACTTCAAAAATTTTGGGCCCCCCCCCCGAAATAAAATCCTGGTTACGCCCCTGAATGTATTAGTTCGTTAATTTAATCAGCATATGATTTTTCCGTTTTTAATATTAATGTTTAATTGTTCTATCCTTAAATTTTCAATTTCGTTTTGATTGTCTAAGTAAATATGTACCTATGTAATTTATGCAGGGTATACACTTTACGTTTAAGGCCCACCATCCTTGATAGCCGTTATACCCTTTTCTAGAAATTTCGTAGAAAATTCTCTTTGTTATTAATAAATTTTTTAAATAGGCCGTTTTCAAGGCAGATATAATTTTATTCTGAATTAATTAATTAATTTTTTCATTTCCGTCATTTAATAATATTAAAGCTGTCATTCGGACTCGAACTTTAAAAAAGTGATTAGGTACTGAAATTGTCGGTATGAATTTTGATGTTAAATAATTTATAACTGATTTGATTTACTTTATTTTGATTGAATAATTTGCAATTCTAGTAATATTGTAATAATTTGATGATAAAATATCAAGTTTGAAGTAAAATATAATTTTTAATTTCATTAATTTATAATTCAAATTTTGTAATTTTAATTCATGCATTAATTCAGTAAAATAGCTTAATTGTTTAATTTAGAATATCAAATGCAAGTGCTTAATTTAATTTTGAGTCATACATCTCAATAGCATTTCCGTTAGACGAATAGACAATTGAACTATAGCTTATTTACACACTTGTAACCGCTCAAAACATAAATGTAACGGCTCGAAATTTGGGGAGTCCCGGCCATTTTTTTGGGGTTGGGTAAATGATCTTCAACTGTTGGTCAAAAACGGCCAGAAAACGATTAAAAACCGCCAAAAAAATTCGATTTTTCGCGAAAGTCGGGGGGAGGGGGTCAAAAATTTTCTGGCTTAAGGGGGATGTCCGATTTTGGATGGGGATCCCCATCCTGCCTGTTACATGTATGGCTCGAAATATTGGAAGGCGGGTAACCAGCCATTGTTAGGGAAAGGGGCATCAAATTATCTTGAATGGGGGTAAAAATCTTCTGACTTTATGTGAGGGAGGAGAAACCGATTTTGGACAGCCCCATCATCCAAACATATAGAGGCTCAGAAGTTTTGGGAGGGGTCCTAGCCTCAGCCATTTTCAGGCGGTTGGGCTTCTAATGTCCCCAAATTTTCATCGGAAAATCGCAAAGGATCATATAAAAATGGGTTAAAAGTGAAAGTCTTTGCCATACATCGAAGAGAAGGGTCAGGATTTTCTGATTATGGGGGTGGGGGCGACCGACTATGGGTGGGATCCCCCAATCTTCTGTTGCTTGCATTCTGTGCTTACCTAAATACTCGTTGGCCCGTTATAGATGCACAAGGTCAGGTTCGTTGAGGGGATCCCATAAACCCTGGCCAGTAGATTTAGTGTTCATGCTTCTTTGCTAGTTAAATGACAGAAATGGTCAAAATAACCTATATAACAACGCTTATGCGTGATAATGCCGCAGTTTCAAGCATTTTAGTCCATTTTGACTGTATTATATCACTATTAGCACAGTGATAAATCTGAATTTTTTAGATCACTTTGACGCAATTTTAGGCGCTTTTTGAGTAAACAGTTTTAACATTATTACTGCTTTTGTTCCCAAAAATCATGCAGAAAATTATCCGTCAGCTCGGAAGTGCCGGACAGTACATGTCTGGCCCTTCAGCGAGAGGAGATAATAACACCCCCTATATGCATGCATGTGGCCAGCGTACCTACTACACTGCGTCCTTTGAGACGTCTTCTTAAACAGTATTAGTCGTATCAAACCTGATTTTTAGCTTTAAACACGACCACATATACATCCCTGCAAGACAGGGTATGTTTAAATCGGTTTACATCGGATTTAACGGTCATCCGATACTCTTAGTTGCCGACAATTTCACTAGCTCTGAACAAAGGGCCAGATTTTTCCCCCGTTGATTAAAAACAATGATGATACCCATACCAGAAACGCATCTTTATTGTTCTTTACTTTTCGTGATTCGTAATTGAAGAAGTTTCTACATTTGATCATGCAAGCAGCCGAATATCAACTTTGTAAACCATATTTATCGTTCGTAGTTGGAAATTTGACGTCTCGGATCATAGTACGATGAAAGTCTTTTCATTGCGTGCATTTGTATAGGTATAAGTACTGTTTTTGACGTTGTTTTACTCATTTGGTTTGTTTTATTTTGTTGAAATAAATCTTATTCCGCCTAATCGTTCGAAATCTTGCTATGCAAAGAGATGTGAATTCTTCATTTGGTCAATATCTATTCAGACCAGTGCCGTTTTTGCACAGTGCAAACTTTGGATCTAGTATACAATTTACCCCCAGCGTTTTTAACCGATCCATATAAGCTACAGTAACCAAACTTTACAAGGAGATAGCTATAAGCCTATTGTACTAATCCGGCGAAATTGATTAACTTACGGTGTAAACTTACTGCTTTACACTCACAGTTTACAACGTACTAACGGCATCTAAAAATTGTAAACGATTCGGTGGGTTTCAAACAAAGCAGTTTTTTGTAACTCAGTCAACATCCTACATTAAAAAGTAAGTTTAAAGTAAAGTATTTTTTCTTCAAATTTTCTTAAAGCAGTAAGTTTAAAGTAGAAGTGAAGTGGGTTTTTTATATTTTTTTCTTTTTCAAAGCAGTAAGTTTACACCGTGAGTTAATCAATTTTGCCAGATTAGCACAATAGGCTTATAGCTATCTCCTTGTAAAGTTTGGTCACTGTAGCTTTTATGGATTGGCTAAAAAACGCTGGGGGTAAATTGTATACTAGATCCCAAACTTGTTTTGGTTACGCGCAGAGAAAAATTTTGGCAATTTTTGCATCATGCAATGCAAAATCAGAGAATGAGTCGCTGTACAAGATCTTTATTTTTGAACAACCAGGTGACTTTTAATGATCGAATATTCTGAAATTCCGGCGCTTCGCGACGGTAATGCGAGAGGTATAGTTTTCTTCTAATCGGCGACTAAATAAATTTTTCAGTCGTTTATCAGTTTTGTAGTGAGATGCTTACTCTTCATTGCACATTCCATTACTAAATTAACATTGAATTTACTTCAATGAAAAAACATCGTGAAAAAAGATAATGCATTAAAAATAGAAGGACAAAGCATAAATTTTGTTTAGCTTTTTACTTCTTTCGAAATAATTCACTAAACTTTGGGCGTCCGTTTCTACACAAATTCGTTCTTGTTGAAAGCACAACAACTCTTGGACACTTAGTAGTAAAAACTACTTTTTCTTTAAAAAATTTGGCGAATGCCGATTGAATTATATAAAAATACATTTAATCAAAAGCTTTTATGGATGAAAGGCTAAAAGTTTTTAGCACTTTGTTTCATATGTCTTCTTTTTTCATACTTTTTGATCTTTATGCAGTTAAGAAGCGAGTAACACGCTCAACAATTATTACTGAGGTTTTTATATTACAACAGTAGTACCTCCATGTTGTTAAAAATCGTGCCATTCAAATTTTTAAATTTTAATTAGATCTTTTGATCGAATCACAAAAATCGAAACTAGTAAAATTTTCAATATTAGACTCGCTCATTAAATAACAAACTTTTATCTTTAAATTTTTAAACATAAATGGAAAATAGGCAAGAGCTATGAATGTCCATGAAACGGCTGATAAACTATGTCGTGTTTCATACTTTTCGTATCAGATTCTGGTTCAGACTATATTAGACGGGACAGCTATCACGAATTATCATTTTTTGAAGTAAATGACAATGTCTGTGAATGTTTTATTTGACTGGAATTTAAAGAACTATAAAAATAATTCTGGAATAAAAATTTGAAGTCAGTCTTTTCTTTTCCGAGCTCCCGTCACGTGTATTTTATTAAAATCGCTTATTAATTCATCTCTATTAGTATTATTATTATTATTATTATTATTATTATTATTACTATCATTATTATTATTTTTATCATTATCATTAATATAATTATTATTATTATTAGCATTTTTATTAATATTATTAACGTGATAATAATAATTATTATTATTACTATTATTATTAATACATCGCTTTCTTAGTTTTTCAGGTTTGTTCTCTGAATTGCTTTTTTCTTATTTTCCTGCTAAATCTACTACCTGTCATTGTCATTGTTTTTTAGAAGTTAATTACACCGATATGCAGAGCCGTATTTAAGGGGCGGGGGTTTGGTCGCCTCCCCCTCTTGGCCGGAAAAAAATTTCGAAAGGTAAGATAATGCACGGAAAGATGAAAAAATCGCGTATTTGTCACGAAATTTCGAATTTCGGCCTTTTAAATGATTGTTGACCGTCGTTTTGCAATACATCCGTAAATATTGAAAATGATTCTTATCTAAGCTAATCACGATGAATTGTGGAAAAGCTTAAATAATGTATTTTCGGGACAGTTTTTGACTATTCCCCAAAAATGTAACGCATATAACTCCGTAGGCCAACGGAAATGATCGATCCGCTGTGGTCTATGGTCTATCCTATCTATATTATCCATCCATTCATATTCATTCTGATATGCATAATCGCACGTGATCATGGGGAATAGTTTTCACCTCTGAATTAGCGGTTTACAAAAAAAATCGTAGAAAAGGTGCTGTTTTAAGCGTTTTTAGCTATCTGTTTGCTAGAAAGTGTTACATTTTCGGCTCTTCGCTCCGTATACTCATTTTTTGGCTATATTTTGTTGAATCTACTTGAATTTTTCTGATATTTTTCGAAATTTTTTTAGGTTTTCACAATCTAGCAAAATAGTGCATCGTCTGAAATGACTAAAAACGACGTTTTTTACGTGTATCTACCGTTCCGAACCCGAAAATGCACTTGAAAATTTCACCTTCTACCGGAATCTCCAGTGCTGTGCATGTCTAGTGTACGTCATGTTTTATTGATGTTTAGCTCGCTAGATTTTGTTTAATGAGTGTGCGCTATTGTTTCGCCCTCAGGGGCTCATTGACGGTTGGCGTACGGATTTCAGCGCCCTTAACCGGGGGATGCCCCATATGGGCACGGACTTTCAGTACCGCCCCTCTCCCAAAGATGACGTCATCGTCGTAAAACGCTTTCGCGCCGACGAACAATCCGTAATTCGCCTTGGTCCCATAGTTTACGAGGCCCCGGCCGAAATTCGCTCCAAAATTTTGCCGTTGAAGATCTTTTCGTGGACTAGCACTACCGTAGCCGTTATCGCTCTGCCCGCTTTGCTTTTCAAGGCGTCGTCCAGCTCCGCCTTCCCGTTCGTCCTCCTTTCCTCTTTTTTCATCGCGCCCTTTATGTGCTCGCCCATTTTGATTCATTGGCTGACCAGCCGATTGGTCACTCACTTGCATTATGACCCCCAACAGGGCGTGTATTCGGCTATTGTGTATAATTTGATCGGATTCAAGAAGCTTATTAGGTGAGCTCACACATGCATTAGGGGTGAGGGGCTCCCCGTGCAGGGTCAGGCAGAAAGATAGTGTCTAGGGATGAAGCGGTTCCAAAATTTTCAATTTTTGGGGGTCCTGGTCTAAAAGAGTAAAAAATTTGGATCCGGGTCCGCATCTCCAGCCCTAAACTCAATCGGGTCCGGGTCCAACCTGCTTTTATAATTTACGTATACAAGCCGTAGTTATTAATACTAACGTTTCAAACATAATTAAGATTCTGGTTGGTTGTACGATCGCTAAGCACCTTGTACTTGAATGATGCATAAGATAAGACAAGGGCTTCGCCAGAACTAGACATGCTAAGCTACCATTCTGGAACTAGAATTAAATTTTATTCAGAAAGAGGTTTATGCTTTCCAGAAACATTGCAGACACAAGAGCAAGCCCTTTTTTAGAGTTTGGGACGAATCGCTGAAATGGAAAAATGTAAATGCGTTCTTAAGCGATTCTACTTTATAAAGAGACAATTTTCGACATGTTTTGCATTTTCGGATAACTTACGTAGCTTGTGATAATGTGTTAAATCAACAAAGAGATTCGACAGAAACTGGGTAAATTTTACGAGTTCAAAAATCAATTTCTTAGCTTTAGCAGAAAAAAATGCAAACAACGTACATATTATAAAAACTGGCGCGTAGCGCTGGAACTTTTTTGACATTGTTATCTTTTTAAGCTCAATTTTGTAGCTTTCTGAACACATAAACTACATGCATAGGCAAGATGGAGCTTGCAAGGGGAGGGAGATCATATATGTAACGGCTCGAAATTTCGGGAGGGGGGTACGGACCTCCAATTTAGGGCAAAAACGCCTGAAAAGGATCAAAAAATTCGATTTTCTCTCAAAATCGGGGAGGAGGTCGAAAATTATTTGGCTCTGGAGGGATGGGGTACGACTGACTTTGGGGGGGGATCCCCTATCCCCCTCTTACATGTATGAGGGAGATCCAGAAATGGTCATATGAATGAACCAGTACCGTAAATTGTGATCTTTTCATGTAAAAGGTCCTTTTATTTATGAGCAAAGGTAGTAAATAAATTTTTTGTTTATTTTGTATACATACATGTAACAAATTTTTGTGTGTTCTTTCTTACTTTAATCATATACTTAAATGCGTTTGTGTGTTTAAACTGCCTTTTTGACCTTTACTGGCGTACCTTCGTCAATTTATGCTTCTCTGATAAATGCAAGAGATTAAAGAAATGATCAATACGGCGCGGAACGCCGGAAAATTTTGACACGTTAAGCGTTTTGAAGTCGAATTTAGAGGCCTTTTGAATGTAATATACGAGATATTTTGAAAAGGTGAACTGGTGCAAGCAAAGCGCATGGAATTCTGCCATTTTTCCTTACCATAAACCAAATTTTGAGATTTTGCATAGATAAATTCAGAGTGACACAAGAGAATTTTCGGCATTAAATTATTATTACGTATTAATGAAATATTCTGGTTAATTTAACGTTCTAAACTCAAAGCTGAAGTCTCACAAAAAGAAATGGCAATAATTCATTAAACCGGTGCAAAGCGCCGGAAATTTTAGCGCTTTCTGCCCTTTTCAACTCAATTTTAAGCTATAAAGGCAGACAATACAAAACACTTCCATGATTATATCCAAAATTTTTCGTTTTTTGCCCCCCCCCCTGAAACATCTGTACACGTTCAGAGAGACTTCCAAAAAATGTTTATATCAATTGAGGAGTTTTTGCTGATTACAAAAAGGCAGGGTCGTGTATGACAAGCTTTTTGATCATTTTAATTATCATTACAACATGTATGTGATATGTTCAGTCTCTAAAAAGCTATTTTAGATGCGTAAGAGATGGATAAAATTCAATTCAAAAATGAATGCATTCTATAGACTGAAACATTGAGTTCTTTCTAGATCACGAGTTTTGCAAGTATTTATTTACTACCGAAGCTGATTGATCATCCCTTTTTGCACAAATAGTCCACGAAAGTCTGCATATTTTTTAATTGAAAATTTTAGAGTACTATACGATGCAGTAACGCGTTCTGGGTTATGAACTGAGTTTCCGAACTTTAGTAGCGAAGTTTAGCCAGTTTCTGAGTTTCTAGTGATGAAAAAATAAAAAGTTAAAATGCGGCGCGAAGCGCCGGAAAATTTTGATAACTTTACCATTTACAAGTTAATTTGAAATTGAGTTGAATTAGCATTTGCTCTTCTGCACACCTTCCGTTTTCTCAGATTCGCCTGACAGAACTTGATTTTCCTAAACCTGAAGTAGGGTTAATATTCCTTCCTATGCCCTTGCGTGATAAGCTACACACAGGAACTAGGTATATATGTATATATGACGCGGCGCACTTAAAATTTTTGACACGTAACCCTTTAAGCGCAATTTTAGCTTTGTGACTATAAGAAATGCAACAGTATTTATAAATGACGCTAAGCGCCGAAAAATTTCGATAAATTTCTTCGTTTTTAGATCAATTTTTGCACGTTTATGAAGGGAAGAATGTGATAAATTGGTCTGATGCGAAGTGCTGATAATTTTAAACCTTTTTATTCTTTTGAGCTCAATTTCGTATCTACCTGAGGATAAGAAATGTAAAATATTAGCTCACGTCAAGTTTTTTTGTGGAAAAAGAATAAAGTATTTATCAGAGATGGTTATTTCGATTGAAATGCCTAAAATTTGATTATTTCCACGCTGGGAAATTTGTTAGTATTTAATTAGTTTATTTATTTATTTTCTGAACATGTCAGCATCATAATTATTTGTAAACTTCGTGAGAACTTACTTGAGTCATTTCAAGCCATACTTACAGGTGCAAACCATCCCTGGGCGTGGGGTGTGCACCCCCGAGAAACCAAAATACCCCCCCAGAAACCAAACCCCCCCAGAATTCAATTTTTGAAATTTTTTGTTTTTTTTGCAATTTTTTGATGCTAATGGATAGTGCTCGATGAGAAACATTGAAAAATGGTGTTGTTTATGCCATACCACCATTTTTAAAGGTCATTTATGACATTTGACAAAATCTTGCACCTCCAGAACTTTGGTGCCGCCCACCTATGGTGCAAACTCTATGAGCTTCCTACAATAATGATTCATACATACTAATTAACAAGACAACACACAGAATTCTAGGGACGCTCAAAATTACGCGGACTAAAATAGTTTGGCTTTTTGACGATTTTTAAAATTATAACTCTTCGAATTCAATACCAAAAGTATTTGACACGTGTCCGAGAAAATCGGGTCCCGGTCCTGCAAGTTCCAAATTTGGGGTCCGGCCGGTCCAGAAAAATCGATGGGTAGTGCCGGGTCCGTGGACCCGGTCCATCCCTAGTACCCTCCGGTGATTTTTTTGAAAAGAATATCAGTAATGTCTACCGAATTTATAGTTTTATGTAATTTTTACTCAAAAAGCGCCCAAAATTGTGACGGAATGGTCTAAAACATCAGAATTTGTCGTCTGTTTATTAGTGTTCAAAGCATACATGTAAGAGGAGGAGTGGATTCACCCCACCCTAACGTCGACCGTCCCCGCCCCGTCATCCCTCCAAAGCCAGAAAACTTTAACCCCCCTACCTTTTGGAAAACATCGAATTTTTCGGCCGTTTATGACGTTTTTGACGGTTTTTAGCCAAAAATTGGAGGTCCTTTACCCCGCCCGTCTAGAAATGGCCGGGACCCCCAACTCAAGATTTCGAGTCGTAACATGTATGGTTAAAAGCGATAGAATAATGTCAAAATAAACTAATAATGATTTTAAAATGCGATATTATCTTGAAAGAGCGTTTGCCATGAAAAAGCGTTTTATATGCTATTTCATGGGCGGATGTTAGGAGGGCTAGGAGGGGGGCGACCGCCCCCTGCCCTCATCGACCAAGAATCATTGGTGAGATAAAGAAAGAATATGTTATTTGCAATGATTATTGGCCGTCAGTAATCATATTTCTCAAATTTTGTCTGCGCTCTGCGCTGGGTAATATGTTTTTAAGGTTTATTTGCATTTTAGGTGGTCCTAAAGCCATATTTTTGCTTAGTAAATAGGTTTCAGACGATTTCGAGAGCAAAAACGGCTTTTTCAGCATAGTTTACGTGCTCTTAGTTTTAAGCCCAATTTTCAAACTCTTCGACGTTCTGACTTAAATGCTGTAAATTTTAAGGCTCATTCGCTTTACTTTAGCAAGTTTTCAGTGATCCGCCAAATGCGATTTTAAATAAAAGCAGACAACGTAAAACGCCGAAATAACGCTATTTCGCAGATGAAATGCAAATTTTCGGACCTATTTTCGGCTGTTTTTGGAAAAGTTGGTGTACCGCCCCTTATGGAAAATCCTACATCCGCCACTGCGCTATTTTGAACCATTTTCGTTATTTGAATAGCAAAATTAATCATGAACATTAATTTTACTGGTTTAGATTTCTTGTATTTTACCCCGCCCCCCCCCACCTTCCCTGCTGACCCTGACCGTGCGCATCTATGGGTGAGCTAATAGCGTTTAGGGTTAATTAAAGAGTGATACCCACACCTGGGCGTGGGGGGATTTGGGGGTATGCGTCCCCGAGAAACCAAAATACCCCCAGAAACCAAAATGCCCCCCCCCCGAGAATTCAATTTTCGAAATTTTTTCCTGTGTTTTAACGCAATTTTTCATGTCAATGGATAGTGCTCGATGATAAACGTTGAAAAATGGTGTTTTTTCACCATACCGCCATTTTTAAGGCCATTTTTTAACCTTTGAAAAAGCTTGCACTCCCCCCCCAGAATTTTGGTGCCGCTCACCTATGGTGATACCGTGCGAAAAGTTTACATAAAATTTTCAAAAGTCAAAAATTTCAAGTTTCTTCACGACATTTACAGTACACTTAGGTTAAGTTTTTCTGAAGTAAAGTGACCTTCTAGAGTTTACCAAAGTTTCCGGACTCATCACAGCGATTATGGAGAAGCTACATATGAAATTTCAGACCAGATTTAAATACACCAATCTCCCCTTGGACGCGTGTGATTTAAAGTTCAGCTTAGAATAGGTCCGTAATTATTAATTTTTTCAGTAGTTAGATTATAACTGAATTAGTTTTCCTTGTCTCTCTAATTTTATTTTTATTTGCGTCAATAATTTTTACGCCTACGGTCTAGTTTATTTTTATTATTATTTGTATCGCTCTCGTTTTTATTGTATTTACGTACAATTAATCATCGATATTTTAATTGTTTCGTCCTACCAACATTTTGCCAATTTTTTCGCCGCCTTGTATTATAAAAACGTTTTTTTAGAATTTAAATTATTTCGAAATATTTATACTGAACTACTTACTGCATGTTTATTGATCAACGCTCGTGTGCGCGTCTCTTACTCTGCCGTCCTTTTTGCATTGAAAATACTGACCGCTTAAATTGGATCAGAAGGAAAAATTTAAAAATTGAAATAAAAGATAAAAATAGAAACTTTGAATGGTGAAAAGTTGTCGCAAATGTTCAAAAATTAAAAAAATAGAAAAGTGAAAGATTAATGACTTAAAAATTGGAATTGTACAATTCCTTGAAACAATTACGTACCTATCTTATGTATTAGCGCCGATGCGTACAACATAATAAATTGTGGGAATCAGGTTGTATTATATTATGTTATATGTCGCTTAATCGTAAGAATATGATTAGTCTTGAGTCTTTTGGATCTGGTATTCAATATATAGTAATTCTAATAAGATGAAAGATGAGATACGAGCAGACGCGCACAATGGGGTTTTGGGGGTCTTGACCTCCAGAATTGAGAACGGAAAGTTTTTTTTAGAAAATGAGGCAAAATTAGGGCCAAAAATGAATGAAAATTGACAATTTTGTTCAAATGTGCTTGAGATTGATTAGAAACTATGAAATAATTTAGTTTCAACGCTATTTTAGCATTTATGCCAGTTTTTGATGTTATTTTTGCCCAAAAATGCTGAATTTTTGAGCCGCAACTCAGATCGATCATGCTGCGCATTTATAGATACGAGCATAGGTGGGCGGCTCCAATGTGCTGGGGGTGCAAGGTTTTTTCAAAGGTAGAAAAATGGCGGTATGGCGAAAAAATACAATTTTTCAACGTTTTTCATCAAACACTATCCATTGGCATCAAAAAATAATTGCGAAAAATTGAATTCTGGGGGTATTTTGATTTCTGGGGGTTATTTTGGTTTCTCGGGGGATGCATATCCCCAAACCCCCTCTCCACGCCCAGGTATGGATACGAGTAAAGTGTTAGTGTTCATTACTTGTTTTAATATACAAACATGCATAACAGATGCCTATTCTCCTCATTTGTTTTTGTTTAAGATTTCGGCTGAAAATTCGGTTTTTTTCTGGTTTTGTCAGAAATTATCATGTTTCTCACGCGTCAAGTTTGTTTAAATTTACTAAAATAGCGGTCATTTTCAACCTTAGCCGAAAACTATTCACCAAATAGCGCAGAACTTGTAATTTCGGTAATTATATGGCCCACTCTGTCCAAAATTGCCAAAATAGAACCAGTATGACATTTTGGGCTTATTATTAAGTATGTTAATCGTCTCAGGTTCAAATCGACCGACATTTATCCGCCGGCGCGAAAAGGGGTCATGTTTAGTTCAGTGGTGATCGGGCGGTCGGCCATCCCGTTGCTCATATTTCCCAAATATTTCACCGATTTGGATCATTGCGCCGTCTTTTCCGACATGGAGGCGTACGGGACTGAAATTTTCGACGACGAAACTGCCGATCAAAATGAACAAGAAACGGCCCAAAGGGCGGAAAAATTTCCGGATAAAAAACAAATTCGGCCATAAACGCCGAAATCGATTAATTTATGTTGCTTTTTCCGTGTTCCCGTTTTGTTTGTTGTGATATATGAATAAAGTATTAGCCAATGCGTTGACCTGCTTTATGTTCGTTCGAGTTTTAGGCTGCCATTTTTTAGGGCTTCAGTATTCGTGCCAACAATTAGTATTGCGGGATAAAGCCGAAATATTTCAGTAATATCGCTTTTTTCTTTCAAAACCCGACATTTCTTCCGCCTAAGTAAACTAAAAACGAATAAATATTCGATTCGAATAGGAATTTTCTCTTTTCGTGATTCCCCAAACTTGGAAGTTTTGGTGTATGTACTAGGGCAATTTATTTTGTTTGCCTTTTTCGTTTACGATACGGAAGTCCAGAATTTGAAGCTAAATTTGTTGCCCCTCTAAACTGCTTTGAACTATTATAATAGGGAATACGCCCATAGGTGGGCAGCACCGAAATTCTGGGGGAGGGGGTGAAAAAATTTTCAAAGGTCAAAAAATGGTCTTAAAAGTGGTCGTATGGCGAAAAAAACACCATTTTTCGACGTTTCTCATCGAGCACTATCCAATGGCATCAAAAAATTGCTAGAAAGCAGAAAAAAAATTTCAAAATTTGATTTCTGGGGGGTATTTCAACTTCTGGGGGCACGCATACCCCCCAACCCTCCCACGCCCATGTTTGAATACGCCCATGGCACGTAAAGTACATGCCAGTTAGGAAGTTCGTAGTCACTTGACTCGAATCGCACAATCTGATTAAAGTATATCGAATCATTTTTTCTGTAAATGATCAGGTGATTTAGTATAAATAGATTTTGCTTCTGCATCATATTAAGAACGCATCGTGAATTAATCAGTGGTTGGAAATTCAATTCCGTCTCTAAGGTTTTGCCGCTAGGTGCCGTTAAAGATTTTCTTAATTTTTATTTTTCTCTGTAGAGTTATCGTTACTTCTTTGACTTGCCTACTTATTACTTTTATATGGAACCATTGCTTCAGTGAATCACTTGTTATCCCTCTATTCGCCTTATTAATCCCTAATTCTATTCAATTTTTTGTCTCAACAATCCATTAATACTGTTTTAGCTTATAAGTTATTCTCGCTTGGTTCGAAAACGATGTAAATTAGTGTTATCCCTTATTCCCTCACATACGCTTCAATTCGTTTTTTTGTCTTCTACTTCACTTTTTTATCATTTATTTTAATTTAATCTTAATTAAAAATAATTCAAGTTGAAAAATTTAATATAGCGTAATAAGGATTTAAGTTGAATTTAAAACCATTATAATCGTTCTGAACCTAAACGATATTACTTATAACACTGAGGTAAATTTTATATTTATTGTGCATTTTAATTCTTTCAGCTTCTTCTGTGAAATAGTTTTATTTTTCATGTCTTGTATTTTGCGTTGTTGGATTTTTATTTCCTGATGCTGGAATTTTCTGATATGTGCGTGCATGCTAACATAATCTTTTAATTATTAAAATTTTTTCAAAATTTATTTGTAATAATTTTTAATTTTTTAATGAATAGATAAGTAATTATTTATTTTTAACTATTAATTAGTAGATTTTTAAATATTAACAATTTTCTTGTATTTACATTCTTTAAAGTTTTTTAATTAATAATGATTTTTATGAATGATAGTTTTAATGCTTACCAATGTTTCTAGCTTTATTCATCTTTAAAAAATTACAACGGTCATGAGAAGGTCGGCATTTGCGGAGGGCGATTCGGCCAGCGAAGAAGTTAATCGAATTGCTCCTAATTCTCGAGTCAAATACACGAAATTGAAGACAAGCGATAGTTTCTCTGACATGCAGGTACGACGTGCGCTTACCTGATGTCCGTTTGTAAAGTGATAGTTGTCGTGACGATTTGATTAAATAGAAATTGACTAAAATTTTAGTCTGAAATCCAAAAACTAGGCTGCTTTACACTGATGCGGCTTGTGCAGTGTAAAGTTATTTGTCTGTAGTTTCTGAATTTTTTAACAAAAAGTCTAATTTCCGCTAAGACTTATATGTGTTTTCTTTGCTTCGCCATATTATTGTCAATTTGTAAGTTGTTCGATAAAATATTTTTATATCCCCTTGAAGTATGCCGCCCCGCCACCGAAAATTCCCTGGAAAGCCATTTTGTTGGCTACGACTTTGTTTCTTTTCGGAACCGCATTACTCGCCGTTGGTGGACTCATTATGACCGGCATAATCGATGAGAAGGTGAAGTAATAGACGAAACTTCAATATATAAAGCTCGAGTTTTTTAATAAAAACCTAAGAAATTAGCTGCTAAAGCCTTAATTATAAAAGCTGTTGCATATACGCTTTTTATACTTGTTCTATCAATTGATATATTTATTATTCATTGTTGGAATGCATGATTAGAATGGTTTCAAATTTTATAAGATTTAAATTCGATTAGCATGGATTGTGTACAGGCCCGTATCCAGGGGGGCGGAGGCCTGCCCCCCCAGAAATAGGGAAAAATTTTTGTTTTTCTCAAGGGTCCCCCAAAGGAAAAATGAAAAATTGGCGAAGCGGGTCTGAAACACCGCCAAAACATGTTTTTAGCGTACTTTTGAGCTAGTAAACTCAAAATTTTCCGGCGCTGCGCGCCGGATTTATTGTTTATATAAGGTTTTGTCTTCTAAACCGCTGAAAATCGCTCAAATTTGAGTTAGACATAGAGAGTATGTCAATTTTTTTCTAACGCTTTGCGCCGGATTCATCGTTTAGCTATAGTTTTTGCCTTCTAGCTCACTCAAAACAGGTCAAATTTTAGGTTTGACATGGGAAACATGAAATTTTTCCGGCGCTTCGCGCCGTATTTGCTGTTTATATAGGTTTTTTTGTCTCCTGACCCGCTCAAAACCGCTCAAATTTGAACTTGACATGCAGAGTATGTCAATCTTTTGGCGCCTGGCGCCGATTTATTCGTTATCCGTATTGTTTTTCTCTGTAAAGCATAATGATTGCGTAAAAGGCAAGAGCTAAGAAATAATTCGTCAATTAACTGATGAGAAATCAGCTTAAATCATAAATTTGCTGTATATCAATATGAAATAGAGTTGAAAATTTTTAAATTTTTTCGTTGAAATTTTTCTTCACCGTCGTATAGAGCTCGCCGAGATACGTTCAAAACTGCCTTTATTTTCGCCTCTCTCCTAATGGTTCTCGGGATATCTGGCCTCAAAAATTTTTCGGCCCCCCCCGAAATAAAAATCCTGGATGCGGGCCTGATTGTGTACATATTATCTTCCTGCATACATGAAATAGGGCATTAGTATACATACTTGTAACGATTCGAAACTTTTGGTGAGGGGTCCCGGTCATGCCATTTTTAAGTTGGAGTACCGATATACATGACCTTCAATTTTTTCCCAAAAATGGCAAAAAAGCACCTAAGAATGATAAAAAATACAAGTTTTCGTCAAAAATCATAGGGGATTCGAAAAATTTCTGATTTTAAGGCATACAGGCAAGAGGAGGATGTGGGATTCCTCATCTAAAGTCGGATGTTCCTCCTCCCATCACCCAAAGCCAGAAAAGGTTTGACTCCCCATTTTTGGAACAAATTAAATTTTTTGGTCGTTTTAGGCGTTTTTGGCCGTTTTTTGATCAAAAATTGGAAGTCATTCACTCCTCCCCCTAAAATGGCCAGGGACCCTCCAAAATTTAGAGCCGTTACATGTATGCTTTGAGGGTGTGGGTTATCCTCCTTGTTACATACCTGGATGCATACGTGGGCACTAGCCAATTTAGGGCTCACAGAGGTCGATTGGTCCGCTGAGATTAATGGGCTGAAAATTTCTGCTGAAAATTTTTTAATTGTTTCCCTACTTTTTATATTAGCCCGTCCAAATAGACCCTTCAGCCCTCCAGCGTTTGTGCTAGCCCGTTCTGTGGATGGATTATTGCCCGGATTAGGAGATATCCCCAAACAGAGTCGGTCCTTCCTCCTCAGCCCCAGTTTTGGTAAAAACATGATGTTATAAGATATATTCGGGTGTTTTTTTTAGTTATTTTTGGCCAAACATATAAGGCAATTTCCCAAGACATTAATCACCTCAAAATTTTTTAAGAGGATAATAAGCCATTTTTAGGGAAGGTATAGGGTGAAGAACACACGTAGGCGTAGTGGGGTAGAGGGTATGCACTCCCCATCTAGAAGGCCGAATACCCCCCTCCCCGCCAGAAACCAAAATACCTTCCAAGAATTCAATTTTTGAATTTTTTTTGTTTTTTTTCGCAATTTTTAGATGCCAATGGATAGTGCTCGTTAAGAAACGTTGAGAAAGGTCTTTTTTCGCCACACCACCATTTTTAAGACCATTTTTAGACCTTTGACAAATCTTGCACCCCCAGAATTTTGGTGCTGCCCACTTATGGTAAACAACCTCCAATGTTTGCCAGAAATGGCAAAAAAATCGAAGTTTTTGCTAAAAATCAGGATAGGGCATGAAATCTCACTCTTCATCTTAATCTGCCACTAATCCCCTCTAAAAATAGCCGACTCCCTCCACCCAAAACTTTAGGCCGTTACATTGTACTATCGTATATTTGCAGCAAATCACCTTTAGCTATTCTCTTACTTTTACAAAATCTAGTGATTTATCGCTAAATTTACATCAAAATTAATTTAAAGTCATTAGTATACTTCCTGCAACTTTCTGAATTTTTTCGAAACTTTCGATATTTGTCAATTTTGTATAATTTTAATGGAGCGATAAGCTTATAAATCTAGGCTAGCTCTGTATAGTAATTAATTTGAACATTACCTGTTTATCTCCGTATATACTTGTTCTAAAAATTGCGGATGGCTCCTAAATTTTTTTTCGAAAATTTTCAATAAATTGTTAAATTTGTATGCTGTTTTTTTAATTTCAAATAAGTTTAAATAGGCAAAGAAATTTGTTTGCTATTTTTTAATTTCTAATAAGTTTAAATAGGCAAAAGAAATTTGAATGCGATTGAATTGTTGGAAAAAACAGGCAACAAAGCTGAGCATATTTTGGGAGCTACTTTTACGAAAAAAATTTTAAGGCGTTGATGTTTCTCTTAAATTTAGTCGGTTATTGACGCTTTTTGGAATTTTAATGTTTTAAAAGTAAAAATTAAAATTTTTAAGTGTTCAAGACTTAGCATAAAAGTTTTTATGTTGCCTGGATTTCCTTTATTGACGTTCATTGATTTAGTGAATAATTTAGAATAAGTGATGTGCTAGACTCCAAGAATGAAACTTTAAAAAGTTTTAACTTTAAACTTCAATTTTTATGCACTTGAAAGATCATCCCAACGAAAGCGTGTTGTAAAGTAAATCATTAGTGTAAAGTAATATAGTCCCTTCGGGGTTTTGACTGGCATAGAAAAAGGTTAATAATAATTGTTTCGCACCGTCACCCGTTTTCATGCGCGAAATTTTAAAATTGTTTAATTTTGAATTTTTACGAGCTAACGGAGTATATTAGGAAAAATTAGTGTAATAATTAATAAATAATAAAAAATAAATGATAAGTTTATATAATTTTTTAGATAATTTTTAATTTTTTTAAATAATAATTAATAAATAATAACAAATAAATCATAAGCTTCTTAAATAATGATCATAAATTACTTTCTGCGATATTGCGTTATTATTTTTGCTTTTAAGAATGAAACTCAGAGAATCGGTTCAAATAAATTGCAAAATTGTTTCACATCGAAAACTCGTGAAATTTATAAATTTATAATTTATAAATTTATAAATCTAGAAATTTATTTAAATGAAACAACATTAAATAAAATAAAGTCAATAAATTAATAAGTAAATAAAATGAAATAAATAAGAAATGATTGCAGAAATAAATAACTGGTACTGGAATAAACAAAAATAAAATTAAAATTTGAACAAATTTATAAAATTTAAAAATGCATTTAGTATAGCGATAGGGTTTGGCCCGTTCTCGTTTTGGGTTCGCTGATTTTCATCCCCGGTTTTTATCATGTTCGAATCGCCTACTACGCTTTCACCGGTCAACACGGTTACAGCTTTGATGATATTCCGGATTTCGATTGAAAAAATCGATCGTTAATTCACTTCGCCTCGCATTTTCTTATACAGTATGTACAATTCGTGCGATTTACGCAGAAAATCAGAATTGAATTTTTTTCATGCGAATGGCAGAAAATTGTAACTTCTGCTCAAACACCTTTTCTACTGGAAAAATTGAAAATTTGCGGGAAATTATTTTGGGAGAAAAGGTTTTTTACTGCGGATTTTTGCAAATACACGCAGACAGGGGCGGATTCAGGAGCGGCCGCCCCCCCCCCATTGGCCTAAAATAGTGCGCAAAATTAAGGATTTTTGAGCGATTTTTTAGCGATTTTCGGCTTAAAATGGCTAATTTTTTGCCCAAGTCAGGGTTCCGCCCCCCTTAGGGTTACCGCCCCCTTAGTAAAATTCTGGATCCGCCACTGCACACAGAGTGAGGAATCTGGCTGGATCCCTAGAATCCAAAATATCCCAGAATTCATTTTTTTGTCTCTAACGCCCAATCAGAAACGTCCAAAAATTGTATTTTAGACAATTTTTCGGCAATGTTTTGCTCTATAAAACTTTTTGGACCCGCAGGACCCCAAAAACTTATGCGCCGCCCATGCGGGCGCACTACTTTATTACTTTTATTGCTTATCCTTCGACTGTATATTAATTATGTTCTTGTATTCTGTAACTGTATACATACTTATGCGTGTATAAGGTGTATTATTAATAAACGATTTCCATGTCTCTTCGATTAAGGGTGTTTTTACTGTCACATGTTTTGTGGCTAAGTTCCTAGGCTAAATTTTGCTATTATGTGAGAAGCTGATTTGTATTTTTAGAAGCTTGGTTGCTCATTGCATTTTGAGTAATTTTTGTTTTTTTCAACCGTTAAATGGTCGATTTTAGCACAAAAATTTTTGACGAATAATAATATTTTACCTCTTTAAACAAAGCTTACAAAATTTCAAAATGATATTAGTTCGGCGAAAGGGCACTCGCCGAAATATCTTGATTTTTAAAGCCTCATTTGCGCCAAAATTTTGTGGTGTTTTTAGATAAAAATTTTAAAGAGTTCCACTCGAACGATTTTTGTGTAGAAAGTCGGATGTATGAATAAATATGGAATGAAAATGTTTGAAACGGAATTAACATTGGTCGGTGTGGGCAGGGGCGGATTTAGGGGGCGGCCGCCCCCCTCCCCCCCCCCATTGGCCAAAAATGGTGCGCAAAATTGAGGATTTTTTAGCGATTTTCGGGTTAAAACGGCTAATTTTTCCGCCCAAGTCAGGGTTCCGCCCCTTCCCCCTTAGGGGTACCGCCCCCTTCGGAAAATCCTGGATCCGCCACTGCGTGTGGGAAGATGTCTTTTCGATTTGGAAATGTTAAAAAATAGGTGGCTGATGAGTTACAGTTTCGGTGTTAGCAGAATCTGAAATTTAGTATAAATACGTAAGCTCTAGGCGAATGAGGTCTTTACCCTGGAATTCCTTGTAAAAGGCGCTAATTTCTGCGTCCTGGGTTTCTTGATTCTTCATATTTTGTATTCTATGTTAATCTCGTTTTTTGGCTTTTGTATCTCATACGATGTTCTCAAAAGTTAAGAGTGTTTTGACAAATGGTAAATAAAATAGTACTCAATCGTCCGTGCCGAAAAAGTGGCCTTCGCCTCCATATTTTCACTTTTTACTCCGTTTACATGATTTACATTGATGAAATATCTTGAATTTGATGAGTTGCAGATGAGCAGCTTATTATAAACCTCCAGCTAGAGTTCAAATGCATGAATTAATCAAGATATCCTAGCAGGGTCGTATTTTAGGGGCGCGGGTGGGGGCGTTTCCCGTACCCCTTGGCCGGAAGAAAGCTTGAAAGGTAAGATAATGCGCGGAAAGATGAAAAAAATCGCATGTATTTGTCGTCAAATCTTCAAATTATCAGCTTCAAAAGGGCTAAATCGCTATTTTTAGTCCAAAAGGGCTAAGCTAATTTTTCCGAGCCCAAAAAGCTTTATAACCATTTTTACGGAGCACTTAGCTGATCCACAAATCTTTGGTTTTGACCCACCCCTCCTGAAAGTTTTACCTTGCGCACCTATGTTATGATATCTTTATGGATAGAGCATGTCAAAAAACGTCAAAAAATCCGGTTTTTTTGGGCTATTCCGACGAATTTTCCGAGATGTAGACTAATTTAAGTTGAACTCACCCCTTGGACGAGTCACGGGCCTGTATTCCAGTGTTTCGTACTAATCTTTAATTTGCACTGGTTTCTATTGGAAACTTAAGCTTGACTTGAAATTAAGACGTATACCTACGTCACAATTGTTTCATGTAAATTTGAATACTTCCCTGTTTCGTTCTTTTTTCTTATTCGTTTTTAGGACGATAAACGTGACTGAATTTAATAGCGCTTCGCGCCACTGAAGTATTTCTGAATAGAAACTCGCAAATTCTACTTGTAAACGGTAAGAATATCAAATTTTCTGGCACCTTGCGTCGTATATAAAAGTTTTTCAATTCTTTTTCATCAAAAACCTTTAGTATTGCTAAACTACACCACGGAAAATCGAATAAACCAGTTTAAACCTGACCGTAACATATTATAGTACACTAAAATTCAAATGTACAATGAACAATTAATTTTTAATGACCGTCTTTGCAAATATACCAAGAGACCTTGTGCAGGAAACACCAATTTTAATCTCTTTTTTAGAATATAGGCAGCATCCCTTGTTCAGAACTCGTAAGAAAGGTCGTATTTATTGCAAATATTTCACGTATCGTGTACATTAATCGGTTGTATTTTTTTAATTTTTACTGAAGAAACTTTTATGAATGAAATTAATTAAAGAGCATGCATGTAGGTAGGGGTGTAGCCAAAATTTTATTTCGGGGGAGGCCGGAATTTTCGAAGTCCTATATCTCGAGAACCGTTAAGAGATAAGCGCAAAATAATGGTCTTTTTGAGCGTTTCTCGACGAGATCTATGCCGATGGTGAAGGAAAAATTTTTAAAAATTGAAAAATTTTATTGCTTTACCTATTTCAAACTTGGATATCAGAAATCTATCCTTTGAGCTATCTGTACGACTAATTTCTCAATATCAAGTTAAAGCTTTACTCCGAAACATTTCGAAATACATGTCTTTGCATTTAATTTTCCGATTTTGCAAAGAAAACTAATGAAGAAAATAATAGATCGGCGCGAAGCGCCGAAAATTCTTGACATATTCGCTATTTTTAAGTCGAATCTGGGCTTCTACGGTGAAAAATAAGATGGAAAATAAGAAATCCGGCGCGAAGCGCCGGAAAATTTCAAGTTTAGTAGCTCAAAAGTGTGCTAGAAACGCATTTTACTCGTATCTGTCCGTTTAGTAGACTTCGAGAATTTTTAATTTTTTCCTCTGTCGAAAAGAAATTTTTTTTAATTCCGGGGGAGGGCGGCTGGTACGCCCCTGTATGTAGGTAAAGACTTGAAATTTCAAATGATCTTAACCGATCTTTCTCGCGGGGGATGATGCCCATGCATGGGCGGCACCATCTGGGGTTGCAAGATTTTTCAAAGATCTTAAAAATTGAGGTATTGCGAAAAAAACAATTTTTCAACGTTTCTCATCGAGCACTATCCATTGGCATCAAAAACTTGCGAAAAAACGAAAAACAATTCAAAAATTGACCTTCTAGGGGGTGCATACCTCCTTCCCACGCCCATGTGTGGTGATGCCCACGGTTTTTTTTTGTATTCGGCAAAGATTTTTCCCGATGTACAAAGACTTTTCGGGACCGTCTTTGTACATGTACAAAGATTTTTGGGAAGACAAAAATTGCAAAAAAGGTCTATAATTCGAAAAATTTCAGCGCTTCGCGCCGAAATGAGTAATTGTGTGTTCTATATATCTTTATAATGGCAGAAATTGCATTTCAAAAGTAAAAATGTCAAATTTTTCGGCGCTTCGCGCCGTTTTAAGATGATAATTAGTGAGTTTTGCCCTTAGAGACCCAGAAATTAGCTAAAACACACTACGAAAAGTCAAAGAACTCTGTTTTTACGATACTAAAATCGCTGCTGTACCATATTATAGTACCCAAAAATTTTGTGTGTACAAGATGTACAAAGATTTTTAGGAAGACAAAAACTGTAAAAAGGTGTAAAATTCCCAAAATTTTCGGCGCTTCGCGCCGAACTGATGAATTATTTGTCCTATATATCTTTAAAATGGCAGAATTTGCATTTAGAATTGAAAGATGTCAATATTTTTCGGCGCTTCGCGCCGTTTTCAGATAATTTTTAGTAATTTTTAGCGTCATAAACCCAGAAATTAGCTAAAATACACTACCTAAGATCGAAAACCCTGTTTTACCACACTAAAATCGCTACTGTACTATATTATAGTACACAAAAATTTGCATGTGCAAAATGTACAAAGACTTTTGGGGACCATCTTTGTACATGTACAAACGGACCTTGTACAAAAAAAAACACTGGTGATGCCCCTTATTTTTGTTCCACTGAAAAGGCTAAAATCTTGTAAAAGATCACTTCAGTTTATATATAAGTTAAAGCCCGAAATAAGGACGAGGAGATATCGCAGTTTTTGTCATTGTTTTTTAAATAAAAGGCAAAAAAATCTTGCCAAAAACAATGTAAAGAAATGTTTTGAATTTTTAAGAATTTTAAAAATGTTATTAAAAACTTTAGTTTTTGCCCGAAATAGAGGAGGTAAAATATCATAACTTTTGGGTCTTTGTGAATGATTGGATTTAATAAGAGGGGTCCCTGTTCCCTCTCCAGTATGTGTATGACTTACGTTCCCCTTTGGAACTGTGTTTTCCCGTACATTCTTTTAAAAGTTGTCATTTATAACTATTTTTTGTCATCCTTTACTACCAGAATAAGCTAGTAGTGGCTGTGCAATATGTATGTAAAACTTTATTTCTATAAAAAGCAAAACATTGTGCTTTCCTAACCAATAGCGAATTACTGCGAATAAATTAGTCGAAAAAATTGCTCATTCTCAGATCTAATGACATGTTTTGGACGGGGCACTACGCTTAGACCGTTTCGTGCATTAGGCAAATTATCTAAATTACTATTGTCCAGCATGAGAACGGCTCCTTATACACTGGTCGATATCGGAGCCAATTTAAACAATCACAGCTTTAAACCGTCAGAAATTCCGGACGTCATTGAGAGAGCCCGATGCGCTGGCAAGTACCCGCAGTGTAAAGCATATATGTTAGGGGTGGGGATCCGTCGCGGAAGTCGCTCGTCCCCCATCCCCCTTTAAGTCAGATATTTTGTACCCCTGTCTCGATTTTTTAGCAAAAACTTTCTTTTTTGGCCATTTTTCAGATGTTTTTTGACGTTTTGACCAAGAATTGAGGTTATTCAGCCTCCACTGAAATCGACTAGCGAACTACATTCTAAATTTCGAGCTGTTTCATGACTGGTATAATGTGTAAACGAGCATACGCATCGTAAATGTTTAGGCGCCTCAAATAATGAGGTTGTTAACAATTGTAAGGTAGTACTCATTGATTTTTGTTTCGATCTCATTTGATTTTTTAAATTTTATTTTATTTCATTTTTATTGTCATTTGATTTCTTAACAGTTGTGTCCATAATTTGCTTCGTTTTCAATTTCGTTGTAAAGTGAAAACATTGTCTAGTTTTCTTTTTCATCTCTTAAACTTCCAATTAGAAACCTGTGGTAACATGTCACAGCTGTATGAAAATAAACCTTACCTAATAGACCTACAATTACGATGACTAATCGTTCGGTTGGTTATTTACGGTATTAATTAATTAATTAATTGCATTACTTGATTACGGTATACTTTTAGGCGTTGAAAAAATCATCGTGACCGGGACGTCGGTGCCCAATAGTAGAGAAGCGCTGGGCTTGGTCAGCTTATATCCGGAATCGTTGTATTTTACAGCAGGTGTGCTTCTGAGAATGAACGACAAAAAGCGCGATATCTATCATTATTTTTATGTAATGAATGAGTAGGCAGGACATGGAATTATTAATTCAGTGTGAAGCGCCGCAAAAGTTTTTAAATCTGCTGCCTTTTGCTCTCAAAACTACTTCAGGAGTGTGTTTTAAGCACACCTGGGCAATGCCCAATATCGGCCCATCACCAGGACGGGCCGAACGAAAAGTTGGACGGGGCGAAGGGGTAACTTGGACGGGGCTATGTTTTGTACACGGGGAAAATTTTTGGAGATAATTTAAGAAAATGCTAGATACAGTATATCATGATCAGTTTGCAAAACATGCACAAGAACCATCTTATTACACTGTTCGACACCTTTTCAATGGATGGACCCAACTTTTTTCAGTGACTGACCCTTTGATTAAGCTGAACGACCCACCTTTCTCAGGCAATGACCCACCTTTTTTTATGACAGACCCAGCTTTTTCAGGGACAGACCCACCTTTTTCAGGGTCGGGACCCACCTACCCTTTTGGCTGGAAGTTGGACGGGGCGAACCGTCAGCCATTGCCCAGGTATGGTTGTAAGCTCAAAATCGCCTGATATTGCCTATCTGCTACTATACATGCACAGTATGGGAATTCTGGGGGGTGAAAACCTAAAGTGCCTTTTTTGGGCCCAAAAATGGCCGGTGCGCGTTAAAAACGTCGTTTTTTGGCGTTTCTGACGATACTCTATCCTTCTAGAGCATGAAATCATGAAAAAAATTTCGAAAAAAGTCGAATAAATTGACCAATATATCGCTTAAACCATGAATATATGGCGCGAAGCGCCGAAAATTTTGCGATTTTGAGCAAATAGATAGCCAAAAACCCTTAAAAGACACTTTTTCTACCAATTTTCAGGTAAGTTTTGGAAACTTTTGAAAAATCGCCAATTCTGGGGTTGGTGAAAAATGCTTCTGCGGGGGTGAAACCCCCTTTCAAGATCATGTATGTCTGCTACTCGGGCCGATATGTTTTCAATGTCTTCTGTTTTTTGCGCATATTACTCACTGTTACCTACTATTATTCTTGTTACAATTATTACCGCTCGTATTATTATCTTTTTCGTTATTAATTATTTTTTATAAGTACTCTTATTATTGTTGTCATATTAAGTATTAATATATTTACGATTGATATCATCGTTATTATTATATTCTCGCCGCAGGTCTTCATCCGCACGATTCTAAGCATTATAATGACAATACGCTGGCTGATTTGGAAATTTTAGCCAAAAATGATAAATGCGTGGCCATCGGCGAATGCGGATTAGACTTTAATCGAAATTTTTCGCCTCGTGAGGATCAAATTCGAGCATTTGATGCGCAGGTGCTCTTTTATATTTTTACTTTGAATAAACATTGAATTTAAACTTTTTGCCTAAGGTACTAGAAAACGTAAAACCTAAAATACATAACCTATAGTATTTCATATAGCGTTTAGCACATTTCGAGACCGTACGCGTTAAACGCGACGCTAGTGCATTAAATGCCGATTACGACAGTATTAAACATAGACGAACAGCATGGGCAATTAGCTGGGTCAAAAATCGAACTTGGGGTCTAGACCCCAAACCATACGATGCACCTAGGAGGCTGAGGGGGTATATATTACCCCCGCTGAAGGGTCAGCCAGGTATATACCGCCAGGCGATTTTGCGATGACGGGACGATTTTTGCATCATTTTTGATTTCGAAAGCAGTAAAAATGTCAACATTTGTCGGATTAGTACTTTTCTATACTTTTTACTCAAAAGGCGCCCGAAATTGATCAATTTTTGTATTTTATAGTCTTAAGAGACTGAAAATGCGATATTACTTCGAAAAAAACGTTCAATAGGCGATTTTGACCATTTTGGTCGTTTAAACAGCAAAAAATCGTGAAAGTAAAATTTACTATCTGGTATGTGAAATTTTACCCCCCCCGTCCCTGCCGGCCCTGGCCTTGTGCAGCTATGCCGCAACCCCCCTCTTCCTCCACGGGCATGCCTGGCGTCAGGTCGAATTACATATTGAAGATATTTCATTTTCGGTGAATTATAGTTTAAATTTCGTTTCATTATTTGCTTACGCGCCGTTTGATGCAACCGCCTTTTTTACGCATTTTTATTCAATAATTGTTTTGTTTTTTTAATATTTATTTGCTATAATTTTGTTGAATTTTTTCTCCATTTTTACGTTTTTCTTTGAATAGGTGGAGCTCGCGACCCGACTAAAAAGACCTCTTTTCGTCCACGAGCGAGAGGCTCACGAAACTTTGTTGGAAATATTATTGAGAAAACGCGGTGCTCCCCTTCCGCCTACAGTAATCCATTGTTTCACCGGTACAGTAAGCGAGGCTTGCTCTTATCTCGATGCCGGATTTTATATAGGACTCACGGGTGTGTAAGCTGTTTAAAACCACTTGTTTATTTGTTGTTTATTAAATTTTTATCAAATTTAATATTAAATTATTATTAAATTTATAAAATTATTGAATTAAATTATTGAATTTTTTCTTAATGTTTTTTTCAATTCAATTCCTTTTGTTTGAATTTTTTACCTTTTTATCGTTTTTTTTGTTTTTTTCCAATTTGGTTCAATTTCTTTTTCATCTTTGACCATGATCTTTATTTAATTTTCTTTTATTGCGCAGTGTTTGATTATAATTTTCTCGTCAGCCCTAATCTTCCCAATTTCTAATTTTTAGTAATTTTTAACTCACCCCACCAAGTTTGCTTCATCTAATTTTTGGTTATTATGCGTTTGCAGCAATTTTTTTAATTCCACAAGGAGCTTGATCGATTTTAGCATTTCGGGACTTTACACCGTCACGAATTACATCGAATGATTGTGCATTAAAAGTTTAATAAGCTGTTTTTAAGTGGTGTAAAGGAAAATATGGGTTGGTGTAAAGTGGTGTTAATTAAAATTAGTGGCGCGTATTTTGAGTCCTGGAAGACAATACCAGTGCATTTTCTTTTTCGTCAATCTCTTCGTCTTCGATGAAAATTCGATAAGTGTAAAGAGCTCTCCGCCTCCTTCGCCCTTTTTTCTCAACGTATGATAAAAAGATGGAAAAAGATGCGATTTTTTATCATACTCATCTGCACACCTGGGCGTGGGGGGTTTCGGGGGTATGCACCCCCAGAAACCAAAATAGACCCCAGAAATCAAAATACCCCCCAGAATTCAATTTTTAAAATTTTTTTTCGTTTTTTCGCAATTTTTTTATGCCAATGGATAGTGCTTGATGAGAAACGTCGAAAAATGGTGTTTTTATCGCCATACCACCATTTTTAGGGCATTTTTTGACCTTCAAAAAATCTTGAACCCCCCAGAAATTTCATGCTGCCCACGTATGCTCGTCTGTCATCATTTGTCATTAATTCTCGAATTTCGATTACGATTATTGGCTCCTTTCTTTAGCCTAGAAGTCGAACTTTTAAGTCAGAAATAAGTTTTTCAGCAGGATTAAACGATGGTTTTTATTCCTTTTTTGTGAACTTATTAATCGAAAATCTAATTCTAACAATTTTTCAGTTTTCCAGCGAAAGTTGGTTAAAATCTCCAGATTTCGTCATATTCTTCGTCAAAAAGTTATCTGTACTACTTCATTTCCTAACTCTACAAAATTATTCAAATGTTGGTCAAAAACGGTTTCTATTGAAATAAGGAAAGCATTAGCACTTTTCCGAATAAAATCTATTTTAAGAAACATTTTCGCGCCAGAAATGATTCGGTAGTCATCGAAAAATTGCGTAAAAAAACTTCTCGCGCGCGAATCGCTATTTTTTGTATTATTTCTGATCATTTAATGGAAAATTAGAAAATTGGGCGAATCGTTCGTAAGATCCGCAACATAGTTGGCCTCGGGGGATGAGCCAGAGTGGCTTTTGTAGACTGTAAAGTTGCCTTAAGCACAGTGGCGGATCCAGGATTTTCCTAAGGGGGGCGCTACCCCTAAGGGGGGGCCGAACCATGACGGGCGGAAAACTTAGCCGTTTTAACCCAAAGATCGCTCAAAAATCCTTAATTTGCGCACTATTTTGGGCCAATGGGGGGGGACGGCCGCCTCCCTCCGCCCCCTTAAATCCGCCCCTGCTTAAGCAGTATAAATGTGTAAAATAACAAAAAGGAATTTGCTTGATTCTTATCGATGTGAAGCACTTTTCGAAAAATTGTCCTTTTTCTTTTTGGGGTCCAGAGTCTAGAGCGTACAATGGGCAGCGATTAAATTCTCGGAGGGTCCCGTGGAGTGAAATTGCCAAAAATCCTATTGTCACCGGATTTTGCGGAATTACGGGATTCTAGAGAGTCTAAAGCCCCAAACCGCTCAATGCCCAGGTTGTACCCCAACTGCTCCACTCATAGACGCATGTCTGTTACGCTTCGTTGTACATATATTCCTTATTTTGAATATGATCGACCCACTTCGGATATGATACAGTGTTTGTTTTGTGTATAAGGTCCGTTTTGTACATTTTGTGCACACAAATTTCTGGGTACTATAATATGGTACAGTATCGATTTTAGTGTAGCGAGAACAGAGTTGTTCGACCTTTGGTGGTGTATTTTAGCTAATTTATGGGTCTCTGAGCGCAATAATCACTAAGAATCGTCTTAAAACGGCGCCAAGCGCCAAGAAATTTGGCATTTTCTCTTTTGAAATGCCATTTCTGCCATTAAAAAGATAAAATTTCTTCGAATTTTACACCTTTTTTTGCAATTTTTGTCTTCCCAAAATCTTTGTACATGTACAAAGACGGTCTCGAAAAGTCTTTGTGCATCGGGAGAAATCTTTGCCGAATACAAGAAAACCCGTAATATGATATCTTGATGATTTTGGCTAACCTTTAGCGTAACTTTCACATTTTGAATAGTATATGATTATCATGTTAGTTTTCCATTTCTTCACCGAAAATGCAGTTTGTGTCATAGTCGTAGCCATGGAGGGCATTGGGGGCGCATGCTCCCCGGAATTTTTCAGAAAATATTCTTGATTTTTCTGTTGCAATAATGTGTGTCCATAAAATGAGCTCAAACAGGCAAAAACGTCAAATTTTCGCGCTTCGCGCCGAGTCATGTCTTATTTATTGTTATATAGATCCAATGAATTTAATAGCTTGAATCATCTAAAATAATTCAGCACTTCACATCACTTTAGTAATTTAATGCACCATTTGTTCATTCAATGAAACTGCGCATGCTTGTTGAGCATCATAATAAAAGTGCAAAAATGATTGTGTACCAGTTTATCTATTCTCTGCTTTGTTTGTCTTTTTTTACAAGGACACATAATCCTATTTCAAATGAAAGGAATGGCCAAATTTTCTCATGTTCCTGCACATTTCCTGTTTTCTTAACTGCATCTTGTTGATAAAAAGGCCGCAAATGGGCCTGAAAACGGTAAGAACAACAATTTCATTGATACATATTTGAACGCTTGAGCGCGCCACCCCAGACCCTTCGCAGCCGTAAAATCTACCATGTACATGTGCAACGAGATTTTAAAGAGAACAAGCCAGGTAAAAGGGTTAGGAATTTCTAAAAATTGCCGGCGTTTAGCGCCGGCATTAATTTGTCTGTTTTGTATGATTTGAGCGGTATAAATTGAATTTAAAGTGCAAAAACGTCAAAGTTTTCCGGCGCATAGCGCCGCCAGTTAATGTTCTTTCTTTTTGTAAAGCTCTAGCATTGCGTTTGAAAGCATGAATCATTCGAAATTCTTCAGACAAAGTTAGTAATTCGCAGTTTTCTTGTTAGAAGCTTACATTGTCAAAATTGTTTTGTACAAACTTGATAATTTTCTGCTCTGTCAGACTATTAGTATTCACAGAGCTACAAAATGTCAAGGGCGGTAAAAAAAATGACTAAATTTCTTGGCACTTTGCGCCACTTACGATTTCCGAATTGTTTGTCAATAGAAAGGCCGTAAATTCTACATGAAAATGGTAGAAATTTCAAAAATTTTCGGCACTTCGCGCCGCTTTACACTTTTTGTATTTGTGATCGTCAGAAACCCATAAATTAGCTTGGCTACACTACTAAAGGTCGGAAAACTCAGTCTTATTATACATAGCGTTACTGGTGTGTGAAGCACGGTTCATTTTTTTGTATTCAGCAAACATTTTTCGGATGTGCAAAGACTTTTCGGGACCGACTTCGTATATATAAAAAAATCTTTCGGTAGTAGAACCTGAAAAAATGGTTAGACATTCTGAAATTTCCTGCTCTTTGCGTTTGAATAAGCTATAATAAGGTTCACAATTATTTGGGATCTAGTATACAATTTAACCCCCAGCGTTTTTTAGCCGATCCATATAAGCTACAGTGACCAAACTTTACAAGGAGATAGCTATAAGCCTATTGTACTAATCTGGCAAAATTGATTAAGTTACGGTGTAAACTTACTGCTTAAAAAATTTTTAAAAAGCTCACTTTACTTTACTTCAAACTTACTTTTTTCAATGTAGGATGTTGATTGAGTTACAAAAAACTGCTTTGTTTGAAACCCACCGAATCGTTTACAATTTTTAGATGCCCTTAGTACGTTGTAAACTGGGAGTGTAAAGCAGTAAGTTTACACCGTAAGTTAATCAATTTTGCTAGGTTAGTACAATAGGCTTATATCTATCTCCTTGTAAAGTTCGGTTACTGTAGCTTATATGGATCGGCTAAAAAACGCTAGGGAGTAAATTGTATACTAGATCCATTATTTGTTTTGCACGTCTTTCTAGCAGCAAACATTGAGTCTTAAAATAAAAAATGTAAATATTTTTCGGCGCTGATAACTTTTATTCTCTTTACGAATATCCAGCATCGACTTAAAAGTTTAAATCGGCCAGAATAATTTAGTGTTGTCACGTACATACTAATTTAGCGAATCAAGAAATTGTCTAATCTATATTTAGATGTGTGGGGGAGATTAGAAAATACTTCTAAACCGGTCTGGCTATTTTCTATTTTGTTTGTCATTTGAAAATTTCAAAATTGTGTTTTAGGAAGTAAGAATAATGGAATTTTTTACGCTTCCCTAAAATCCAGCGTTCTAAACTATCTGTCGTTAAAAACGCAAAAAATCTATATCAAAAAGATATGACTACAAGAATTTTTCGACGCCTTGCGCCATGTTGATAAATTTTTGTAATTTTTATTGTCAGAGCGCACAGATTGCCGCAGTAAAATGCAAGAGGTAAAAAAACATGTATTTACATCCTTAGAACCATACCTGAGCGTTGGGGGTTTAGGAGGTATGCACCCCCACCCCCGAAACCGAAAAACAACCCCAGAATTTAATTTTCGAAGAGTTTTTGTTTTTTTTCGCAATTTTTTTATGCCAATGGATAGTGCTCGATGAGAAACGTTGAAAAATGGTGCATTTTTCGCCATATCACCATTTTCAATGAAATTTTTGACCTTTGAAAAAATCTTGCACACACCCCCGCCAGAATTTTGGTTCCACTCACCTGTTTAGAATGTGTACTGTATCCTATTATACGGCACTAGCTTTTACTGTTTACAAAATGTACAATTACTTTTTGATTTTTTATGCAGTTGTAATTTTTTAGTTCGAATTTCCGCAGGAAATGATGGTTTTTCTTTTTGCGTCGCATTTATTTACTTCGCTGATTAATTAAATTTTTGCAAGTTAATTATATTCGATTCAATGTTTTACACCGCTTGAGCACTTTTTCCTATAAAACATCGGAATATTTCGGACATATCTCTTTAGAAACAAGTCTGCACTACAGAAGCCTCTATCGAAAGTTGTACAGCCGAATGGGGATACACGCTATTTTGCACATACGAATATAATTAAATGATTTTCGGGGCTACTTTTGACTGTTCCGGAAAGCATTTGTCAAAAAAATTTAAAATTAAAAAATGAACAAATAAAGAAAAATTACAAATTAAAAAATTAAACAAAACTAAATGTAAGTTAACATTTAAAAACCAGCAATCCTTCGCAGCTTAGACGGTGTAATGAGGTACGTTAATTTGAGTTCGGCGAAGCAGTGCCGTTATAGCAACACTTTCTCGCAATTGTTCCAGTTTAAGCTCTCGTTGTGACATTTACTTATGGGTCAAGCATTAATACCTGCTAGTTCTGCGGGTTTTTTACGCTTATCCAATGAAAGAATGATAGTGTGTCGATAAATTATTCTTCTCACCCAGAACTAATAGCGTTCATCAGAATTGTAGCAGCCATTTTAGGTCGAGGTAGGGGGTAAATGATCTTCAATTCTGGGTCAAAACTGGCAAAAATATTCTAAAAATGGTGTAAAACGCAGTTTTTTTGTCAAAAACGGGAGGGACAATAGAAATCTCGGATCTAGTATACAATTTACCCCCTAGCGTTTTTAGCCGATCCATATAAGCTACATTAATCAGACTTCACAAGGAGATAGCTATAAGCCTATTGTACTAATTTGGCAAAATTGATTAACTTGCGGTGTAAACTTACTGCTTTACACTCACAGTTTACAATGTACTGACGGCATCTAAAAATTGTAAACGATTCGGTGGGTTTCAAACAAAGCAGTTTTTTGTAACTCAATCAACATCCTACATTAAAAAAGGGTAATTTTTAAAAAAGAAAGTTTAAAGTAAAATTAAGTGAGTTTTTTTTAATTTTTTTAAAGCAGTAAGTTACACCGTAAGTTAATCAATTTTGCCAGATTAGTACAATAGGCTTATAGCTATCTCCTTGTAAAGTTTGCTTACTGTAGCTTATATGGATCGGCTATAAAACGCTGGGGGTGAAGTGTTTACCAGATCCGAAATCTCATTCTTTGGGGAGAATGAAGGGACGACCGACTTTGGGTGATAGATACCTCCCGTTAAATGTATGTTCTACATTTTGAAGATTTTACTTCTCTTTCCTCATCTCGAAAATAATTGCACTATAAATTTGTGCGTGAGTGTAAAAGCGACGCGTTAAATTTGTTATTTACTAATTAAATTTTTGCGCGAGTTACGATTTTGTGTTTTCGTTTTGTAGTATGCAAAGCCGATAGTCGGGGAGCCGAAAATTTTTGAGGATCGAAAAAAGTCAAAATATTGTAGTATCATCGAAAGCTTTAGCAAAGCAAAAACTAGAATAAATTTTAATTTTTAGCGAAAATGAAAATAACTAGCCAATTTCGTCACAGAATTCGGATTACGCATAGGCTGTACTAGACATTCTCGTTGGGGTTTTAGGAATCAGATTTTCCTCACCCACAATGGAAAAATGGAACATTTTCTCGGGAAAATGAGGCACAATGGTGGTAAAAAACGGATGAAAATCGAAATTCTTTTTTAAATGTTACGAGCGACGCGATTTTAAGCATCTAATATGTACAAATAGAACACGTTAGCATTATGTCTTAATGCAATATGATTTTTTAATAATATTACGAAAAATATGCTTATTTTTATTCGTATTATAATATTCGCAAAATCTAATCGTGTAATATAAAGCGCCATTCTCGAAAACGCATATCATAATATCTTTAACTTTTCCCAAAATTGTAATAATTAGGCTATTAAACGTTTATTTTCATGTAAATTTACGAAAAGACGAAATCGAAGGCTAACAACGCGATTCTATGCAATAGCATGGTCAAAACCAATTAAAATCGTTTTTAAGAACCAGACAGAGCAGACAGACGCCAGAACGAATTGAAACTTGAAGATTAATTAAGCTTCCCACCACACCTGGGCGTGGGGGTTTGGGGAGTATGCACCTCCCCCAGAAAGCAAAATTACCCCCCCCCAGAATTCAATTTTTGAAAATTTTTTCGTTTTTTTCGCAATTTTTTGATGCCAATGGATAGTGCTTGATGAGAAACGTCGAAAAATGGTGTTTTTATCGCCATACCACAATTTATAAGGCCATTTTTTGACCTTCAAAAAATCTTGCACCCCTTCCCCCAGAATTTTCTTGCTGCCCACGTATGCTTCCCACACTCACTTAGAACATCAGTAAACATGAGACTGCGCGCAAAATTTGCCCAAACAAGTGACATCGTTTATTAACTTTTGGGTCATGCATGTGAGTAACTTATTGAATAGGTTATTCGAGGTCAAAAGCATAAGATGTAAGTTGACGAAAAACGCGCATTTGTGCAGACAGATGCACACGTGAGAAAAGGTTGGCAAAAATATCCAAAAATGAGTCATCAAAACGACATCATGTGCGTCCGCCGATTTTCCTGTAAAAGCGGCGCGACTCAAAGCTTTGGCTCTTCATACCTTTGTCCTAGCGTCTGGTAATTGCCTGGTCGTCCCTGCCTGAAGTCCCGGTCTCACCCTATTCCACGCAGACGTGGGCGTGGGGGTTTGGGGGTATGCACCCCCGAAGTTAGAATACCCCCTAGCAACCAAAATACCTCCCCCAGAATTCAATTTTTTTTGTTTTTTTTTCGCAACTTTTTGCTGCCAATGGATAGTGCTCGATGAGAAATGTTGAAAAATTGGTTCTTTTGCCATATTATCATTTTTAAGACCATTTTTTGACCTTTGAAGAACCAAGCGCCCCCCCCCACAGAATTTTGGTGCTGCCCACCTATGTTTTCATGTATAAAGAATAGTCATAATCTCTGACGTTTTAGCTAATCATAGCTAGCGCAATCAGAACCCATAGTTACGCCTTCTTTGCCTAGCTTACGCTCATGTCGAATATTGAATAATTCGGATGTTTTTATATAGTTCTCAAATAAAACTATGAATTCTTAATTCGTTGTTGTTATCCTATCAGTGCATGCAAACGCAGGATTGCCCTCAAACCTACTCCATTAATGAAGTGCGCAAATTTCAGTTAGGAAAATCGAGCATAAATTGGCGAAGGCGGGTAGTGGGCGTGACACAAAAGTGCTTTAAATTGACCGGAAATTGTGTAATAACGTAGTTTTAACGCTCTTTTAGTATTTATACCGGTTTTTGAGGTCATTTTGGCCCAAAAATGTTCAATTCCTGACCCTGCCAGACCGGCTGACCCGCCCGTTGATCGGCCATGGTGTGCAGCTATGGGCAGGAGCAGAATTCTGGGGATTTTAAATTTTCGCTTTAAGAATTGCTAAAGAATTTTGTTGGTTTGACGTCAAAAAATTGCTTAAAACCACCCATGTGTATGGTACAGCTGTTTAGAGAGTAATCGAGTAGGCTCCTCATTTTCATGGTACAGGCTAAATTCCCCTAGACTTTGTGGAAAAACAAGCAATAATTTACTCAGTATACTTTTAAATATTATTGTGACCATATGCGAAATAGTTTGAAATTGTGAGTTGAGCTTGTTGATCTTTCGGCATGAAAAAATGGTCTTCTATTTTTGGTAAAACGCATGGTAAAAGAATGTAATTGAGATCTTAGCCTTTGGGGATAGAGGGACGACTGTCCTTCAGTGGAGGCTTCCCTCAAGACTCAAACGCCTCTTAACCGTACTTGGGCGGGGTTGGAGGGTTCTGGACCATAGGTGGGCGGCACCAAAAATCTGGGGGTGCAAGATTTTTTTTAAAGGTCAAAAAATGGCCTTAAAAATTATGGTTATGGCGAAAAAAACCATTTTTCAACGTTTCTCGTCGAGCACTATCCATTGGCATCAAAAAAAATTAGAAAAAAAAACAGAAGAAATTTTCAAAAATTGAATTCTGGAGGGTATTTTGGTTTCTGGGAGGTTGCATGCATACCCCCCACCCAACCCTCCACGCTCAGGTATGGTCTGGAGGACCTTCCCAGAATCCGGTGCCCCTCCCCCCAAATCGACAGACAGAATTGAATTTTCGGTGCTATTTTTGGCAATTTGGTCTAATCGTTCCCCAGAATTTGGTTACTACTAGTGATCGACCGGGGCGACTTTTTTGGCCGGGGCCGGGCCGGGGGCTGGCCGGGGTCAGACAAGGAAAATATTATTGCATGACACATACTTGGGGTGGGGGCATAGGAAAGAAATAATGAGCGATTGCTCCATTCAGTAGTAAATGGCTTTTCATATCAAGTTTTATTACTATTTATGTCACAAGAAACAAATTTAGTCTAGTGTTTCATTGTCTGAATCATCAATAAGGTCTATGTCGCTGCTATTAGCACACTCTGTATCATTCGAATCTTAGCTACGGCTACTGCTGCTGTAGCAATTGGATGCAATAGGTATTGGATGTAATAAATGAGACATCACACATTCCCATATGGGGGAGGGGTATTACCCCTCAGGGTCCAAGACACAAGTCACTGTCAGACGATTTTTGGTGAAAACCTTTTGAATTTTTTGAACTTAATTTTTTAGTATGGCTAAAGTGTACCTAACTATTAGAATTTCACGAAGTGATACATTATTTTATTATGTGAGCTAGAGTAAATAGATAAACTATCACTATAAAACATGCATGTAATCGCTTAAAATTTTATGAGGTTCCCTCAGTATACCTACATGTAACGGCTGGAAATCTAGGGTAGGGGTCCCGCGCCATTTTTAGAAGGAGGGGGTTAGCGACTAGATCAAAAATGGTAAAAACACATAAAAATAGCCAAAAAGCACAGGCTTTCGCCAAAAAATGGGGGAGGGTGGTTAAATATTTTCTGACTTTCAAGGAAGTTCGGGGCTTCAAAGCGGAGATGGGGGATGGCCCAAATCCTCTGTCACATGTATATTCCTCGGCTATTTTCAGGGAAGGGGGTAAGCGGCTCCATTTTTGCAGCCGCTTACCCCCCCCTTTGAAAATCTTTAAAATGGTAGAATTTTCAATAAGGAATTCTACACCTTTTTACAGTTTTTGTTCTTCAAAAATCTTTGTACATGTACAAAGACGGTCCTGAAACGTCTATGTACATCAGCAAAAATCTTCCCCGAATACAAAAAGACCGTGCTTCTAAATGTGATAATTCGGCCTGAATTTAGTTGATAGTTCGGCGCGAAGTGCCGAAATTTTTATGAGCTTCTGATGGAATTCACACATAAAACTCGACTGAGAAAGCTTAAACAACTTGTACTACAAAATGAGAAATATTACAAAAATTGTAATATGCGAATTAAATCTTGTAATAAGCAACACTGCGCTTAGAATGGAAAAATGGAAAAATGTCAAATATTCAGGAACCCAAAAATTAGCCAAATACACTACTAAAGGTCGAAAAACTATGTTCTACTACCACACTGAAATCGTTACTGTACCATATTAAAGTATACAAAAATTTGCATGTACAAAAGAGTGTTTTTTGTATTCGCCAAAGATTTTTCCCGATGTACAAAGACCAGGACTATCTTTGTACATGTACAAAGATTTTTGGGAAGATAAAAACTGTAAAAAGGTATAAAATTCCAAAAATTTTTCGGCATTTCCCTCCGATATGAAAAATTGTCTGTCCTATACATCTTTTAAATGGCAAAATTTAAATTTAGAATGCAGAAATGTCAAATTTTTAGGCGCTTCGCGCCGTTTTGAGACAATTTTAGTAATTCTTGGCGTTAGAAACTCAGAAATTAGCTAAAATATACAATTAAAAGTCAAAAGACCCTGTTTTGCCACTAATTTTCTGGTCCTCCAATTTGGGATTTCACCCCTCCCTCAACTCTGGACCCTAGGAAACTATTTGAGACATATTTAGTTTATCGGATCGGACGCAATTCTGCAGCGTAGTTTATATTCGCCTATAATTAACCTCGGTCCTAATAACTATTACACAGGAAACGCGTTTTAAAGCACACGGTTCCCATTCAAATGAATGTAAAAGTGTTTTTTGTAGAAATAGTTTGTTAAAAACGTACAATTTCTAACTAGAAATAGAACGTATTTGTCAACTCTAAATCTTTTAGCCATAGCTATGAATGAATGAGTTAAAAGTAGCATTTAGTTTAAATAAGTTAAGTGGAGGAATCGAAAATATGCAGATTTTCCTGAACATTCATTCATTAAAAGCTCATTTATACACAGTAGAAAACTTATGACAAGGACTAAGTAAGTATACATATGGTCTAATCAGTACAGTTCTCAAAATTAACACTTGCTCATTGATAAATAAGTGCCAGTATCACAGCCTGTACAAAATACGAATTACACTAAATTTTTCCCCGGCCCCGGCCATTTTTTGACCTTGCCCCGGCCGGGGCCGGGGATGCTGAAAAATGGCCGGGGATTGCCGGGGCCGGGGCCCCGGTCGATCACTAGTTACTACCCATGTATCTTTTAACTATGACATGATTCTCAGTTCTGAACGGTAGGCCTAGGACAATCGCTCAACGTATGCAGTAAGGTACATGTACACACACCTGGGCGTGGGGGGTATGCAGCCCCCTTCGAGAAACCAAAATATCCCCCAGAAATCAATTTTTGAAATTTTTTTGTTTTGTTCGCAATTTTTTGATGCCAATAGATAGTGCTCGATGAGAAACGTTGAAAATGGTGTTTTTCGCTCTACCATCATTTTTAAGGCCATTCTTGACCTTTGAAAAATCTTGCACCCCCCCCCCACCCCCAGAAATTTATTGCTGCCCACGTGGCGTAATGCATTTGCTAGTGTTACTTTTTAATTTTGTTCCAATGCGTGAAATTTTTACAAATTTCCAGAAGATAATTTATTGTGCTCTAGTACGAGTACAAGCATATGTACACTCGTATATATCAGGAAAAGTACAGTGTCCGTAGACATGCACAGCATGGGAGCTCTTTAGGGTTTGTGAAGTTAAGTGCCTTTTGTAGATCAAAAACGGTGAATACGCGTCAAAAAATAATTTTTGGGTGTTTCTCACGATTTTCTGATCTAGCTTTTTAGAGCACAAAAAATAAAAAATTCGGCAAAATATCAGAAAAATTCGGGTGAAGTAAACATAATATAGTAAAAAATGACTATATGGCGGCGGAGCATCGAAAATTTGACACTTTTGAGCAAACAGATAGCTAAAAACGCTTCACTTTTTCTACCAATTTTTTTCGTGGAATGAAACATTCGTGGGGACGAAAACCTTTCTGGATGGTTACCCCAGATCATTTATAGTTCTTCTGGTTACAACCATGAATACAAGCGCGAAAAATTTTGTAGACGAAAATGCTATTGCTTCAGAAGAGTAAATAAATTGGTTTTTTGCAAAAATGCATGAGATCGGCCAAACATAGTTTAGGTTTGTGTCTTACGCGAATTGACCATAGGTGGGCAGCACCGAAATTCGGGGGTGGGAGTGGAAAAATTTTCAAAGGTCAAAAAATGGTCTTAAAAGTGGTCGTATGGCGAAAAAACACCATTTTTCGACGTTTCTCATCGAGCACTATCCAATGGCATCAAAAAATCGCTAAAAAAGCAAAAAAATTCAAAATTTGAATTCTGGGGGGTATTTTGATTTCTAGGGGGGTATTTTAACTTCTGGGGGTGCATACCCCCCAATTCCCCCCTTTCCACGCCCACGTGTAGAATTGACCATGTCGTTCAAGCTCGGTGAAGCCCTCAGGCTGAAAGTCCCTTTATTAAGCTGACCCCTAGTTCGGCCATGCGGCCATCCTAACGGTCTCTTGTCGGTTTTTTCTTCCTTTTTTGTTGATTGATGCCTCATTCATTGAACTCCGAAGATTAAAGAACTCGAAGACGGAAGATTCGCTCAACTTTTTTTAAAATTTTATTTAAAAAAATATTTCAGGTTTTCTGTGGAAGGATAAATTGCCCGACGGCGTGCAGTACGCCCTGAGGCAACGACGAATCCCAATGGAACGACTTTTACTCGAAACTGATGCCCCATTCATGTTTCCTAATTTGAAGGCCAAAAAATTGCCCAAAGACGTTTCTACGCGCATTTCCGAACACGCGCGTTCGACGCTCGCGGATTACTGTAGCTTCGACCGCAATGAGCCGTGTTCGCTCGCGGCGACGTGCGAACTGGTCGCCGCGTTCATGGACGAGCCGCCCGAGCGGCTGGCCGCCGCGACGACTCGAAACGCCTTCAGTGTATTTAGCTTAGATGACGTTTCGCACTGAACTCATTTTTTCGCGTTAAACCCGTGAGTTTTATGTTTCAAATATAATGACCGGATTGTATACGCTTAATTTCTGTCTCCATTATTTATTTTTCTTAATAAATTGGCGAATGAAGCAACCGAATGAAAAAGTGCAAGCTTTCAAAGATTACACAAACAAGACATTTACTTGCAGTCAACAAAATCTAAATTCGATATGCACGTTATGATTCCCTTCACGCTCAAATGGATGAAATGCTTCCGGATTTATGATACGGCTGATAATTATTTGGGACATGAAACTAGGTTCTTGTCTATCTAAAACTGGAATAAGAAATTTTTAGGAAAGAAGGCAAAGTTAGTGCCAAAGTTCGATGAAATGCATATCGATGACAAGATGATGCGATCCTATTGTTAGCGTCCGAACGGCCAGCTTGAGTGCTCCTACTGACCATTGTCTGGTGGCTCAGAAAAACAGCTCGCATTAAACCAGTGCTAGACTAAACAAAAGAGAAATTGCGCAACTTGGTCTAGAGATGAAGTATCAAACCTACGGGTTTGCGCGCAAAAAGACGTGGGTAGCAACCAGATCCTGGGGGAATAGGGCAAAGTTGCCAAAAGCACCAAATATTCAATTCTGGAGGTTTGTCGGATGTTGGTAGGGGTTCAGCCAGACCTCCACGCTCATGTATGGAGTTGCCCATACATGCACGGGTTCGGGAGGGTCCAGCCAGCCAGACCCCTAGAATGGAAAATGGGGAATTTTCCGGGCGAAATGAGGCAGAACGAGGGCCGAAAATGGATGGAAATTGAACGTTTTCCAGAAGTGCTTGAAATTGACAGGAAACTCTGGAATAGTGTATGTACATACTATAGTCTGTTTCATTAAATCTGCAGTTTTCCCTCCCAAATCGGGTTGTGGTTTAAAATTTTTATGCTGGTGTGACGTGAAAATAGCAAACGTCTCTCTAACAGGGAGCAGAGTATTCAATTGACAAAAGGTGTGGGGTACTTGTTTTAGCTTACATTTGTACTAAAATGCAGGATACATAGTCTGTACGAAACCTTGCGCATGGATCGCAATTTTAGAATCAACGTAAATATATAAGAAAAGCGGTGTAAACTGAAGCATCAATCACGATATTGTGCATATCACTTGATAAGCATATGAAGTTTTACTATCAAAATCGTATTACAGTGGCTCGCTAGAAACGCTTTTTGTAGCTGCTTGCTTAAGCACTGAAAATTGATTTCTATGCACAAGGTTTCGTGAAAAAGACTATAATTTTGACTTATTTTTGCAGAAGTTAAATAAATTTCCAGTATTTACTGTATTTAATCTTTTCAGTGGATCAAAAGTTAAAGGACACAAATTTGTCAGTTTGTATGAAAACACCGTTAGATGTCGTTTTGATGATAAACCTATAAAACATAACCGCTAAACAGCAGAGCTAACATTCTAGTCTGTTTCATCATCTCAACTTTGAGGTTTTTAGAAAATTTAAAACACCTACAAAAGTGGTTTACACTAACAGATAAGTTGTGATATTATAGGTCTACGACGTTTTGGCGCCGCCAGTTTGGCGCAGCCGGTTTGGCGCCGCCGTTTTGGCGCCAGACCGGTTTGGCGTCGACCCGTTTTGACACCGCCAGTTTGGCGTTAACCCGTTTTGGCGCCGAAATGGGACGTTTTGGCGCCACTCTTTGAAATATTATAAATTATTTGCATTTCATTTATGATTAAAGTATAATGCAGATTCTAGGAACTCATTCAATTCTCTACGTGCTGATATAAATTACTTTTAGAATATCTTCGAATTTAGTGAGATAAGTGAATGCATCTAAAAATTTTTTTATAATTTTCTAGTTTTTCTACAGTTTTTCAGTCGTACACAAATGAATACTCATTGAATCGAAAAAGACAATATGCTATTATGTAGCATAAAGAACGTGCTTTCTGATTATATAATTTATCTTAAAATTGCTTCAAATGAATTTAATTAGAATAATTTAAGTTGCTGGAGTGTATCTCCTCATGTGGAATAAATTGTGGTTGTCGACCATGCCGTAACATTTTACTCAGTCGTAAAAGTGGCACAATTTCGGAATAGAGGACCTGTGCTTTCTACTCACTGAATGTAATAGGTACAAAATGAATTTTCGATCTTTATGTTCTTCATAAAATTTTCTAAATGGGCGAGTAAGCAGTGAATATATACTTTGTGCATACTGTGAAAAGCAGGGGTTCAGAAATTATGCCCGTAAAAGTTCAACTTTTCTGTTTAAAATCTGCTTTCTTCCACGGTGAACCTTTTATGAGAAAATTAAAAAAATGTTTTCTCTATTGCACAGGAATTCTGATCCTTCCTCTACGGCGGCGCTAAACCGACTTGGCGCCAAACTGGGTTGGCGCCAAAACGGTGGCGCCAAACTGGTAGGCGCTAAAACGGCGGCGCCAAACTGGTGGCGCCAAATCGTCCCATTCCGTGATATTATAGAGTATATCGAGTTACGGTGAGACGCTTGCTATTGCTAAAGCGCATTTATGCATCTAAAGTTGAAACTACTTTTGTAGCCTGATGCACCGCAAAGTTAAATGAAACAGACTATAGGTGGACAACAGACAAATTCTGGGGGTCCGATGGGGCGAACTCGCTAATAGTACCACCACAAATTCAATTATGTTCTCCCATGCCCATGTATGGTGTTGTGTTGACTATAGTTGTATTAATTCATAAATCTGCTCAACGTCAATGTAAAATTTTTTCAAGATTGCCACAAAAGCGCCTTCCATTCAGTCGTTTTTCTTGTAATCATGATTGTCAATTTTATTATTTGTTTTCGTACATTTTTGTGAATTTTTCATCATATACAGTAGGTATGCGAATTCTGAAGAAAAATTGACTTTACAAAAATTCGTTGCATCTAATGAATTCTGGCCATCCAGAGACACAAATCACTAGTTGTAGCTAAATGTTTTATCTCTCCGATGGTATTTCCTACTTTAACGTGTATACGCAGAAAAGTTATATGCTAAAACCTGTTGTGCAGTAGCAGGTGTGTGTGTACCTTACATGAATCTTTCCGGATTACCTTTTACTTTTTTCGATTGGCTTCAAGTTTTCGATTTCCTTTGCAATGCCGTGCATTTGTTTACCTGCTCGTCATTTTGGTAAGCTTATCAATTTCCCTAACTCTGGTGCCTAATTAATTACTCTCTACTAATAGTCATTTTTCTCGAAGAACAAGCTAAAAAGCAATGAAGAGCAATAACTGGTATAACACAGTAGGTACCTACGTACAGTTCGTAGAAAGTGTGGAAGGCCTGTCATTCATACAAAATGTTTTACTTGTTATTAATATTTAGCCATCAGATATGTGAATCTTCGACCGAAGGAAAACATTCAGAATTATTATGAAAAAATCAATTTTTGTTGGGGAAATGTCATCAATAAAACGGAGAAAGTAAGTATAGAAAAAACCCATCTTCCTATCTTCTAATAAACTCCGCTACCTGGGGGGTCGATCATGCAAGCGTGTTCAGAATCAGCCGCTTGCTTCTTTGTCATTATTGCTTTGACTTCTAAAAAACAGACGAAAAACCAGAAATAAAGCAAACATAAACATAGACGAATTGCTTGGCGACGTTTAATATAAGAAAATAGAGCGTGTAATCGTACGTAAACTCTGGCGATCTGCCAACTATCTTTCGACAATTGCATCCAGTGTATCGGGATTACGGTAAGTCTAAATAAAAGCAATTAAGCATTTATGAGCATACGCAGCAAAAAATATCAATATTTCATATATGTTTAGCTAACCGTCAAACAAACTACAGTAATATCTATGGATCGATTGTCGAAACGACCTACGTACACAACTAACATTTAATCACTATATTGATGCTAAGCATCATTTAGAATCTAAAGTGTGAAAAATGAACAAAAGCGTCAATGAAATGGCTAATTAATCAATTCTTAACATTGTTGCAAAAATGTAGGTACATACATGATCCAATTTTACATATGGAAGCGATCCCCAATGATCGGGTGATAAAATTTTTTCTTGCTAATTTAGCAGATGACCTTCATAAGCAATGAATGTTTCTTGGAAAAATAAGTACAGTTAGCTCATTGCATGAATGAAGGTTCAATTGCTATATTCACAATTTTAAAAAGCACGGTCCATCTTGCATGACTTAATTAGATTCCCACTTAAGATAAATGCCGGTCTAGTCTAGAAACATCAGCAGAAACGCCCTACTTCTCCAATTAATGACGTGCTTGAAGAAGAGTTTCTCTAATAAAAAAAGATATAATTTCTAAACTTCTTTCAAAGTAAATTACTGACAATATCGGTCCATACTCCTCATTAGAATGCTAATTATCTTTCAAGCACAAAAAATAAAAAACGTGCGAAAGGTTAAGCATGCAAGAAAGGCAGGCACATCACGCGCAGAAAATGGAAACGAGGGGATAAACAGGACAGAAATAGAGGAAGGAAAATAATCAGCTAACGCCGAAAATAAAAGCGATTCGGTAAAATCGGTCAAGGATCTCAAATGCTTCTACTATTTTGGGCCTTTTAACTTTCTAGAAGCATGCTGCGCTGTGAAGCCGAGAGTCTAGAGTTAATCTAAGTCTAGTCTGGTCTAAAGTCTAGACGGCTAGACGATCATCGGAATAAAATATCGGATGAAGAAAGGACATCATCAGTTGCAAATCCGAAAATAACAGACAATAACGTGCTTACAATAATAAGAAGGAAATATCAATGTACGAGTATATTAGTCAAATTAATCAAGAACATAGTTCAGAAATATCTAGCATGAATTTTATTTCATTACAACATGATTCTGTTGACGTGGTTGCATACCGGGTGACGGACAGTCCCGGCCCGGGTGACCGACAGTCCCGGGTGGCCGACAAATGATTTTAAAAATAGATCTGTCAATCGAAAAATTCCTGGCTGACCGACAGTCCCCGACTGGCCGACTGTTCCGAGTGGCCGACTGTACCGCGTGACCAACAATCCCGAGTGGCCGAAAGTACCGGGTGGCCAACTGTTACGGATGGCCGACAGTCTCGGGTGACCGGCAAATGGTGCTAAAAATAGATCGGTCAATCAAAACATTTCCAACTAACTGATTGTTCCAATATGGCCAACAGCATCGAGAGGCCGACCAATTAGGTGACAGAAAGAGTGAGCACTGTTAGTGGTTTTTGTTACAGATGTTTTTCGTGCAGGTCACCGACAGCTATCTCTGTACTGTTCTATTTAACAGCCTGTGTGTGCGACCTACTAATCGATGTCAAAATCGCCCTCCATTTTTCACGCGAATGAATCAAACGAAGCGCAGAAATAAACTTCACGTAACAAATGCATGTTCTCACATATAATAAGGGATCAGCTATTCGCCCATTCCCAAATGCAAATGATTTTTTTTAGAATTGTTTTGATTTCGAAGGTGCCTAAACGCGATTCATTGCTTATGCATTCCTTCGAGGCATTGCTGCGAGTATATTGTGCAGTAAAAGTACGATGCGAGTTGCATTCTCAATTAATGAATCTCTGATGCAAAACTTTTGGTCTTGTTTTTTGAAAGGTCGCGTTATATAAAAATACAAGACAATGTATCTTTCTGAACTAGATGGCACAAGCAAAGAGCCTACGTATATATGCACTTAATAAGTTTATATACACATTTATGTCAGAGGTAACTCTAGGGGAGAAAAAATAACGTATTTGTGTTTGTAAAAAATGCATATATAATATCAAAGTGTTCATAACTGCTTAAACAGTCGGTCAATCGGTACAGTCGGCCACCCGGGACTGTCGGCCACCCGGTACAGTTGGCCACCCGGTACTGTCGGCCACTCGGTACAGTTGGCCTTGGCCAGTCGGTACTGTCGGTAACCCGGGAATTTTTTATTGGCAGATCTATTTTTATACCATTTGTCGGTGACCCGGGACGGGACCATTGACGTAATTCGTAATTTCTCTTATTTTCGTAATAGATTTTAGGCCTAGACTGTTTGTCAGTTCACTAAACTTATGCCAGGTAGTTGGCTATTCAGCACACGAGTGGAGATTGGCTCGACCCCAAAATCCAAAAGGCATCAACCATTATTCACAAGACCCCTGAAATAACATTTGTTAAAAATTTTGTTTCGTGTTTTCAATGGATAGAGCTTGCTGAGAGAGTGTGTGAAATGACGTTTTCGCCCTTCACCAATATTTTCACTCCTTTTTGATATTTAAACATTTTCGGAATCAACACGACCCAGCTCAGAACCCCAAATGAGATCCTACCCACCTTAGCACGCATGGGCAACAACAAAATTCTGGGGGTCCGTTGGGATTAAGTTGCCAAAAATAGCACCAAAAATTTAATTATGGAGGTCATCGATCATGTGTACACGTAAGGTGATTGGTAGTAGGAATATCAAGGATTTACTCGTCCCATGTTGACAATTTCAGCCGAGTCGAACTCACCATATTTTCATTTTGTATTCGTCAATTGCTGCCCATCCGCAAAAATAGTGCATAGAATGTGCCCGCCTTTCAAAAGTATATCCAAAGAAAGAAAAAGAAATAACTCAAATATAAGCATAATAATCACAGAAAAATAAGACATATGGTCAGGACGCTCGGAGAGGAACAAGCTAAAAAAATTCAGATACTAAAATTATATGAAAAAATGACATATGATGTGCGCGCCAATGCGGTGATTCATGGCGACAATTAAAAATATCTACGGTCATTTCATAAAAATATGTGCATGAAAATCGTTTTTTATCGTTCAATAAATATCTACAAAAGTAGTTTTCAGGCAGTCTATAGTGAGAAAAGTTTGTACATTGAAACTTCGTATGCTCATCTAAGGCTGGTGTACAGTATGATGATTGTTGCTTCAGTTTAAACCACTTTTGTAGTCGATTTAAATCATTTCGAAAATAGTAATCCATGCGCAAGGTTTCGTGAAATGTACTATAGTATTAGTCTTCTTCCACAATTTTTTCAATAGCAGAATCAGCCTAAAGTGTTAAACTGAATTGCAAAAGTCCAAATGGAGCAACCTCATCAAATTGAATAAAAATGGGTTAAATGACAAATAAGATGCAGCGCAAAAAGTAGCAATTTTGAGACGGATTACCTTACTTCCATTGATCCAAACCCGTAACGATTGAGAATAAGTCTGCATATGTGATCTTCTCAAATTTCAGCCAAAATAACTTGAATTTCAGCCGCGCAGAAAGAACGAAATCATATAAAAATGAGAAACCTTCTGAAATTATTTTGGGACGTATCTTGTCAGAGCGGTATTAGAAAAACGCCCCCCCCCCCGTAGGAATGCCATTCAAATCCTAGCATATTAAACCTATAAAATATTTCATACTTATCCCTTCAATAGGTCCTACATCCACATTTCAAAATCTTGAGAAAATCGCGCTTTAAGCTTCTTTTTTAGTGTAAAAATCGAAAAATATAACTTTTTGTGTCACTTTTTTGTGAACATTGCAAGCTGATAGTAATACCATGAGATTTCAAGATGCTTACACACACTGGCGGATTTACAGGAGGCGGAAGGCGGCCGCCCCTGTCGTCAAAAAATATTTGGGCGCAATGAAAAATAGATGTTTTTTTTATGATTTTAGCCATTTTTGTCATGATTTTTCAAATTTTTCCGACGCTCAACGACAGGATAGTGCTCATTAATGACATTTACTGACGCTCTTGGCGCTCTAAAAACATAAATTTACATCAGAAGAGTAGTTTTGTACAGAACAAAGATTTTATAGCTGATACAATGATTTGTCGAGTGTTTTAGGGCGATTTGTGTCGATTTCTGCATTATTTTGCAAATTTTTTCATAAAAAAATTTCGGAAAATTTCGAGACTTTGTTTGCATCGGAAATAATTCTGTCTAGAAAACGACAGCAAAAAAACCGGTACTTTGAGCATAATATACGAATTTTCGTACAATATTTGACACTTTTTGGAAAATTTTGGGTTTCACGACCCCCTATCGGAAAATCCCGGATCCGCCACTGCGTACACTTGGTACAAGCTCAAAACGCCAGAATCTTAAAATTGATCAGAAGTGGATAGGACCAGACATGCACGTGAGAAGAAGGGGTTTGGGGGGGGGGTCCTGTCTGACCTCCCCAGAATCGAAAAATGGAAAATTTGTTGTGAAAATGAGACAAAATGAAGGCCAAAAATGAATGAAAATTAAAACTTTTCTTCAAAAGTGCTTCAAATTGATCAGAAACTGAGTAATAGTGTAATTTTAACACTATTTTAGGGCTTATACCACTTTTTGACGTCAATTCGGCCCAAAAAATTCCACTTTTGACCCCCCTCCGCAGATCGGCCATGGTGTATACCTATGGATAGGACCACACGTGGGCGTGGGGGATTTGGGGGGTATGCACCCCCAGAAGTTGAAATACACCCCCCCTCCCAGAAAACAAAATACCTCCCCCAGGATTCAAATTTTGAAATTTTTTTTGCTTTTTTAGCGATTTTTTGATGCCATTGGATTATGCTCGATGAGAAACGTCGAAAATGGTGTTTTTTTCGCCATACAACCACTTTTAAGACCATTTCTTGACCTTTAAAAATTTTTACACCCCCTCCCAGAATTTCGGTGCTGCCCACCTATGGATGGGACCTTCTGCCAGAATAGGGACAATTTGCACGATCTAGTGAAGAAAATGATGTTGTAATTGCTCGTTAAATTTCACAAATTCTTAAACGAAATGCCGTTGCTGGAAACGAAACGTGGTTAAAACCCGACTCGACCTAATGAGAAACAATCGAAAAGTGAAAAAACGGCTCAATTGCACCGTAAAACATGAAATTGGTGTTATCATAATCAGTACTACAGGTGGGCAGGACTGAGCTAAATTCTACGGGTCCGACCGATGGGGCAAAATGACCAGAAGTAGCATCAAAAATTCAATTCAGGGGTCTATCCATTTTTTGAGGGGACCCATCAAACTTTCGGGAGTCCATACCTATACCCCCAAGCTCACGTGTGATGATCAACCACGAACAAAACACCAAGCGTTCGAGCAGTTGTCCGAACGGATTTAATGTCTCAGTCCGTGCGAAAGGTTAGGTGAAACAGATTGTTTGAGTAAGAAATAATCATCAATGCTTTTTACATTAATAACGCCCAGAAACACCAAAAAACAATACAAAACAACGTAGAAATTTTCGTTGTTTATACGGAGTTTAACTGAAAAGAACACTTCATTTTAAAAAAGCAATTATGACAACTTGTTTAGATACTTCAAAGAAAAGTCAAAATTAATTACTAGGTCTGTATCATTTACCAGGATAAAGCAAATAGCAGACGTAACATTTTTCTGGCGCTTGATGCCGGAGTAATTATATTCAGCGGTTTATTAAAACAGCACCCTAAATTCTCTCAAAATGGTCTAAAAACGAAAATCCCTCGCCCAAACCGAATAATTTCTATATTTTTATCAAGTGCTGTTAAAATGGGCTAAAAATGTTAAATGACTCGGTTACCATGAAAAAGCGTTTTATATGGATATTTTGGCCATTTCGTCATCTAAATCGCAAAAAAGGGAAGTATTTGGTCTCGATTTTCGGGATTTTACCCCTCTTCCTGCCGAACCTGACCTTGAGTTTCTATGATGTGCGTACACTTAAAATTGCATTAAGAAAGTTAGTCAGAAAAACTAGTGGCGATGCATACTACACATTACTCTCAAAAGTAACGACTTTGGTCTCCTCTTGCCAGTGGTGGACTCAGAATCATACGTGGGCAGCAAGAAAATTCTGGGGGGGGGGGGGGTGCAAGATTTTTTGAAGGTCGAAAAATGGCCTTAAAAATGGTGGTATGGCGATAAAAACAACATTTTTCGACGTTTCTCATCAAGCACTATCCATTGGCATCAAAATATTGCGAAAAAAACGAAAAAAATTTCAAAAAATTGAATTCTGGGGGGGGTATTTTGATTTCTGGGGGGGTATTTTGGTTTCTGGGGGGTGCATACCCCCCACGCCCAGGTGTGCTCAGAATCCTCGGAAGATGGCGTGCGACACCTGAAGAAAATGGCTTATGATAGGCCGTAAAAACTTGACATAAAATTCTTCATTAACGGACGAAAATAACAAACTTTTCCAGCGTTTCACATGTGTCTTACTAAAGCAATCATCGTTCCCGGTCTTAGATTCTTTAGGGAAAATCTGTCATTTCCGGTGATTCTGCATGAAAGTGTTTATTACTTATGAGGTCGAAAATTCACAGGGCAATGCTTAGATAAAAACATGCGACGCAAAACATCGAAAATTCTTGAAAATTAAACTGAACGTTGTATATGTAGCTAATAAATCTTGACGCCGACGGCAGATGTTTTCAATTTTCGGCAAAATTATTGCGCGATCTGTTAAAATTACCATTCACGATTTAAGCACTGTAAGTGAACCACGTAATTTCAGCCGCACCCAAATTCTAAATATCTCTCAAGCATTATAGAATTCTTCAAGCTGCAATATATGTAGCCATTGCTTTTGACATAGAGTTCAAACCCCGCAAAAAGTTCTTCCCCCCTGCAAGAAAATTTGCAAGCCAGCAGGCAAAATTTTTTAAAATTGACTATTAATTTAAGTAAGTTTTCAAAATTTTGACACCCTTTATCTGTCGCGAACTGGTCATGCCTAATTTATACGTATGTAATTTTTTCACACCTCTTTTAATTGCCAGCTGGAAGAAGAAGTTTCACATACAAAATCAATATATCGAGAAATATTCTTTGAATGTATTTAATACCGTAACCAGCATTCCACTGCCGATGCAAAAATTTGCTCAGCCAGCGTTCAATCTCATAGACCTGCACAATGTAGACTTATATATTTGAAGTTAAATCAATGATTTTCGGCCGTATTTTTCGCAAAACGACCGTCCTAATTTCGAAAGTTCTCACTCAACCAACTACTCAGTATAAAGTGGGTGGAGCCTAATTACACCTTGCGAATCAGACACAAAAAGGATGTCTTACTGTAACAACGACCCGAATTCCAAATCGAACTTTTTTATGCTGCGTTAGTGTGAATTAAATGCGAAATTTTTGATAAGCTATGCAATTTCGCATGATCGCTGTTCCTCTAATTTCAGAGTGATATATAAAAAGCTGTACACGTTCTGCATTACAATAACGTCTTACATTATAAAAGTTCTTAACATTAGTAATTTTGCTCGGAAGTTCTCTGCCTTTATTTGTGACTAGCTCTATGGTATAACCGTAGAAGAGAATTATACTGCCTCTATGGATAACCCTTTTATAATGCATCAAAACAAATTACAGACAGTGGCGGATCCAGGATTTTCCTAAGAGGGGACGGTACCTCTATGGGGGGGCGGAACCCTGACTTGGGCGGAAAAATTAGCCGTTTTAACCCGAAAATCGCAAAAAAAATCGCTAAGAAATCCTTAATTTTGCGCACTATTTTGGGCCGATGGGGGGGGCGGCCGCCCCCTACCCTGAATCCGCCCCTGATTACAGACTGCGCATGTGGTCATGAAGAAGTTATATTAATTATGATCATAAAGCAGTAGTTATGTATGTAGATATGCACATATATTTATAAGAAAGGAGTGGATTATATGAAAAACGATTGCGGCTACTACTGACGAAAACAGTCACTGCATATCGAAATTTGCATATCCAGCCAGCAAAATCATAATAAAACAACGATTTATTTAGATATGGCGCTACTTTTGAAAGTTCTCTCAAAAAACTTTAAATCCTAATCGATAACATGTCCTTACGCTTTTTGAGTAATGAACCAACTTTTTTAATCATTTGTCAATCAATAAGAAAGATAGCGGATTTCAACGACAAAATTGGTAACTATAGTCTGTTTCAAAATTCTTAAGACTTTTTTACAGTAAGGTGATTCAAAAGCGGTAAAAATTCAGCCAATTAGCGTAGGGGCTTTCATCCGGTTGGCTATCATCTATTGCACTTATTTGGATCTAAAACTCGTGCTTGGCACTTTGGGTCAGTTTTGCACTTAGGGGCTATGAAACCGCAACCAGCTGCTTAGCGCTCGAAAAATACGCGTAAACGCGCGGAGTCGAAGCCGTATTTCTCGCTGTGAACTGAGTGGTAATCACAGAGATTGTGACCCGCTTGACCCACCGTCCCGCTAGACCCACCGTCCCACTAGACCCACTTTTTCGTCCCGCTAGACCCACCGGAAGTCTCGCTAGACCCACCATGTGCATAATGACGTGTCCCGCTAGACCCACCGTTTTGCGACCGTCCCGCTAGACCCACTGTCTCGGAAGACCCACCAAAGAAGAAAATTATGTGCGCTTATGAGCAAAAACAGAAACGCTTGCAAAGTGTATCAATTCAAGTATATATGTTTAGTCAAATATATAAATAATTAATTAAAAAATAATTACATTTAATTAACCACCTAATCAATTAGATTTAATATACGATTTTTTGAAGAACACAAAAAGTTTCGTTATTATCAGCTTCACAGACTAACATAGCTGACTTCATGTAACGACTTAAAACGAAGTTAGCGCGACTGAAATTCATGGCTCGATTCGAAATCAAAATTGCTATATAGTCTTTGAAGCGATGAAATAAACTGAGCACATGGACATTAGCCTTCCTTAGTCCTATTTTCAAAAACAGATTCGGATTTATTGACAATGACCTAATTAACATTTTCGATTTTTTAGTGAGAATTTGCAACATCCGTTCGACCCGATTATTGTTGAGCCGTCTTTGTGAAATGACTGCATGCTTTTCATCATTTTCATAGTGCATATCTGTACTGTTATCGGAATGCAGTGTAAACGCTTCAATCTGTGTGCCTACTTAGTATGCGGAAATTCCCTGATCGGAGGATACAATGAGTACAATACTATTACGATAAAAAGCAAAAAATGCACTCTGAAATGTGTTTGACAAGAGTGTATCCCTTGACATGAAAAATAAAAATTTATTCTTAAAAAATAATCGGCCATGGCTGGTTACTTACCATTGCCACACACATACACGCACGCACGCACATATCTTTGCATGTTATAATTTGTAATGTACACAATATCATGCAATAATATACAAAATTTATTAATTTATTAATTAAATTTAATTGATTAGGTACTCAATTAAATGTAATTCTTTTTTAATTAATTATTTATATATTCGACTAAACATATATACTTGAATGGATACACTTTGCAAGCGTTTCTGTTTTTGCTTATAAGCATACATAATTTTCTGCTCTGGTGGGTCTTCCGAGACAGTGGGTCTAGCGGGACGGTCGCAAAACGGTGGGTCTAGCGGGACACCTCATTATGCACGTGGTGGGTCTAGCGAGACTTCCGGTGGGTCTAGCGGGACGAAAAAGTGGGTCTAGTGGGACGGTGGGTCAAGCGGGACGGTGGTTCTAGCGAGACGACGGGACCATCACAAATGAGCGTAGATGAAGCATGCACCCCCAAAAACCAAAATACCCTCCAGAATTCAATTCTTGGATATTTTTCGCTTTTTTCGCAATTTTTTGATGCCAATGGATAGTGTTGGACGAGAAACGTTGAAAAATGGTGTTTTTCGCCATACCACCATTTTTAAGACCATTTTTAGACCTTGTAAAATCTTGCACACCCCCGCCCCTTAGAATTTTGGTGCCGCTCACGTATTGTAGTAATACCGATAGGTCACTTGGGGAAGTGACCGCGTAGTTTAAATTGTTACATTTGTTAGTTTATTGTACAATTAGGGAATCAGTTGATGCGAGAGGCGGGTATTAAGAAATTGCTCTTTGCCGATTGGCTGAATTATTAATACTTTCGAATCACACCATACTGTTATAAAGTCTCAAGAATTTAGAAACAGACTATAGTCAAATTATTCTTACCACGTTGGTCACGCTTGCAAGCAACAGCGCATTTAAAAGTAGTGGATAATTAGTATTTTGAGCACACGATGGTTAAGATCAGGCTCCGGTCTTCAAATTTTTGACTTATTGACTGGCTTAGTCGGCGTGTTGCAATTCAAAACATTCAAAATTAAGATCGAATTCAGGAGAAAACAACATGTAAAAGGCACCATGCGCAAAAAAACGAATATAACAGGGTCAAAAAGGCGCGTGGCTCCTGATTCGCAAACTCATGATTTTCACATGTAGTCATAAGTTTGGGTCTCAGGGAACTCGCACATTTTTCGCTCTACAGTAAGACGCACAAATTAACAATCAAGAACGGCAAGGGAACACGTTTGAAGAAGAAACGATAATCAGTCGGCAAATTGGAGCTCGCAGAAAAAATCACTCCCGGATATTAATTTCGCGATACGTTATGGATGAAATAAACAATTTTAAAAATGAAAAAATGTAGTCGAGTGACACAAAAGGATCCATCTGATGACTTTTCTCCGCTACCTAGTGACAATCGAGCACGAAGTTTGACGATTTTGTTTACGCATCACTTTCATTATGGACCTTTGTTACAAAGAGATAAACAAGAAACAATCAAATGAAGTATTTTTAGACAATGTATCTATAATTAAATCTCCTTTACACTACAATTTTTTTGTAAAATAAATACGGATGTATTAAACCTGTCGGTTCCCGTCTAACATAATTTTACAATAGGATACAGTCATATCAACAGCCTACTTCATGAATTCTTTTGTCAACGATAAAGATTGTTGCTCTGAATAATTATTGTTCATGATACTGTAGTAACGAGGCAATCAGTAAGCGAGGGTTGTTAAAATATTACTAATTTAAACATCTTCCTTAATCTTTTTTCTTGCAGCGAAATTTGGTTCAGTAAACTCACGCAAAATTTCATGAAAATATTGTATCGCGGGAACAACTTTATCATAGGTCGTTGCAATCAGCTTCTTTTTGAATTTCAAGTTTAACGCTTTTATTTTATGACATGACTCATGCACATAGTCAAGTCAGAAAAGCGTATGGAATAAGTGGGTACACTTTGCAATCAAATAAAAGTACAAACAACAAATCCTTCACATTTCTGATGTAAACTACGTAAAAGTGATTAAAGATAATATCAAGGCAAAATAATAATACAAAGCTTTCTTATTGTAAAGCGATCATTCTTAAAATTTATAACACGTTTATACCTTGATTTTCGCCCTCACTCCCTAGTTGAAGAATTTAATTTGATTCAGTTTACAGCTCTAATTCGATATCTCGCTTTACACAAATACGAATTGTATAGTTGATCGAAAGTGCTCCATGAAAACCAGATTTTTTTAGCTGAATTATCGTCAAAAATTACGACACTGGATGAAGCAGCTCTTCGACTTTTATTAGGTGAGAAATAGCACTAACGTAATCCCTTAATATGTCTTAACCAATATGACCTTTTCAGCTCTAATTTTCAACAGTTTACCACTATGCAGTCACCTGACCGGTGAAGTGAACAGAACATTACAGATTAGATGCACGACATAGTCGGTCTGACGGGTAAGCCAGAGAGCTTTTTTAAAGCCGAATTGGTCTCGAAACTAATAGAAATGCTAAAATAGCGTAAAACTATGTTATTCTGTAATTCAATATCAAGCGCATTTTGAAAAAATTTTTATTTTAACACCTTTCTGACATTGATTTTGCCGTATTTTCTTAGGATATTTTCCGTTTGTTCAACCCCTAACCACCATGTGCATGTCCAGTAAGAGGTGATCGATTACTATTTAGATTTTACAGTTCAAGTTAATCTGTATTTACGCGCAGATCGTGTAGGATTCTGATATTGAAATCGTATTTTTGACATGTTTATAATCTAGAAGACTCATAGGTTTCAATAATTTTTGCTGAAAATAAGCTTAAAAGTACCTTTGAAATATTTTCGAGGTATCTTAACAATTCTAAATTTTGGGCATAATTTATGTTTACGCAGTTCTTTGACCTAATTCACAGGGAATCTGCGAAATCTTTTCCGATAAAAATAATCGACTTTTGAAATTATTTTAAAGTTTTTCGTAAAAAACAGCCTGCTCCGTCTCTGAGAATTATACCTCAACTTTCGTTAGTCGTTGAACGCTTTTCGTTCTTGAAATTAAGTAAATATAAAGCACAAGAGATAGTAGCCTCTGAATGCTTAAAAGTTTATATTCAAAACGCATGCTTGAAGTTTTTTCAGATAAAAACTTCTCTACTCAGACTTTCCAGTTAGATACGAATAGAGAAGCAGCGTATAACAAGCGATTTTCCGTTCAAAGTGCAGGGTCCGAAACGGCTGCATGCCATAGATAAGACAACTGATCTAATGCTTAGACGAGTAGAATTTTGACAGGCAATTTTGACAAAAACTTTTCACCATAAAATTTGACTTGCATTGCAAAAACAAATTTAACAGAGAGGAAATGCAATGCATAATGGGATACTAGATGCGCTATCAAGGCAAAATCACGATCAAGCGTTTGCAAACTTACTGCAGCGAAGAGCCAGACTTAGCTGCGAATCATCACAGATCACGCGTAATAAAATAAATACATCTACAGTAGAAAATTTCGATTTGCTAATTAATAAATACCGTCGAATTCCTACTTACATACATAAATTCATCATTATTTTTTGCACGTGTTTATACTGACAGGCACGACAAGAAAATAGCGAATCCGGGCGAGCGTAATCAATAAATCGATCAGAGACGAGACAATACGCACATGCAGGATATAAACCGCAACACAGGTGAATAAATAGACATTGACTGGATGAACTGGTACGCAATGACAGAAAAGCAGTAAAATCGTCGTTTTTACGCAAAAACGACTAAAAAATCAGTTGATAAATGTAGATATATACGGCATCGTCCTCTTGGATTCTCTTCTGGAAAAATAGGTTACTACGCTAGTCTTGAATAGAGATAGACATAGAGACCGAGCAAAAAGCACCGACGAATGACGAGAGACAGACGGGACGAAATGCTTTAAATAAAAGGCAGAAAGAGAAGTGAGTAATGGACCATCAGCGCCGGCTGATTGACCAGACTCGTCTACAGAAGCGTCTACCATATCACACACGCAAAAGCCGTCCTATTACATACACGACGCATAGCATTATATTCACGGGTGTTGGTTTTTAAAATCCCAGACACTGTCGAAAAAAAGTAGTCTCGTAATTACCATTATACACCCTCGTCGTGTAGCTGGTATGTACACACATTTCCATCTATATACAACAACGTCTACATTTTTCACCTACAACGGCGCTACGTATCTGTGTATCAATTGAAAAGAAATAATGTATATTGGGGGTAACGCTGACGATAAAAATAACTACTGCGCCGTAGAGCGACGTCTCGGTTAATGCACATTCATCGAGGTTACGCTTAGAAAAACCGCAGCAGCAGGACGAAGAGAGAGAGAAAAAAATCTGTATGAAATCGAGTGTAAAGAGCGGTGAGCAATTCGAGCTAGCCGATTGTAAAGTTGATCAAAGTTTTAAACTATACAACCTACTACCTCAAAATGCCCCAAAACCGCGTCATCAAGCGTCCGCACTAAATCGCCGGCACAACATTTTTAAAGATGCAAACGGCGATCATAAATTCAAAGAATCTGGTCGAAATGACTGCTGAAAACGTGGAAAATCTGACCGACGGTGCACAGAGCAACGGAGCAGCATCAACGAAACCGGGATGCTACAGGTTTCTAATTCTCAGCACCCGTAACAAAAGTGTTACGCCACCATAGGTACATAGATTAACCGACGGATCGTGAATTAAACGCACACGGCTTTGCGTGGGCAAGCCGCTGCTAGTAATACAAACGTATAATGCATTGTGTGTACGTATATGTATGCGATGCGGTTGTTGTTGTTGTTGCCTGGCATTGACAGCCGTAAAAAACTTTCGGCGTCCGTCGTAAAAAACCATTTCGCAATAAAACGCGCTGTTCGATAAATTTTCGTGCGTATCTATACGTGTATGCCCGTACCCACTAACTAAGTGCAGGGCCCGCCCCTTCTCCCTTTGTCGTGCGAGCGGAGCTGATGAGGTTTTTGACCAAAATCCGGACGACGAAAAATCATCTCAGGAATGAAAAAAATCACTGGGTTGCATTGTTATGTGTAATAATGACGTGTGTGTCATACTGTAAATGCATCCTCACACTTTGCGACGACAGAATTTAACGTTCATGTGTATATTAGTGGGTATCTACTGTGAAGAACAAGCACATGGTAACAACCTCAGTTTACCAAATCGACCAAAGGGTGTGTCGCTGGAGCCCGGAAACGATCGATATCGCTCATAGGATTGGAATCCAATATTTGTATGAACGCACGGTGCGGTATGAAGCCTGGATCCGAAGAATCAACCGGGCACATTTCGGTTTTCATTCAAACGACACTAGCTAAATTTTACCCTTTTATCTGTTTATCAACTGTAGCAATTTTCGCTTTTTCTTGCTCCTGGAAGCGATAAATTCGATTATACGGGAATTTCTGAAAAATTATAAACAAATTGGGATAAGGCAAAAAACCTTTGGAAGGAAAAGGGTCGTAAAATTATTTCACGATTCGTTCTTGATGTGTAGTACAGTCCATGCGCACACCAGTATTCGTATTCGACATCAAACTTGCGTTATCCTATGTACGTGTATGTAAATTACATAGAGGCGGAGGCGATAGGACGTGTATAACTAATTTAAATCATGTTACATAAATGCTTATGCAAAAATTAATTGACAGGTAGTGTAGTGAATATGACCATACGTGGGCAGCGAAAAAATTCTGGGGGGTGCAAGATTTTTTCGAAGGTCAAAAAATGGCCTTAAAAATGGTGGTATGGCGATAAAAACACCATTTTTCGACGTTTTTCATCAAGCACTATCCATTGGCATCAAAAAATTACGAAAAAAACGAAAAAAAATTTCAAAAATTGAATTCTGGGGGGATATTTTGATTTCTGGGGGGTATTTTGGTTTCTGGGGGGTGCATACCTCCCAACCCCCACGCCCAGGTGTGAATATGACTACCTGAATGAAAAACGCCAGACGAATAGATTGACGAAAATGGGTAATTAAGTGGTCTGATATGATAATATTTCATTTTAAATATCGATACCTATCTTGTCGGTTTTATCCCTTATACGAATTTCTGACAGTTTCCTGCTGAAATATCGCCTTCTTTGGAGTCCCTGGGAATTGATCCTGATTCCCTCTGTTTGGTAGGTGGGCCCCCTAAATTCAGAACTATCCGGATCTAATACAATTTCATATTATTAGACAAGTAGTTTTGGCGCTTGTATTTGCCGTCAGGGTCCAGTCTGTTACGAAAGCTCATCAGTTTTTGCTTCAACCGAACTGTCGCTGTTAATTAGTTTGAGGACTGCAATTCGAGTCCGAATGCAATGACTCCAAAAAAAGTACGCAAAAAAGTAATATTTGAGCACGTCAATGCTACAAAAATGGATCTGCATAATTTTAAACGCTTAAAGGTCATCTAACGAAAATCGTAGTTGTGAATGAAAATAAATCTCATAAAAACATTTAAGAAAAATTAGAAAATTCGAGAAAATAGAATAGCAATGGTTCAATCAAAAGTATTATTCCGTGCACTTCCGCAGTAAAATTGTACAATTGCTAACTTTACAGTGAATTCCTGGCAACCTGGATTGGAGCGCGAAGAGCTCCAAAAACAAAATTCTTTGTAATTACGTGAAAGATTTTTCTTTTTCGCTTGCTTTTTGCGATTAATATCAAGTCTTTGGCCTTTGGAAGTCGTCGTACCTAGTTCTTACGTAATTTGGCGCTGTCAATGTATGTTTGGGATCGAGCCATGCAGCGACCCTTGTGTACATCTGGTACGATCTCTTTCAAAAGCTCGGGTTGAATTTATGAGAAATTTGAGAATGTTTAATTAACGTTAAAGTTGCGTTATGGGGCCTTTTGAACACTTTACCCGCCACCGTTTTTGAGAGACGAAATAAAGACAGAGTAATCAAATTTTAGGTATGAATGTAAACAACCTTTATTGACTTTATTTTGCTGGTGTAAAAACAAGAAGTCATAAGCTAGTTGTATTTAAACTTTCGTTACTGCAGCTATTATGGATCGGCTAAAAACGGTGGCGGGTGAATTGTTCAAAAGGTCCGCGTTTATGTAAGTCTCGCTCACGGCATATCATTAGCGCCACAACCGCAAACTTTTGGCTGTTCCACTAAAGTAAGCTGATAGATTTGATGCAAAACATCCATGAATCTTGAGCTCGTAGTTACCCAGAAACACGGTTTTTTTGTATTCGGCAAAGATTTTTCCCGATGTACAAAGACTTTTTGGGACCATCTTTGTATATGAACAAAGATTTTCGGGAAGACAAAAACTGCAAAAAAGGTATGAAATTCGGAGAAATTTTCGGCGCTTCGCGCCGAAATGAGTTATGTGTTCTATATACCTTTATATTGGCTGAAATTGCATTTCGAAAGGAAAAGTGTCAAATTTTTCGGCGCCGTTTTGAGACGATTATTAGTGATTTTTGCCTTCAGAAACCCAGGAATTAGCTAAAATAGACTACTAAAGGTCGAACAACTCTGTTTTTATCGCACTAAAATCGCCACTGTATCATATTATAGTACCCAAAACTTTGTGTGTAGAAAATGTACAAAGGCTTTTAGGAAGCATCTTTGTACATGTACAAAACGGACCTTGTACAAAAAACTGCCTAGAAAACGAAATTTTTCGATAAAATTTCATTTGACATGTTTTAGGAAATTGGTGCTGGCGAAGCTTCTTTCTACTTTGGAAGCGCAATATCCTAGCGTTCCCGTGAACTAGATGACGTCTTAGCCGATCATTTTTGTGATTTTTTTCGTTGTATGTTTTGTACGGCTACAAAACTTTGTCTAGCCTCAAGTCAAAGTTCCTACTCCACATCATTTGAAATACCGCCCACGCTTAGGAAATGAACCTGGATCCGTCCTGAAAAATTAGCATATTGACATGATTATCACGTAAAAACTTAAATTACAAAAAGTTTTGTCAATGATTAGTACAAGATTGGTGGGCTTCTACTTTTTAATTAGCTACTTTAGTCCGAAAATTATAATTTAGTCAACTTAAATATACTCTTTGTATTTATTTTATGCATGACCACCTCATGCCTATGCTTAAGTATAGTAGCAGGTTTTTAGTTATAACTTCTTACAAAGTTACTTTACCGGAAAAGGACAGACATATTCGGAAAGAGCTTAAAAATTTGCACAAAATGATACTAATATTTGCTAAGTTGAGTGAGACTAATTACAGTTTAAGCTGGCTAGGACGGCTTGCTAGTACAGGAACCTTTGACTTCAAAAAACCCGGAAACGCGAGGGATATTAGATTTTATTTTTCTCCTTTTCCGTGTACTCTTTGTGGCAAGTAATCTTCAGCGTACAATTCTCAAAAGAAATAGCAAGAACCAGACATGAGACGTACCTTACCGGAAAAAGCATAAAATTTTCTAGCTATTTGGTGAAAAAAGATTTGAAATACTGTGCTAAAATAAATAATGAATCGCACATAGATGAGAACTTTTATAATTACACTGTTTTTCCAATATGGCCGCCTTGACTGCCATATTCAAAATCACGATTTTAATATTGAATCAGACTAGCAGATAATCATTTTCGAAAATATGCAATTGCATATGAAACGTGCAACCGGTTAAATACATAATTTTTGGGGACAGACATATTATAAAAAAGTTAAATTGAGATTGCAAAACTAATAAATAGACAGGAAGCAAAGTTAGCAGAAATTCAAAGCACAGAAATATTCAACTACTTTTTTCAATTAAAACAAAATCTACACGTTAATCATGCGAAATTTGAATGGTTTTTAGAGTATGGCATGATGGACTTAGACGCAAGCTATTGCGATTCTGAAATTGCTTTTTGAAATTTTATATCAAAAATATTTTACTTTATTGAAATCCTTGAGGTGGTTGTTAATTAATTTAAAAAATGACCATTCACTGAACAACGACGGTTTTCAATGGACAGGAGGTACGTTTTTGCATATAAGCATGTAACGGTTCGAAATTTTGGGTGGAAGGTCCCACCCAATCCATTTTTGGGGGTGGGGGTGTTAATGAACCTCAATTTAGCCAAAAAAAGGACGTCTTTCCAAAAGTCGGGGGAACCGAAAATTTTCTAGCTTTGGAGGGTTGGGGGCATACGTGGGCAGCAAGAAAATTATTTTTCGACGTTTCTCATTGAGCACTATCTATTGGCATCAGAAAATTGCGAAAAAAAACGAAAAAATGTTTACAAATTTAATTTTGGGGGTAATTCGATTCCTGGGGGGGTATTTTGGTTTTTCGGCGGGGGGTGCATACCCCTCAAACCACCCCCTCCCTCCCACGCCCAGGTGTGGTTGGGGGACGACGACCAGTTCAAGTAAGGGATTCCTCATCCCCCTACATGTATCCCTACTTGCCTTTTCGTGTTACGCTTATCAATGGATCAAAAGTCACAAATTTAAATGTAGGTACTAAGTTTATTATTTAGGCGAAAACGCGATCATGGGGCCCAAGCACCTGGGGCCGTATTCACAATCGAGGCTAAAGTCTATAGACCGGTCTAAATTTTTAGACCGGGCTAAATTGGTATTCACAATGGTGCTAAAGTCTATAGACCGGTCCAAATCAGGCAACATTTAGCCTGCTATCGACTGGGCTAAATGTAATTTAGACTGCAAATGTCATCCTTCTCGGCAGGTTGATTATACGATTATTAGTGTGAATATGGCACCTTTTAAATATACATACATTACAAATATCAAAGAGCTTTTAAAAGAGAACGCATTTTTCGGGAAATTCGTGATCCACTTTCACTATCTGATTCCCAATTACTCGAACGTTTTCGATTTGATAGGGAAGGAATTTTACACTTAACGGATTTGATCAGAGAGAACATTGAACACCCTACAGGTCGCAGTCGTGCTATACCACCTATTTTGCAAGTTTGCCTCGCCTTGCCTTATTATTCTTGTGGAACCTGTCAAATAACAATAGGCGATACTGAGCATATCAGCCAGTTAATCGGATAATTCATAAAGTTTCTAAAGCACTGGCTACACGAATCGGTCAGCACATTAAATTCCCTTCCTTGGAGCAATTACAGCGCATAAAGGATGAATTTTATAAAAAAGCTGCATTTCGTGGTAAGTTGAAGTTCAACGATCTAAAAAATCGTATCCACCGCATTTCTTTCATTTAAAAAAATATTTCAAAACAATTGAATGTCTCGTTTGAAATCATACATGAGCAGCAAGGAAATTATGGGGGTCTGGATGGGGTAAAATCATCACTAAGTCTATGAAGAATTACCGATTTTTTTGAAGGGGTCCGCCAGATTCTCGAGGGACAAGCCAGATCCCCCACGCCCATGTGTGCTTGAAATTAACATTCAAAGCTAACATTAAATAATCTCCACTTGTTCTCGTCTCTCGTTCTATTTTATCAAGAAGAGATTTGGGGGTAAAACAAATATGCATATGTGAGTACAAACATTATTTAAAGTTTTATATCTTTTTTTAGCTAAACATCGAATTTTCTTGTTTTTCACTTTATGCACCTATATATGCTTGTTGCATTTCATTCGGTTCTAAGCATTAGGTTGTCGTTTTGCGAATACAGACTTCAGACCGGTCTAAATGTAGACCGGTCCAAAGTCTTTAGACCGGTCTATAGCCTTTTTGGTCTATAGACTTCAGTCCCCTTTGTGAATACGGCCCCTGAGACTAGGTTTACTTTGAAGGCCATGCAAAATAATAATAATAATTATTATTATTATTATTATTATTATTATTATTATTATATAATAGTAATATTCATAATACTCGTAATTTTAATAATAATAGCAATTTATAATGTAATAATTAGCATTCCTAATGGCAACAATGATGATAATATTGCTATTAATAATAACGAAAATAATAATATAAATAAAATAATAATAATAATATAAATACACTCAGCAATTCCGGTTTAGTCTTTCGGGGAGTCAGATCAATTCAAAGGGGTGGGTCCATACGTGGACAGCAAGAAAATTCTGGGGGTGCAAGATTTTTTTAAAGGTCAAAAAATGGCCTTAAAAATTGTGGTATGGCGAAAAACACCATTTTTTGATGTTTCTTATCAAGCACTATCCATTAGCATCAAAAATTTGCGAAAAAAACGGAAAAAAATTTAAAAAATCGAATTCTGGGGGTATTTTGGTTTCTGGGGCGTACATATCCCCCAAACCCCCCACGCCCAGGTGTGGGTGGGTCAACAGAACGGGAGATGAAAATAAGGCAAACATACGATCAATTTTCGAGGCCATTTTAGCAATTAGGTGGACCCTGTGCAATAAATTTATTTTTGTAGGTCTGCTGGATTCTGGGGAGGTCAAGACCATAGGTGGGCAGCACACCTGGGCGTGGGGGGTTTGGGGGGTATGCACCCCCAGAAACCAAATACCCCCAGAAATCAAAATACCCCCAGAATTCAATTTTTGAAAATTTTTTCGTTTTTTCGCGATTTTTTTATGCCAATGGATAGTGCTTGATGAGAAACGTCGAAAAATGGTGTTTTTATCGTCATACCACCATTTTTAAGGCCATTTTTTGACCTTCAAAAAATCTTGCACCCCCCAGAATTTTTTTGCTGCCCACGTATGGTGGGCAGCACCGAAATTTGGTGGGGCAAGGTTTTTGAAACGTGACAAAATAATCTTACAAATGGTTACTGGCGAAAAAAACACCATTTTTCAACGTTTCTCATTGAGCACTATCCATTGGCATAAAAATGCGAAAAAAAACAAAAAAATTCAAAATTAAGTTCTGGGGGAGATTCGGCCTTCTGGAGGGTAACCCCCAGACCCCCATGCCCACATGTGGTCCAGACCGTAACGCCTTCGCGTGGTTGCCTTCATATTATGTAGCAACAACCAATCGTGGGCAGCACCAAAATTCTGGAGGGGGTGTGCAAGATTTTTCAAAGGTCAAAAAATGATCTTAAAAATGTTGGTAAGGCAAAAAAATCTATTTTTCAAAGTTTTTCATCGAGCACTATCCATTGACATCAAAAAATTGCGAAAAAAACAAAAAATGAAAATTGAATTGTAAGACGGGGTATTTTGGTTTCTGGGGGGTATTTGGCCTTCTGGGGGTATTGCATATCCCCCAAGCCCACGTGTGGATACAACTATATTTAGGCGTAGGGTTTGGAAATCCGACAGACCCCCGAAATCGATAGACCACTCTAGAATTGAATTTTAGGTAGGTACAATTTTGGCCATTTCGCTCATTAGACCCTCAGAATTTGGTTGCTGCCCATTTATGGTTACAATATTAGCCGATTACTGTACCTACATTGGTATGTATTGTACTCGTACATTGTAAAGATATGGTTAAACTTGTCTTTTCGTGATACATCCGCAAGTGTGGTGTAGTCAGCTTCCTGAAAGGTCAATTAAAAATCGCAGAATTATCGTAAAGTTTTGAAAAGCTTATCCAGCGAAAAAACGGGTCTTATGATTTGCTAAAATCACGAGTGGACCGGACCTATCACACACTACTATGTATGTCAGATGTGTACCTAAACTACATATTGCACTACTCCCAAAGTTACGCGCCATATGCGAAATTGTAGTTTATAGGAATGAGTTCTAAAATAATACGATCTGTATGCAGATCGCAGAAAAACTAGAAAATCATGTGCTATTTATATTTATGTAGTTACATATATGTAGGTAATACCGCGCTTTTTTGTTTCACTTTCCAGTTTAAGTATCAGTCGGCAAGTACAAAAGATTTCATTTGTTCTCGATAAGAAAGATGGCTGTTAGAACATTTCGGACGTTGTCTCCAAATATGGTAATCAATGAGTTATCCACCCTAAAAATCCTGAAAACATTTGTTGCAATGTGCAAATCGTGCACTAATTACATAAATTACTTTATTAGACAGAAGCAGGCGCGCTTCATAAAAATAAGAATAATATTCGAAGGGAAAATATTATTTTATTTTTGTATTTAAGCAAACAACAGTTATTACAATATCTAATTAACGAATCATAACCATTCGCCTCTTAACAAAATATTTTATTAGCTTTTTCTTTGGTGGCGCCAAAAAAACATTTGTCCAACATTTGATTACAGTTTCAAATAGAAAATCTGTTCAACTTAATAAACAGTTTTTGCTTAATGTTATTATTTGAAATGCATCAGCATCATTTTTTAAATTATCTTTCAATTTTATTAACCTTTTTTATTAAAATACTATTTGATATTAGTCTTGAAGATGTGTTCTCTGATGGCTTCTGTATTTCTTTCCTAAATGCGCGAATTCTTGAAGGCAAGCACCTATGAAAAAAGCTAAAATAAGTAAAAAATAGGGACGTTAAAATTTTTACTGGAACTGCTAGAATTAACCATATGGGCAGAAGCCAAATTCTGGAGGGAATCCGATCGGGCAAAATTGCTAAAAATTGCGCCAAAAATTCAATTCTGGGACTATAGATTTCGATTGTGTCCCAACATGGCCACCAGTCCCAACACGGCCACCGTCCCAACACGGCCACCAAAATTCCCAACACGACCACCGTCCCAACACGGCCACCGAAATACCCAACACGGCCGCCGAAATTCCCAACACGGTCACCGTCCCAACACGGCCACCGTCCCAACACGACCACCGTCCCAATATGGCCACTGTCCCAAAAATGCCACTGTCTCAACAAGGCCACTATCACTGTATATTAATCAGTTAAGTAGGTATTCAAATTACAGGAAGGTAATTAGGCATGGGTGGCAGCAATTAAATTGATGACTAAAGTTAGTTTTTTTACATGCATAAAGAATTTTGCATGCAACGAAGCATTGTTCTGCACTGTGATCGGGCGCATCGGAAACATTCAACACCGATATTCTGGGGGGAGGGTGCAAAATTTTTCAAAGGTCAAAAAATGGTCTTAAAAATGGTGGTATGGTGAAAAAACACCGTTTTTCAAGGTTTCTCATCGAGCACTATCCAGTGACATCAAATAATCGTGAAAAAAAGCAAAAAGAATTTTCAAAAATTGAATTCTGGGGGGTATTTTGGTTTCTGGGGGTATTCGAACTTATGGGGGTGCATAACCCCAAACCCCCCACGCCCACGTGTGATGGTGGCCTTGTTGAGGCAGTGCTTGTTGGGACGGTGGCCATGTTGGGACGGTGACCATATTGGTACGATGGCCGTGTTGGGACGGTGGCCATGTTGGGACGGTGGCCGTGTTGGGACGGTGGCCGTGTTGGGACTGGTGGCTATGTTGGGACGTTACCTAGATTTCAGGGGGGCCGACGGATTCTGTGTGGTCCAGACCCCCAGACTCCCGCACGCCCATGTGAGGCAGTTACCCAATACTGCTCTGAAAGCTTAGTTTGAGACTACATTCAATGGACAAGATTCAAAATTTACATATCGCACACATGGAGGGTCTGAGGAGGTTTATACCCCATGAAAATCCCCGCAGACAATTAAAGTTCTGGACAAATTTGTGGCTTTTTCGCGATTTTCTGGGGCCACACCACGATGAGAAATGTCGAGAAACGGTATTTTTTCAGGCCTACGTCACCAATTTTTTTTACCTTTTTTAACCTTTGAAAATTTTTAGCTCCACATAAAATCGGTGGCCGTACAGTGCTCATGTTTGCTCATGCCTTTCCGATTTTAACATTTATGATATAAAAAAGAAAATTGCTATATACTTTATTTCAAAACTTTTGACAAGTGTTCAGCTCAACTTTCAATGCATCTAAGTATATGATTTCAGCCACGGATCTATTCCAAAGATCATGCTGCTACGGCGGGCGTTTTTTGTCGTCCTTTAATGTTTTCAATTTACGTTTAAATACATATGTGCTCATCATAAAATGTCAAAAAACCTTAAAGAATTGACTTCTAGCACAGAGCATAGCTGCCCGTCTGAATTTGTAGGGGACTAAAATGTTGAAATCGAATATCTCAATGTCTAGGCAGAAATGATGTTGCCTTTGAACTTTTCGCAGCGAGATCTACGCAATAATAAATTTAAAAAATCTAACTATTCGGATTATATTAAAAAATATACTATATGTAAATATCTCATTAGTTCAGAAGTGTGCTAAAATCTAATCAAACGATCTTCCAGATGCCCTTTAAGAATTTTTTTATTATTTCCTTTGAGGGACCCTTGTAAAAAATACTCGTATTTTCAATACTTTTGGGGGGACTTCTCCCCCAATCCTTCACAGTTCCGTTACTGTTCCTGCAAGATCGGCAGTCTGAGGTCTTTCGAGCAATATTTTTTAAGTGCCTCGAAACTTTTTCAATTTGCAGATTCAACATTTTTAAATTTGAAATTACTCATCTCGTATTTTAAAAAGAAGCTTTGATAAGTAATCGTGACTAAGCATAATCAAAACCTATCTGAGAAAATTGGGCATCATCCTTAACAGTCGGGTCAAGTACATATACATACATATATAAGACTCAATGTCTATAAACAGCCTATTGAGAGGAGGACTTTATTCGAAACTAGCGAATTTTATGAGCTTAATGGAAAGAGCATGTTCGTAAACGTCAGAAATGCAATGTTAAAGGTGCTAATGTAAAAATTCATAACGTTTAGACATTCATTTTGAAATTTCACTCATTTTTTACAGCTTCTGATAATTTAGGAACATTGTCGACGTTGATAAATCATTCGAGAATAAAATACCGTCATCGTCTTGTTTACGATAAATATTTTAAATCTTGTGTCGTCAACGAAAAGTAATCGTCTTGTCGACGATTTATCGAAGTCGAGTTGTAAAATCATTCAAGTTTCTGCAACTGAAGATTAATAATAACACGAATAAAACATGGAATATACATTACCGCGATATGCACTGAATAGAAATAGACGAATAACTTTGTGCAAAATAAGAGCAAAGTACAGCAATAGCAAATTTACAATAGAACTAAACACCTTAACGTAATAGCAAGCCTCAATGCACCCCAAATTCGAACTCGTGTTGCATGCATTTTCTCAGCACAAGTTCGGATCTACGGGTTGATCGAAGCAGCTTTGATTTTTGCGAATTCGCGCAAATTAATAATTCGCCATAATAATCACATCCCTCGAACGTCCAGTGTAATGTGTAAAGTAGGACATCGCTCTGCAAACCATTCCAATCGAAATGAAATTAAGCACTACAATAGTAAGCATTTGAAATTCATTTATGTGCTGGAAATATATAGCTGGGCCAAATCTCGTGTTTTGGCAATATTCTAAGGAAAATTACATACAAACGTATTCACATAGTCTACAGTAAGCCCATATATTATCGAAAGTAATGGCGAGATGCGCGTGTGGTACGAAAATTATTCAGTGACAGGCTGACATCATGGCACAAAGCGTCGTCTTCAATGGATGGATATATGCTACAAAGCACGCGTAGTATTCGAAATTTACAACCTTGGACAAATTCCACATATTTTCGGTTCAATTTAAGGTCAATCAAACAAAATGCGCGTAGAAAAAAATGCAATTTTCGTTGAGAATTTCGACACCGACGATGACGACGCGGTGTACAAACTGAATAAAATTTTAAAAGCGACAAGTGCGCCAGTATACAATGCGCGAATTGGGCCAAAAAGCCCAGTAAAAGGACATTATTTCGAATTCGCGTTTAAATACCCGAAGCAAAAACCTGGCACTTACGGTTCATCAACCTATCACGCATTGTATAACGTATGAGTGACGCGGCGTCTTTTCGAACTATCCGTTAATACGTATAGTATATAAGGCCAGCCTATACATACAAATACGCGTAAGCACAGCACAAAGCAACGAAGTGAAGGTTCGTTTTTATAGCGTGCAGGGTCTCCTAGTAGCGTTAAAATATTGAATTTACGCAAACCGCGCTAATCGCACTTGCGCTTCGGGTCGAAGCTTATTTGAACCGGTGCCAAGTAAGCTTAGCCTACTGCTGCACACAAGCTAATTGTTGTTAGCTATACGATCGGAAAAGTAGTCGCGGCGAGACCCGATCTGAGCAGCAGACACTATTTTTAAAACTAGAAAATGTAGTATATAAGTTGATTCAGCAGCATCGGCGCACTATCGTTTCGCCGAGTACTTTGTACCTCACGTTGTACGTATGTAAGTACGTATTTATATACTTACGTACAGCGCTGCTTAATGGGACCGAACGGGGCGACACCTGGCACGAACTGGCACTAGCTGGCTTATGGCACTCATCCAAGTCTATTATAGCGCACACTTTGTAATTATACACGCTACAGTATGTATTCCATTATATAGGGTAGCACGCGGCAGACAATATTCATGTGTATAGAAAGGAACAGCCGAGCAGCAGTAAATATTCTACTCTACTTATTTAAATTGGTTTGGGCGCACGTGATAAGTGGAATAGGTATTGGAACATCGGGAGCTCTAAAGCATGCAAATTAAGCGCGAGACGGTTTTGAGGCGCGCAGAGACATAATGGACGACTGATAAACCGTCTGCTTTGTAGCTCACACGCGCGTATTACGGGTGTCTCGAGATTTGTTTAGCAACATCGTTGTGCAAGTATACGGGCCCTTAACAGATGAAGGTTATGCGAATAGAGAACTTGCTAAAAAGAACGAATTAAACCATAAATTTTAATGGAGTTTCTTAAACCTGAATCACCGATTCCGCAAAAACGTGAGGTTTGCATCCATTTCATGAAGTTTTGTGCACTCATCGTTTAGTTCTATAACTTAATTTTTCTTCAAAGTCCTTCAAGGACGAAGTTCTTCCAAAATTTAATTTTATGAGTAAGTTCATCCTCATCTTGATGTTCATCTCTAAACCGTCTACAATCATTCCACGTTTTCCCACAAGCAGTAGCTTCTTTTTACGATATAATATTCACAAATACCTATTTTTTGCTTATTTAACTAAACGAAAAGCTATAAAGTTTCATACAATAATTATTTTCCTTGATCGTACTCCTCTGAAGCCGTAAGCTAATTTTGAGCGACCAGGAGTAAGTACTTTACTAAAGTTACCTCTCAATGAATTCTATCTGAAATAACACTATAAATTGTAGCCAAGGCAATATTTCTATCTATTATTCTTAATGAATTACACTAGCTGTCATTAATAACGTTTATTCCCTCCAGACTGTATCTATTTATCATTGCCTTGCATCGCGTTGAGGAGAATAGTCGATGTCAAGTAGCGATTGAAGCATAGTTATTGGTTATAAAGTAGTAAAAAAATATTAAGCCAATAGTGATGAATGATCGAGCTTCAATTTTCGAGATTTGCACAGTCCATTGTTGAATGGTATTCAGAGAAAAAGCTTAATTTATAAAAAAGCGGAGTCATTTTATCAACAGTTTGATAAATTTAAGTAGAAAGAATGTTTAAAAAAATCTTTTGAATATAAAATATTTTAAAGACTCCTCCAACACGTTTGTTTCTGAATGTTATCACAATTTTGAAGTCAATGCATAGAGCTCGATGAGGAATGTCAAAAAAATCCAATTTTTTCCACTGATAACGATTTTTTTAATCCTTCTGACCTTTAAAAATTTCAGGATCCTACAAGGCTCAGCGTTTGAACTCGACCATTGTATATGACAGATGGCTAATCCTGAACGAGTAACTTACGTCTTATTTCAAACGGACATCGTCCTATAATTATCGAAAACTGAAGAACAAGATAAAAATTCATTCGAGGAAATAATTTTCAAAAGTTTTTCTATTTCAGAGCGAGTATCTATCGCCGAGCGATTCATAGGATCAAATGGAAGGAAATGCTCGGTTTTAAACAGAAATGCATGGGGGTTTAAAGGTGGTCTAGAAGCCCCATAATGGGAAAATATAAAATTTTGTAGGGAAAATTAGGCAAAATGAAGGCCAAAAATGGATGAAAATTGAAAATTTGCTTCGAAAGTGTTTCAGATTGACCTGAAACTGTGTAATAGCATAGTTTTAAGGCTATTTTGGCGCTTATACCAGTTTTTGAGGTCATTTTGACTCATTTTGACCTCCTTTCGAAATCGGTCACGCTGTGCATCTATAGTCTTCAGCCAACAATTTTCGCGATAAAACAATAAGGGGTGGTAAATGAAGTAAAAAGACATGTAAAGAAAATATTTTCACAAAAGCTAAGAAAAGCCTTATAGATTACATTAATAATGGTAATCTTGACTGAGTTTATTGTAATCGATAAAGCAAATGAATCCAATTTTTTTAACGCATTAACACAAGTAGTAAGCTATAAGCGACAGGAAAAAACATGCGCGCTATTTTACGATTTTTGTGTTAATAACTCCAATTCCTTGTAATAGGCATCTTTCTATGCAATAGTAAGCAAGCGTAGCACGCTATCAGATTCTTTATCCGCTTAAGTCAGTAAAGTTATAGAAAAACCCATAAATCGAAGGAAAAAAATGCAACTAATAATAAAAAATAAGTACCTAATAAAAACAGGAATAAGTAAAAATGTGTCACGTCACGTACGCGTGCTTTGATAAGCAGAATGAAAGCAGGATTGGTCACCACCATAGGTGGGTAGAAATTCTGAAGGGAGAGGGGGTGAAAAAATTTTCAAAGGTCAAAAAATGGTCTTAAAAGTGGTCGTATGGCGAAAAAACACCATTTTTCGACGTTTCTCATAAAGCACTATCCAATGGCATCAAAAAATCGCTAAAAAAGCTAAAGAAAAATTTCAAAATTGAATTCTGGGGGGTATTTTGATTTCTGGCGGTATTCTAACTTTGGGGGGTGCATAACCCCCAACCCCCATACGCCCACGTGTGGTCGCTGCCAATAAGATATAGAAAAATGTATCGATGAAAATTTTGTTCTTACCGTTTTCAGGCCCATTTGTGCCTTTAATTTAAAATAGAATTATGTGTCCTTGTACAAAGCAAAGAATAGACAAACTTGTACACAAAAGACAAAGAAAGCAGAGAATAGACAAACTGGTACACAATCATTTTCGCACTTTTACTACTATGCTGAACAAGCATGCGCAGTTTCATTTAATGAACAAATAGTTATTAAAGCGATGTGAAGTTTTGGATTATTTTAGCTGATTCAAGCTTCTATATTCATTGGATCTATATAACAATAAATAATAACTCGGCGCGATAGCGCCGAAAAATTTTGACGTTTTTGCCTTTTTGAACTTAGTTTTCTGGACACACATTATTGCAACAGAAGAATCAACAATATTTCTGAAAAATTTCGGGAGGTGGGGGGCATGTGCCCCCAATGCCTCCTGGCTACGCTTATGTATTATAGTACCAAAAAATATGTGTGTACAAAATGTGCAAAGACTTTTAGGAACCATCTTTGTACATGTACAAACGGACCTTGTACAAAAAAAACACTGCTTATAATAACAAACTTTCTGATAATGCAAACGACAGAAGAAAATCTCTTTTTTGTGGAAATTTAGCTAAGCATGAAAATAAGAATAACCGATTTGAACTATTTAACACTAGTGAAAAATTTTTTCTACTCGTATGACAACTGCATTTTTATCAAACTTTTTTAGGGAAATCGAACGAGGTAGGCGGGTGATATCTTTTCATACGACCTGAGTTGAGAAATCCGAGTAGGACAGGCGTCCAGATGTTTTGGCTCTACAAGCAAATAAGCGGTTAATGAAAAAATAAGACATGTGGTTAAAATGGTATTCTGGGTAAAATGTATACAAATTATCAGGTTGATTAATCATCAAGCGCGTGCATCTAGATTCCGATATATTCTGAGTATTCTACTGATCATATTAATTCTGATTTTCTTTTTACGTTTCGCGACAACAGAGATCAGGTCGGTCATTATACCAGTAATTAAGAATTTAAATATTTCTCGTATGCAATCAAAACACAGTAAAAGCTAATCAAGAGACGATCACAATCCCAAACTGCCTCACGGATTCTAGCAGTTTATTAGATTATGACATTTTGTTGAAGATTTTTTAGGAAGACATTCGAAAAGTATGTACTCAAAGCAGATCATTCCTAATAACATCAAGCAATGATAATTTTGAAATAGGCATCGCAAAAAGTGCACATGTTCTCCAAAAAATCGGATGTGATATTCCTATTCTCAACTTTTCCCCGATTGCAGGTAAAAGATCAGAAATTGGAGAAAAACTCGAAAAATAATATCGGCAGGGAAGAGGATAAGTTATCAGAAGATGCTACAAAGCTGTAAACAGCGAATAAAGACATGCTAAACAATCGCAAGCGCTCGAACGTATGCTAGGTGTTCGGGTGAAATATGGATATAAAATATTTGCGCGGTCGAAAGATTTGACGCGTGACAAAAGAATAACTGATAGGCACGAAAATATAAATATATTTTGCTCATAATGCGTGGTGTGTCTATGTTTTGCGGGAACGATTTACCGCAGACAATAAAAAAACTTTCTCCCTCAATACGACGCGACGGCGTGCTGCTATCGAAAGAGGATAAATATTTTTCGATGGCGGCGGCGGTGGCTGAGGCGGCCCAAGTCGGAAGGAATCGGACGGTCGGCGGGATTTGCGGTTTTCCGCGGCTATTTTTAGCTTCGTATATGGTAAGCGAAGTAGTTTTATATCATACGAACGCCCACAAAATATACAATGAGACGCGCAAAAAAGGCGACTAATGCTTATAGACTGGCTTGCACGGATCGTCGGGATTCAAATAATACGAAAAGACGACCTAGACGTAAACCAATTAGCGTGTGTGTAAACCGGTACGAACCGTTACATTTTAATTATCATCATTTTTTTATCCACGTGGCAACTAGACCCTACGTAGTCAAAGGGTGGAACTGGGGCTGGGGACGTATTATCCTAATGTTTAAAACGTCTTGTTTTAACTTTTAGACGAATAAACACAAATTTTACCTTATTATCCGGAGTAAGAGCGAAAAAATGATTAAATTCCTGTCTAAAGCATCATTGCGCACCAGCTTAAACTGAAGTGACTGCTATAATATTACGCACAATAAACAATGCACAAAGTTTATGCGCAAGACTATCTAAGTGTAGTATTTCGGAAAGGCATGGTCCTCGTCGTATCTGCTTCGTTATATCATAAACGCTTATTCATGCGCAAGGTTCTGTATTATTATTATTATTATTATTATTATTATTATTACTTATTATTATTATTATTATTATTATTATTATTATTATTATGCATTCTATATGAAGATCGACCGAAAAATTCTATGATCTTAGATGAAAAATTGGATAAAAAATATTGAAAATTCAACTTAATTTTTGGTCTCGCTAGTTGGTCTCTTGATGTGTGCTTTTATTTAAGAAAATTCAAATTATTTTTTGTGATGAATCAAGATATAAGGAATTTTCTTTGTTGTACAGAAATTTCTTTTGTGTTTCTACTTTTCAACGAAAATCATTCGAATATATTAAAAATCTATTACTACGTCACAGCCGTTATATTTGTTGCCGATTCGATCAAACGTTTCGCCTTATTTAGTGAAATTATGTCACATTATTTGATAAGACGAGGCGAAAAAGGTAAACGTTTTTATATAATAAGTCTATGTTTGCATACTTAATATACATTCTGAATAAAATTGCAGAAAAAATCGAGGTCAAAAAAGTGCACTGACTACCGAAATTCCTAAAGTGTGCTTCGTATCTGCAACTGCTTGATACATACCTATGCATTTAAAATGTGGCTCCAAGTTCGCCTTCAGTGCCCCCAGAGAAAGCGAAACTTGCAATTAGTCCAAAACTTTACGTCATAATAATTAAACTCACCCTCTTGATTGTTATTGCATCATCTAATAAATTATTTTCATACCAAAATCAGTATTATTTTTTAGTATTCGACTAAGTCTTCAAAATTTTGGCTGAATTTTGAGCCAATATAATATTTAGCAGCAGAATGCATACAATTTTCTTCGTTATTCTACTTCTATTAGCATCACTTCGACTCTTACATTGTAGAAATGCCAATAAAATGCAGTGGGACAACCAAGAATTGCGAACGCAACCTCATCAGCAGTTGCAAGAAAACCAGCAGCAGCTCCAAGAACCACCTCAACAACAACAACAGCAGCAGCAGCAACAACAACAACAACAGCAACAACATCATCGAGCAGAAGTATCTCCGGCGCTAGAAAGTCCTCCGATGCCAAAATTAAGAAATTTAGATCAAGATTTCGAACGTATTTGCCCGGGATTATCGATCAGCCGTGCTCTGCTTCCCTCGTCCAATTATATCGTTTGTAATTTCAACCCCGAGCTATGTCCGCCAAACTTTTTCTGCTGGAACAATCGCCTAAATAATCGCTATTGCTGTCCGATACCCAAATCGAAAGTCAACAAGAAGAACAATGAGTTGATCGATCTGGCGATGTGGTCTCCTGTTATGCCAGTAATGGACCGATTTGGAGATGATTCGACGTCCTCGCCTCTGATTGAAAAATCGGCAAAAGCAGCTAATCAAGGAAGACCACGCAAAAGTAAAAATCGTAAGCGCATTGGCCCTCAGGCGAAACACGGAAAAATTGGTCGCAGAACTGATGACGATAAAACGGTAAAATTCAGTAATGAGGAACAATCGACAGAAGCCTTACCTCTTCCATTCAATCTGGTGCTCCCGATGAACTTCGTTAAGCAACCCAAGGCCTTAAACGTTGGATCGGATCCGACATCTGGTGCTGGATCAACATTGGGTATCGAATACTACGCCCAATAGGGACTACCCAGGTTCGTAGAACAACCTAACACAGTCGGCTTCAGACGACTTGGAGCATGATTTAGAATTTTTAACGAAATTATGGATTATTTAATCATAATTATTTTTATTTTAATATTTAAATTACAAATTTTAATGTTTTAATATTCTTTAATATTATTTCAGTCTTATTATTTGCTATCTCTAGATGCATGATTTTTATTATTTTGCCAGCATATTGTTGGCAAAAATTCTTCAAAATCAAGCCTACGCTTAATTGACGCAGAATAAAACAAAGTATAGATATATATATATGCTTTGTACAGAAATTTTGATGTTGTAAAGCCTAAAGCTATAGTTTATATTGTAGGAGCATATACACATAGTATCCGTATGCCAGAATCGTCTTCGAATTATCATTATTTACTCGAAAAATTACTGGTATGATATTGATAATCAAAGATAGTCGAATTTTAATTAAGATATGCTTAATTTGAAAAATGTTTCGATTTATAAATTCTTACAATATACATACATATATTTACCGACATTGTGCACAAGAGCAATTTTTAGCGCTCTTGACCTCAAAAGTGATGCAAAAAACGTTCTATCAGCTCAGAATCGCCGAACAGTGCCTGTCCGGCTGATCCTGCAGGGGGTAATACCCCCTTACCATAGGTGGGCAGCACCGAAATTCTGGGGAGGAGGGTGGAAAAATTTCAGAGGTCAAAAATGGTCTTAAAAGTGGTCAAGTGGCGAAAAAACATCATTTTTCGACGTTTCTCATCGAGCACTATCCAATCGCATCAAAAATCGCTAAAAAAGCAAGAAAATTTCAACAATTGAATTCTGGGGGATATTTTGATTTCTGGGGGGGTATTCCAACTTCTGGGGGTGCATACCCACCAAACCCTCCCCACGCCCACGTGTGCCCTTCACCCCTATGTGCATGCATCGTGAGCAGGCAAAACAAAATTATACAAGCTTCTGCAACTTTATGGTCACGAAGCCCTTGGGCATGGATCACAATATTTGAAGTAGCTAGAAATTACTTCTACTTAAAATATACATTCAATGGGCAGCATCCAAATTCTGTGGGATCCGGGTGGTGTAAAAGCGGAAAAAAATCTCGAAAATAACATGTCAAAATCCAATACTGAGGGTCTAACAGGTTCTCGAGGGATCCAGACCTCACATGGGTGTGGGGCGTTTGGGGAGGGAGGATTACACCCTCGCAGAAGTTGAAGAAACCCCCTCGGAATTGTTTACTCTCAGAATTCTATTTTTTAGTAATATGTTTGGCGAGTTTTGGCGATTTCACCCCCTTCAGAATTTTCACTCTGCTCTCGCCAATTGTGTATCCAAGTGAGGCCGACAATCTGAATTGCAAAAATACAAAAATAAACCAAAGCAGAGTGGCTGCTTAAAAGCACAAAGGTACGCAACAGTAAAATACGTTGCCAAAACAGCGCTGAATTTGATGGGTAAAATTCAGTGGCGGATCTAGGATTTTCCTAAGGGGGCGGTACCCCAACTTTTCCAAGAACACTCAAAAATAGGTACAAAAATTTGCCCTTAACGCGCGAAATAGCATTTTTTCGGTGTTTTACATTATATACTTTTACATAAAATCACTTTTGACTCAATATTTGTCTGAAAATCTTCGACAATTTTGTGCGAAAAAAAATCAAAACTTCTTTGACTTTAACAAAACTCTGGCACAAAGCGCCGGTAAAGTTGTGAAATTTAGGCGAATAAACGTCTAAAAGCATGATTTCCTGTATTTATAGCATTTGATACGAAAGATCGAAAATTTTAACTGAAAATATTTAGAAGAAAACTATGCAAAAATAGCTGTTTCTGCTGTTAAAATCGTTTTGAAACCTACTTGAACAGAAAATGGCTTCCAGGTCGCTAAGAAAGTAAATAAATGTCATTAATAGGTATTATCCGGCGAGCTCCGGAAAAATTTGAGAAATTATGGTCACTGACGGCCAAAAATCATTGCAAATTGCACATCCATTCTTTATCTCGCCAAATATTTTTGACCAATGGGGGGCGACCACCCTTCGTACCCGCTCAAATCCGCCCCCGGTAAAATTTAATTCGTCGCTACGTACAAATCACTTACTCAGATTGCAAATTAAAAATTTTTAAAAACTACAAGTCATTCCTTCCCTACTAAATACATACATTTGTCGAAAAATTTGAATGCACCATTATGATAAAAAATCGCCGAAAAGAGAAAAAATATTGAAAATTTGCCGTCCACGCTCATGTATTGTAAGTGTGGAGTTGCAAAAGATGTCTATTTAGAAATCTAAAACAATATCCAAATAGTATGTCATATGTAAGTATGACAAAAGTCAAATAAAGAAGAAAAGAAAATAAATAAATGAAAGAGTAAAACTTTTACTAAAAAATAATTAGTTGGCGGTTCCAGGATTTCCTGACGAAGACCGAAATCCCAAATTTTCCTAATAGTGTCAAAAATTGTCCGAAAAATTTATCTGAAATTGGAGCTTTCGGAAAATTTTTACGGAAATGCGCAAAATTAATGCAAAAATCGGCACAAAGTACCAAAAAATAGTCATAAATCATTTTAAGAACTAAAAAGTCCTTTTTCTGTACATAAAAAACCATCTGATGTAAAAACAAAGTTTTTAGAGCGCCAAGAAAGTCAATACATGTCATTAATGGGTGAAAACCCGGCGCGAACCGCCGGAAAAATTTAAAAAGTTTTGATAAAAATAGCTAAAATCATCAAAATATGCATCATTCTCTATTGCGCTCCAACATTTTTTGACGACAGGGGGTGACCGCTTCACCGCCCCCTCTAAATCCGCGCCTAAAAAACACATGAAGGATGAATAAAAAAATCAGAGAAAAAAGTGAAAGGAATCAATCTGATACGAAAATGAGAAAATTACAGGTTTTACGAGCATAGTTGGGCGGCACCGAAGTTCTGAGGGGGGGTGGTGCAAGGTTTTTTCAAAGGTCAAAAAATGGCTCCTGAAATGTTTGTATGCATACGTGGGCAGCACCAAAATTCTGGGGGGGGGTGCAAAATTTTTCAAAGGTCAAAAAATGGCCTTAAAAATGGTGTTACGTGAAAAAACACCTTTTCAACGTTTCTCATCGAGCACTTTGGCATCTAAAAATTGCGAAAAAAAATTTTTAAAAATCGAATTCTGGGGGGGGGTATTTTGGTTTCTGGGGTGCATACCACACCTGGGCGTGGGGGTTTGGGGGGGGTATGCCCCGGAAATCAAAATACCCCCAGAAATCAAAATACCCCCCCAGAATTCAATTTTGGAAATTTTTTTCGCTTTTTCTGCAATTTTTTGATGCCAATGGATGGTGCTTGATGAGAAACGTCGAAAAATTGTGTTTTTATCACCATACCACCATTTTTAAGGCCATTTTTTGACCTTCAAAAAATCTTGCACCCCCCCCCCTCCCCAGAAATTTCTTGCTGCCCACGTATAGTGCACGCCACTGGGCGTGGGCGGGGGGGTTTGGGGGTATGCACCCCCAGAAACCAAAATACCCCCCCAGAAATCAAAATACCCCCCCCCAGAATTCAATTTTTTGAAAAATTTTTTCGCTTTTTTCGCAATTTTTTGATGCCAATGGATAGTGCTTGATGAGAAACGTCGAAAAATGGTGTTTTTATTGCCATACCAGCATTTTTAAGGCCATATTTCGACCTTTAAAAAAATCTTGCACCCCCCCCCAGAATTTTCTTGCTGCCCACGTATGGTGCACACCCCCCACGCCCAGGTGTGGTCGTATGGTGAAAAAACACAATTTTTCAACGTTTCTCATCAAGCACTATCCATTGGCATCAAAAAATTGCGAAAAAACAAAAAAATTCAAAAATTGAATTCTGGAGGGAGTATTTTGGTTTCTGGATTGGGTGCATACCCCCCACGCCCAGGTATGTTTACGAGGCGTAGAGCCTAAATGAAGCTCGTGAAGGCAAAAATAAATAAATATTGAGAAAAGTGCAGGCGAGTGAAAGGGAAAAAATAGCAATAAGGTAAAGTCATCAGAGATGAAGTATAGCCGATGTTTCATGGAACAATGTGCTTGCATTTACAATTTTTGGAACATTGTAAATCGATTACAGAAGCGGTGCAAATGATCACACTATTGTGCAGTTTTATTGCTTCAAACTGCCTAAAACACATTAGTTATTTTCTTGTGCGCTAAAAATTTATTTTCATGCACAAGGTGTCGTCAAATAGACTACAGTACATTTGCATTCTATTATTTGTAAAGTTGGATGGACCGGTCCGTGAAGCCTCTCCTAGAGCAAGCGCCGGGGGCAGGGAATTTCGATAACAGGCACGTTTACGTACGACTTTTGTAAATAATTCAGTTGTATAACATTATCAGTATAATTTGGTGCATTTACTGATGATGATCAGATCGTCGCGTAGTTGGCATACCAACGGGCAAAGTGTAAAGAAAGACAATAAGGTGCTTACCATATCTGGGCATGGAGGGTTTGGGGATATGCACCCCGCCCCCCCCACCCCCCGAAACCAAAATACCCTCCCCAGAATTCAATTTTTGAAATCTTTGTTTTTTTCGCAATTTTTTGATGCCAATGAATAGTGCTCGATGAGAAAGGTTGAAAAATGGTGTTTTTTTCGCCACACCAATTTTTGGACCTTTGAAAAAAATCTTGCACCCTCCCCCAGAATTCTGATATTGCCAACCTATTGAGCTTACTGCATGCGTTGATTATTATGATTTTATTTTGCTTTTTTATTGCATTTCTACAGACAATGCATGTTGCGGAGCTGAATGTCGGCGACACTCAAGTTATGTGGTTTTCAACACAGCTAATGCATTCCGATTTTTATTGTTAAAATTTCTTATTTGAATTGTACCTATATCTGTGTTCGTTGTCGTATGTTTCTCTACATAAAGCTAACACCGAGTATTTCGTCGCCGTAAAATGATAGCATAGAACAATATATCGCTATCTTTACAATAGCATAAAATAAGGTACCTACACGAAAATAAGCGCTCGAGATAAACAATAACTTGAGGAATCAAAAATCGTTGTTTATAGATTATTTTAAGCGAAAATTTATTTTTTCACGATTGCAGTAATAACCTTCATTCAGACTAAAAATATTTAGAATTTTTTTGACGTTTCTAGTCTACTCACGATTTGCGTAGAAATAGATTTTTAGCACAATAGTAAGAAGCTACAAAAGTGGCTTCTAGGCAGTCTACTGATATGCAAGTTTGCATAGAAAAACGCTTATCAGTTGCCATGCACTGTATCATTATTTTAGCTCCAGCTCAAACCACTTTTGTAATCGATTTGCATTGATTCGGAATTTGTAATATATGCACAAGGTTTCGTAAAATAGATTATACATACAAGGATCAATGAGTTAATGTTCTTTTAGATAACATAGCGCAACGCAACGCAACTATATGTAGAGGGGAAAGGGTAGACCGTAGAATTAAACTTAACACTTTTACGCAGTTAGCCCTATCAGAATCTGCTTGCTATTCTTGTATTAACGTATTGCGCAGAAATCAAAATTCAATAAGTCACGCACGACACGACTAGCATATAATCAAACATTCAAATTCAAATTTTTTTGTAAAAATCAGTTCTTTGAGTATTACGTTTGACTCTCTTCCGAAAAATTGGAAAATTTGGTCTCAATATCATTTGAGCAGTGGCTGGCTCAGCATTTAATTTCTTCCGGTTCACCTGAAATATCTAACGAATTTCAGTGATTTAACATGCTGATCGCACGATCAAAAACTCAAGAAAATACTATCTATGTACATATATCCGTAAACACGCACGGTTACCGACACTTCGATTCTTAACTATTACCTACGCATTTTTCCTACTTGTACGAAAAATTTCTGCCGGATTCCGCTGTCACCAAATTCTAATCAAAATTCATTCAGATCTCAGACTGCAATAATAAAATTACCAAATTGATAATTCGAAGTCTTTAGCATAGGTGGGTCGCACCAAAATTCTGGAGGGGCATAAGATTTTTCAAAGGTAAAAAAATGGTCTATGCACACCTGGGCGTGAAGGGGTATGCACTCTTAGAAACCAAAACATTCCCCCCCAGAATTCAATTTTTAAAAATTTTTTTTCTGAATTTTTTATGCCAATGAATAGTGCTAGATGAGGAACATTAAAAAATGGTGTCTTTTCGCCATATCACCATTTAAGGCCATTTGTTGACCTTTGGAAAATCTTGCACCCCCAGAATTTCAGTGCCGCCCACCTATGTTCAACGTTTCTCATCGAGCACTATTCATTGGCATCAAAAACCTGCAGAAAAAACAAAAAAAAATTTAAAAAAATTGAATTCTGGGGGGTATTTTGGTTTCTGGAGAGAGGGGGTATTCGGACTTCTGGAAGTGCATACCACACGTGGGCGTGGGGGGTATGTACTTCCACAAGGCCGAATACCCCATCAGAATTCGATTTTTGAAATTTTTCTTTGTTTTTTTAGCTATTTTTTATGCCGATGGATAGTGCTTGATGAGAAACGTTGGAAAACGGTTTTTTTGCCATATCACCATAGGTGGGCAGCACCGAAATTCTGGGGGGGGGTGAAGAAATTTCGGGGGGGGTGAAAAATTTTTAAAGGTCAAAAAATGGTCTTAAAAGTGGTCGTATGGCAAAAAAAACACCATTTTTCGACGTTTCTCATCAAGCTCTATCCAATGGCATCAAAAAATTGCTGAAAAAGCAAAAAAAATTTTTTCTGGGGGGGGTATTTTGATTTCTGGGGGGGGGGGTATTTCAACTTCTGGAGGGGGTGTATACCCCCACGCCCATGTGTGCATATCACCCTTTTCAGGAACATTTTTACGTTTGAAAAATCGTGCACACCCAGAATTTTGGTGCGGGCCACCTATGGCGCATACCCCCGACCTCCCCTCACGCCCACGTGTGGTCTTTAGCCTCCTGCAAACGAATCTGACCGCTATGTTTGCCGAATTTATTTATTTTCTTTGTACGGATGGTTGTTTGAATAAAATCACAAGAATATAAACAAAAAATAGAGCAACAATGAGCGAAGGTGCAATACCCCAATTTATTCATCTACATAAATCAGCCAAAAACTGTATAACAACGTGTCGTACGTACGCATAACATTCGCGCAGTGCTATAAATTGAATGCATTATCGATTCAAAAGAGAAGGGACCAATCGTATCGCTAGGTAAAAACGGAATCACGTGACAATGAGCTAATAGAAAAACCGGAATCACGTGACAATTAGCCAATGATCTAATAGGCGAATCTGTGCTCGGGCGAATAGCCCAGATTTTGCAAATTCGGGATGCAAGCGAACTCGATCATCGGAGGAGGCCCGCACATCAGAATCAGAGTTTCGTCGCTGGGTGCCGGCATGTGCTTTGATAACATATCAGCCGTGACGAAACCCACGCTGTATTTCCAATCTGTTTATTAAAAAAAGTGTAAAAGTTTCGAATTTTGGGAAGTTTAAAATTTTTTCAATCTGGCATTACTTTACATAATACTCGCTTTATTCAATCAATTCTTTTTGAAAAACTTTATCAGTTTTTACCATTCTTCCTTCGGTTTTATCGTATTGATGAAATCTCCATTACTTTGCCTAATGAACCAATGATGAATTGGTTTTTATATAATTTTATATATTAATTTTTCCATTTCCATTATTTTTATTTTTCATATATTAATTATACATAAAAATCAGTTTCTGGCTTGGTGCCTACTTTACTAATAAAAATCCTTACTTTAATAAAAATATTCCTTTGACTTGATTTTTAATTCCCTTTACAGATATTTTTCAATCTTTTTAATTGCGCTAATTTCAATCCATTGTTTCAGGTTTGTTTACACTAACTTTTGTACGCGTTTAGTTGTAAAATTAGGTCTTTAATTAATTTAAAATTTTGCTTCCCAATCACCGCTTTAACTCTGATATTCTTCGATGATACGCATTGCACGCTTCTTGCCTTTCGTCGAATATCCGATTTAAGTAATTAATTTAAAAGGAATAATTTAAATTTTATTTAAATATTTCGGACGAAATTGAATATTTTTTTGAAGATAATTCGTCATTTCCTATTATCTCGATCACTTCCTTACCACACCTGGGCGTGGGGGGTTTTGGGGGGTATGCACCCCCAGAAACCAAAATACCCCCCCAGAAATCAAAATACCCCCTCCCCAGAATTCAATTTTTGAAAATTTTTTTCGTTTTTTTCGCAATTTTTTGATGCCAATGGATAGTGCTTGATGAGAAACGTCGAAAAATGGTGTTTTTATCGCATTACCACCATTTTTAAGGCCATTTTTCGACCTTCAAAAAATCTTGCACCCCCCCCAGAATTTTCTTGCTGCCCACGTATGTACCGTGTGGGCAGCTAGAAAATTCTGAAGGGGGAGTGCAAGATTTTTTTGAAGGTCAAAAAATGGCCTTAAAAATGGTGGTATGGCGATAAAAACACCATTTTCCAACGTTTCTCATCAAGCACTATCCATTGGCATCGGAAAATTGCGAAAAAAACGAAAAATGGGGGGGGGTATTTTGATTTCGGGGGGGTGCATACCCCCAAACCCCCACGCCCAGGTGTGTTCCTTACTATCATCGGCTCTATCTACGGTATAATGCAAATGAAATTGATCAGGATGATTCTGCTTCAACGATTCGAGCTCTTCTCGCAACAATATATCGGATTCGGTCTGATTACAAAAATTTAAACAAATTTGAATAAATTTGAATAGAAAGTCGGAAGCGTCGGATAATTAGCAAAAAGTTTGCATTTAATAGCGCACTAAAAAAATTACAAGAAAAGCGTAAATATGAGCGAAAAAATGAGATTAATGCGTCGTAATTGAGTAAATTTGCGATTAAACCCGTGAAAGCACGTTTCGAATACAGGATATAATCATCGACTTATTAATGAATTGATTGAGGACACGTGGGTCTAAAGAGGGAATAAATCCAAGCGCGCAGACTGAAATAAGGAGCGTATCCTTACGTACGACTTTTAACGTTCTTCTTACGTGTAGAATTAATAAGGTAAATGTGAATAAAATTTCAAAGTTCAAAGTCACTATTGAAACAATTTCAAATGAGGAGCTGACTTAATGACCAGGATAAGAGGCAAGATAATTATAAAAGAAAATGTAGAAACAATAATTTAGAGCAAGACTGGGCATTCGAAACTACAGAAATAAGATTAAAATTTACAAAATGACCAAATGGATTATATTTGAAAAGTAAAAAAGTAAAAAATGACAAAAATTGAAAAAAAAACGAAAATTAATTTAAATAAAAATAGAGCTGCATAAAAACGTCAATTTCGCAGAAATATTAAAAAAGCCGATGCGCTTGAGTACTGCAAAATATGTTCTGTTTACAATATGGCGGTGTTGTCCAAAAAACAGCGATCGATAAATTTAAAACCATCAGTCAAAATTGTGCCCATTTTATTCCTGATTTAATTATTCTTAGTTACCTTTTTATTTTCATTATTAGTTTTTCAAATGTACGCAACTTCACGACAGCAACGACATTCAAATCGAATGACGAAATAAGATGATTTTTTTAGATTTTCTGATTTTTTTTTACTAATTGTTTTCAGATTTTCCTTTTCGATTTTTTTTATTCGAGGCTTTAGGCTAAGTCATTCAAATTAGTGACCTTTGCTAATTTTAGGCTATTAAAAATCATATTCCAATTGGATGAATGCAACAGCAGCGAGCTTAGGAGTACTGAGCAGACGCGATTTTTCAACAATCTAGCGTAAAAATGCCAAAAACTTCCGTAAAAAGTAACGTTTAAACAAGAGAACCTCAAAAATAAAAAATAATCGAGTTAATCGTCACAAAACGATTGAAAAGCATTAAAAATTCGAAAATTATACATTTAACCTACGAATAGAAAAAACAATGTAAGAATTAATGTATAATTGATGACGACCATCCGTGGGCAGCACGAAAATTCTGGGGGGTGGGGTGCAAGATGTTTTCGAAGGTCAAAAAATGGCCTTAAAATGGTGGTTGTGGTGAAAAACACCATTTTTCAACGTTTCTCATCGAGCACTATCCATTGGCATCAAAAGATTGCGAAAAAAAACAAAAAAAAATTTCAAAAAATTGAATTCTGGGGTATTTGATTTCTGGGGGGGGGTGATTTTATTCTGGGGGGTGCATACCCCCAAACTCCCACACCCAGGTGTGATGACGACTCACCTGATTAGCGAATAAGAGGTAAAGTTGCGTTCTATCGGTCGGATCCTTCAATATGTCACGAATTAATTGTAGCATAGGAGTGATACCTGAAACCGGTGAAACAAAAAAGGCAATAAAGTAATTGATATTCTTCTGAACGCTCTTTACAATATATAAGAAAAGACGGGAGCTAAAAGTTGAAAATTTGAAAGAGGTTGAAAGCGTCGAACAAATTCAGATTAGCTTACACTTTGTTAAGTAAACGTACTTAAAACTAATGAGACGCTTCCAAAAGCTGGTGCACAAACTACGAGAATGGTTTAAACAATATTCTACAGTATGCCGAGCATTAAATACTATATCATAATCAATAATATAACTTCCTTATTAAGGAACGGCTTCGTATTACATTATAATAACTATTTATGAATAGGCTCGCTCGGACCGAAAAGTATTAGAAGAAGGGGAATAAACAGCCGATACAAGCCACACTTAAAACATCAGCTCACGGTTTAAATGGAAAATAAACGGATTTTTCAACTGGACACTTAAGAAAATTAGAAAAAAAATAAAATAAAAGCCAAGAATAAAAAAATAAAAGAAAATAAAAAAGTAAAATAGAAAATAAGAGTAAAGGTAGAAGAAAAAAATTAAAAGTAAATAAAAAAAGTGAAGGCACAAAAAATAAATGATTAAGTAAACTTTTGCAAAAGAAATTTTACCAGAGCCGCCCGCGATCATACCCACTTTGCTAGCGAAGCGTTTTTCGGCCGGTTTACGCTTATTTGGCTTTATTTCGAATTTTCCTGAAAAATAAAATCAGTTTAAAAAGAATAGACAAAAAATCTAAAAAGAGAAAATATTTAAAGTGTAAACAAAGTGCGAAAAAATAGATATTAATTGAGGGAAAACGTAAAGCGTATAATTTAAAAAACAAGAATAACCATTGATTTTGTACTTTTTAATTAAATCGTTGTTTTTTATCATTTTCCTCTTCCAGTATAAGTCAAAAGACCGGACGGGCCGCGAAAATTGATCTTGTCGCCTATTTTCATAGATTCCAAGTGCTGAGTCATTTTTCCGCCATTCGGGAAGCGCGGATTGACATTTTTGAAATAAACCTGGAAAAATTTAAAATTTGATTCAAAAAATGTGTTTCGCTGAAAAATTCATTTTTAATCGTACTTTAATCACGAGGTCAACGAAACCTTTATCTTCGTCGCAAGACACCGGAGTGTAAGGCCTGATTATCATTTTGCCATCGATTTCGGCGTGCAAATAAATATGTTGTCCTAAAATTAAAACAAAGAACTCAAAATGCTAAAATCTATAAATTTCGATGGAAAAATTAAATCTTTTCATTTTTTCCTTTACAGACAAATTTGATAAAAGCGAAGCATCAGATTATAAGTTTTTGAACAAGCTTTTAAGAGTATAAACAAAATAAAGTCCGGGAAGAAATTCAACGAAATCATATGCATTCATATTATACATATGCACGGTCAAAAGTTCTTGGACGGGGGTAGACTGAGTTTCCTAGGGGGTATAAATCATCAATTTTTATGGCTAACAATGGCGCTAAAAATGATGAATTCATATTGATTTTTTAAACATTTTTGTCGATCCCAACCCACCCCTGCCCAAGTAACAACCCCACATGGGCGTGGGGAATATGCACTCCGAGAAACCAAAATACCCCCAGAATTCAGTTTTAAAATTTTTCGTTTTTTCGCAATTCTTTGATGCCGATGGATAGTGCTCGATGAGAAATGTCGAAAAATGGTGTTTTTTGCCATACCATCATTTTTAAGGCCATTTTTTGACCTTTGAAAAATCTTGCACCCCGAGAATTTGCATGCTGCCCAGTATGGTAATAACCCGTAAAAATGCTTGATTCGTTATACTTTACTCTTCTTGAATATTCGTGATTAACTTTGCATGAAGAATAAATGATTACAAAATTTTTCAAAAGGAGATGCAAGCTTTTCAAAAGTCAAAAAATGGTCTTGAAAATGGTAATATGGCGGAAAAAGCGCCATTTTTTCAATGCTTCTTATCGAACACTATCCATTGGCATCATATATATTAGAGGAAACAACGAATCCATCTTATCAAAAATTGAATTCTGGGAGTTGTTTTGGCTTCTGGGAAAGGGGTCTTTGGTCTTCTGGGGGTGATACCCTGAACCCCCGCACGCCCACCCATGTGTGATGGACAGATTCAAAGGAAAAAGTGACCGAATGAATAAATGGACGAGTACTACCCGATAAATACTGTGATTATAATGCGAGGCATCACTTAATAATTCCAACAATAGGATGTGGTCCACAATGGTCTGAGGGGGGGGGGTATGCTTTTCGAATGTTATGGTACGAAGATTGAAGAATAGAATTTTTCTAAAAAAATATGTTATACGCTTTTCACTGATCTGTTGGCTCAAGTGCATTGATTATTTCAATTCTTTGCTCTAAATAGTCATTTTTAAGCATTTATCGTTGAATTTCATTTAACTTTCTCTAAAATTGGTTGAATTTATATTTTAATGAGAAAGTCTAGTGAGATATGTAAAAATAGTGTTTTTAGAGCTTAGGTAACTACATATCCTTTTATGCCCAACAAAAGGTATGTGTTGAAAAAATTTTCAGATCTAGCCCGCCCTCGGAATTTTCATGCATTAAATCATAAATATAGCGGTAGAAACAATAATAATAACAAGTGAAAGCTCTCTATGGTAAAAGCTGGGGGATCTTACGTGAACATGTATAAAAAATGTAAAACTAATGCGTATAATACGAAACATACATAGCTGCATTATTGTTACTTATTCTCCTTAAACGTATTCTCATTTACAAGGTATAATACAATATTGGCACCGGCGCCGGTGCCTAAGCACCAACAAAAAAAGCGGCACCGGTGCAACTCTATTATATATAAATATCTCGAGAACCATTAGGACATGGGCTAAAAATTTCAAGATTTTTTAGAAACAAATTTTTTCACTCTATTCCACACTCATATTACACTAATCTATCGTTTAACCAATCCAACCAACTGATTTCTCATCATTCAATCGACCAATAATTACCTAACTTCTGTCTTTGTAATTAATCTTTGTCATTTACAAAGAAAAACAATACAGAGAATAAATAATTCGGCGCGAAGCGCGGAAAAATTTGACATGTTCTACATGTCTGACTCAAATTCGAGCGGTTTTCGGCGAGACAAAAACTATACATCGAAAAATTTTGAGTTTACTAGCTTCAAAAGTACGCTGAAAACCTATTTTGGTGGTGTTTTAGACCTACTGTGAGAACTTTCCATTTTTTCCTCTGGGGGACTCTTATGTGTTTCAAAAATTATTATTTATTTCCAGGGGCCCCCTGAATACGGCCCTGTATGTATGTATGTATGTATTTATTTATATATCTTTTTTTCAGCGATAACCAAGAAGTTGAAAATATTCAGAGAATTTTGAGCTCCAAAAAAGGCTAATTTTAGACCGAATTTAATAAAAGCTTAAAAGGTCAGGATAACCCAACAATTCAAATTTCTTCTTGAACCTAACACACCTAATGGGGGTAAAAATTACCCCCATTATGATTCTATGTAATAGATGTTATTCATAGTGTTAGCTATTAATGAATATAGTACGTACAAGAGCAAACAATGTTTTAACATCGAAACAGTAGGTAACAATCTGATATGGAGCCTAAAAACATGGAAATTTGGCAAAATATGCTGAATATGCTATATAACTAGTTGGGGTAAATTTTACCCACACAGCATGAATGAAAACCTATCTTATTTTGTTTGCTTCGTGTCTTGCAGCTGTTAGAAGTATTCCCAGCTACTGTGTGTAGCTCTAGCTGTCATTTCATAAAAAAACCCAATAAAACCCAAGAAATCAAAGAAAAAACCAAAAAAACCAAAAAAAACTCAATATTCAAAATATTCAAATCTGGGTTTTTTTCCATCCCTGACTACCACCCACTAAATCTAAGCCTAATCCTAGTAAAAATAAAGAAGTTTGACCAGGAAAGGTGACTTCCAAAAAAAAATCTTTTGAACTCCCGTGAGCGCAGCGCCATCATACCTGTCGTGAACAATGTCTACCACTTCGAATTTCAACTATAATAGCTCTTTTTATAGATAAATCGACCGCGAATCTCATTAAATAAAGTATGCATAGTAGGTATATATATAAAAATTCTCATCAAAAAATGCAGAAAACAACAAAAAAAAATTGTAAAAAATTCGGCATCGGACTTCAAAGTGATTTTCCACTCGCTACAGTATACCATTGATGTTCAAAGAGCTTATATTCAAACCAGTATTAACTTGCGCATCTAACAAGATAAAATTTAACAATCCCTGATGAATAGAAAGGGAAAGATGTCGATTTCTTTCTTTAAACCATACTTTTTCCCATAATTTCGTTCAGGTGTGCAAAGTTAGCGATTTAAAAGTGTATTTACGTTTCCCGATCTCCGACTTTTTAAATTTTGACTTTAATTTTTCAAATCACGGACTAGATAATGAAAGTTAAATTTAGATCGGTGATTTTTCCCTAGCAAATGATTATAAAATTATTAATTTTGATTAATAATCGAGCTAAAAGTATGAGAAAATTTCAATTTTTTGAGTAAATCAATTTACCGTGCGAAACTAAATCTTAAGACGATTGCGGTAGAGACGCAGTACACACTTCAGGGGCTTCGTACGCATATAAGACCTTATTTGATTATTATTTCATTATTACTTTCTTATTATTTTATTATCATATAATTTTACTTATTATTCAGGTGGTTGAGATATTTTAACCCGAAATTCTGGGCAAAAGTTGTTTTTTAACACTTTTTATGATATTTTGCACTTTTTTCTAAAAAATAGGCCATTCTCCATAAAGAACGACTAATCCCTGCCCAAAATCGAGATCCACCAAGCATTTAATGCAGAATTACATATAAGCGTCTATTACTGAAAACTGGTATATCACGAGCCAACTAATTCAGCCCGCAGACGAGTTTTAGAAGAATTCTATAAAATTCGACAATTTTGAAAGTAACAAAGATGAGTTTTTGGAAGAATAATTAATTATGCAAAATATACAATGAAATGATTTGTACTGCTCGAAATTAAATAATAGTAAAGAAAAATAGAAGAAAAAACCTAAGCTAAAAATTTTTCCCCTATATGTATACGCAGCAAAAGACTTTCGAAATTAAGCAAGATAAGATTGACAAAAGAGGGTAGATTATTCGCGAAAAAGTCTGCATACCGATGGGTAAGCCGAGAATATGTTCAGGAGATGGCAACGCGAAGCGAAATCGTCTAGTATCATGACTGATTTCCTAAATTACCAAATGGAGGGCGAGACAATCACCTAATTTTCTGTAAAGTTATGTAGGATTTAAAAACGTAACGAAATCATGCAATCCCCAATTGACCGGCAATCCCCCCACCAGGCACGCATAGCGTGGGAATTCCACGGAACGGGGGGGGGGGGCGGGGCGAAATGTTACAGTGCCTTTTTGGGCCCCAAATGCTGAGTACGCGTCAAGAACATATTTTTTGGGCCTTTCTGGCGGTGCTCTTTCTAGACCATTAAAACATACAAAGACTTGGAAAAAATTCCAACAAATTGAACAAAATGGAGTCAGAACGTGAGTATATGGCGCGAAGCGCCAAACATTCGACACTTTTAAGCATATAGATAGCTAAAACGCTCAAAAAGCACCTTTTCTACTAATTTTTCGGAAATTTTTGTAAACTTTCGAAAAATCGTGAATTCTGGGGGGGGGTGAAAAAATTTCTAGAGAAAGGGGGGATGGAAATTTTTCTGGGAGCGAAAACCCCCTCCCTAAGATCATGTATGTGCCCCACGAATAGCCGATTCACTAAGCGTGGTAAACAAGCCTATATGTTTATATTCAGCGAGACTTGATCAGATTCGTTGGGTTCTTTTGTTACTGTCGCAAAGTATTACTCACATAAAACTCCAAAAAACAACGTTTTAGCAACGTCAAAATCGAGAATCCTTCAAAATGCTGCATCAGAAATCATTAGATATGAAAATGAGCGATTCTTTTTAATTCAACTCCCGAAAATGATTTAAGTTTTTCAGACTCAAATTAGCCAAATAATGATTACAAACAAAAGCACCATTTAAGTCTGTTTGAATGTATCACTAAGGAAAAAGGAATTTCAATTAAAACCCTAAGCTGGTTTCCACACCTGGGCGTGGGGGGTTTGGGGGGTATGCACCATACGTGGGCAGCAAGAAAATTCTGGGGGCGGGGGGGGGGGTGCAAGATTTTTTTGAAGGTCGAAAAATGGCCTTAAAAATGGTGGTATGGCGATAAGAACACCATTTTTCGACGTTTCTCATCAAGCACTATTCATTGGCGTCAAAAAATTGCGAAAAAAACGAAAAAAATTTTCAAAAATTGAATTCTGGGGGGGGGGGGTATTTTGATTTCTGGGGGGGGGTATTTTTGTTTCTGGGGGGTGCATACCCCCAACCCCCACGCCCAGGTGTGGTATGCATCCCCCAGAAACCAAAATACCCCCCAAGAAATCAAAATACCCCCCAGAATTCGATTTTTGAAAATTTTTCCGTTTTTTTGCAATTTTTTGATGCCAATGGATAGTGCTTGATGAGAAACGTCGAAAAATGGTGTTTTTATCGCCATACCACCATTTTTAAGACCATTTTTTGACCTTCAAAAAATCTTGCACCCCCCTCCCGCCAGAATTTTCTGGCTGCGCACGTATGCTGGTTTCTAAAATAATTCAAACATAAATTTATGGAAGAACAATATCAAATATATGTATCAAATAAGCGAGGCACGGTTTTTTTTTTGTACTCGGCAAAGATTTTTCCCGATGTACAAAGACTTTTCGGGACCGTCTTTGTACATGTACAAAGATTTTTGGGAAGACAAAAATTGCAAAAACGGTCTAAAATTCGGGAAAATTTCGGCGCTTCGCGCCGAAAATGAGTAATTGTGTGTTCTATATATCTTTATAATGGCAGAAATTGCATTTCAAAAGTAAAAATGTCAAATTTTTTGGCGCTTCGCGCCGTTTTAAGACGATTCTTAGTGATTTTTACCCTTAGAGACCCAGAAATTAGCTAAAACACACTATGAAAAGTTGGAGAACTCTGTTTTTACCACACCAAAGTCGCTGCTATACCATATTATAGTGCCCAAAAATTTTGTGTGTACAAAATGTACAAAGATTTTTAGGAATACAAAAACTGTAAAAAGATGTGAAATTCCCACAATTTTCGGCGCTTCGCTCCGAACTGATAAATTATTTGTCCTATATATCTTTAAAATGGCAGAATTTGCATTTAGAATGGAAAAATGTCAACATTTTTCGGCGCTTCGCGCCGTTTTCAGATAATTTTTAGTATTTTTTGGCGTCAGAAACCCAGAAATTAGCTATAATACACTACCAAAGATCAAAAACCCTGTTTAACCACACTAAAATCGCTACTGTACTATAGTATGGTACACAAAAATTTGCATGTACAAAATGTACAAAGACTTTTGGGGACCATCTTTGTACATGTACAAACGGACCTTGTACAAAAAAAAAACACTGAAGCGAGGTACTAATAAAATCCTGAAATAATCAAGCTTTTCCTTAAATTGACTGCTCAAATATGTCTCTAAGATATATACGAGTAGGTATCTTTCTGGCGACTTATAGTAGCCCAAAATAAAAAATAAAACCTACCAAGTATTTTTGAGCATATTTTAAAAGGAAAAGGTAGCAAGATATATGGACATTAGAAAAAAATCACAAAATGGGCAATCGGCCAAAACACTGTACTTAATGAAGCTACGTAATGTGAAAGCAAGAAGGGCTTAAAACGCCATTTCTATCTCGAATTAGAATCATATGATTAATAAGTTATCTAATCAGCCTAGGTACTAATTTAAATTTACTTAATATACGCGGCGTCCCAGTTGAGTGCTCTATATTTTAAAATGCAATATCTTCTGCATTATTCGACCAAATTTATTAAAATTTTACTACAACGTCGCTGAAGCGTCAGAATTACACCTGGCAAATTTTTACTAAAATCCCTAAACTTTACAATTATTTATGAAATATCTTAAACTACTTGAAGTCGTGAGCTTAAGTTATCATGGAAGTAAAAAGCGCAAATCGCTATAATAGATTTAATATCAAAATCATTAACAAACTAATCCAGTACTACTGCCAGAAAGTCAACAAGTTTGAAAAAATAAAAACTAATAAGATATTATTGAAATAAAAAATTTAATTGAATAAATATTATATTTGGAAAATAATCTAGATTTCGATATTATTCCTATTTCATCCTTCCTATTTTGCACTTTATTTCCTCTCTTTCTATCATTGGCAGAGAATATTTTTCGTCCGGATCTACCAATGTAATTAATTTCTTCGATTTTTTAGTCAAAATATACCAAAGAATACCCGTCGCGGCTACGACGCCACAAGCCACAGAAACAGACACAATCTCAAAAAATTAATAATAATATTAATAATGAAAATAATAATAGAAATGACAAGTAATAATAATAATAATAAATAATGAAAATAATAACAATCAGCATTGAATGAGAAAAATTCAAATTCCATTCTAAATATTAAGGTTGTATGAATTAACATATAACTATATTAAGCAATAAAGTTGACGAAATTAAAGATAATCTATAAAATGTAACTAGTGATCGACCGGGGCCCCGGCCCCGGCCCTGGCAATCCCCGGCCATTTTTAAGCATCCCCGGCCCCGGCCGGGGCAAGGTCAAAAAATGGCCGGGGCCGGGAAAAATTTAGTGTAATTCGTATTTTGTACAGGCTTTGATACTGGCACTTATCTATCAATGAGCAAGTGTTAATTTTGAGAGCTGTACTGATTAGACCATATGTATACTTACTTAATCCTTGTTATAACTTTGCTGCTGTGTATAAATGAGCTTTTACTGAATAAATGTTCAGGAAAATCTGCATGTTTTCGATTCCTCCACTTAACTTATTTAAACTAAATGCTACTTTTAACTCATTCATTCATGGCTATGGCTGAAAGATTTAGAGTTGACAAATACGTTCTATTTCTAGTTGAATTGTACGTTTTCAACAAACTATTTTTACAAAAAACACTTTTACATTTAATTGAATGGGAACCGCGTGCTTTAAAACGCGTTTCTTGTGTAATAGTTATTAGGACGGAGGTTAATTATAGGCGAATGTAAATTACGCTGCAGAATTGCGTCCGATCCGATAAACTAAATATGTCTCATATAGTTTCCTAAGGTCCAGAGTTGAGGGAGGGGTGGAATCCCAAATTGGAGGGCCAGCAAATTAAGTGGTGGACTATTATTAGCCGACTCTATTTTAATGTACGAGCTTCTTGTGCTTGTACAAAGATCTCCGAAAAGGTTTTTGTATGAGCTAACAAATTTTTGTAGCAATATTATTTAAATATATTTTTAAGCATACACATTTTCGCATACTATCAGTATGTGACAGTGTTTTTTTGTACAACGTACCTTTGAATATACATGAACAAAGATGGACCCCAAAAGTCTTTGTACATTTTGTACACACAAATTTTTGGTTACTATAATATGGTACAGTGGCGATTTTAGTGTGGTAAAACAGGGTATTTTGACTTTTGATTGTATATTTTTGCTAATTTCTGGGTTTCTAACGCCAAAAATTACTAAAATTGTCTCAAAACGGCGCGAAGCGCCTAAAAATTTGACATTTTTCCATTCTAAATACAAATTTTGCCATTTTAAAGATATATAGGACAGACAATTTTTCATATCGGAGTGAAGCTCCGAAAATTTTTTGGAATTTTACACCTTTTTACAGTTTTTATCTTCCCAAAAATCTTTGTACATGTACAAAGATAGTCCTGAAAAGTCTTTGTACATCGGGTGAAATCTTTGGCGAATTAAAAAAAACACTGTTTTGTACATGAAAATTTTTGTATTTTTTAATATGGTACAGTAACGATTTCAGTGTGGTAGAACATAGTTTTTCGACCTTTAGTAGTGTATTTGGCTAGTTGTTGGGTTTCTGAATATTTGACATTTTTCCATTTTTCCATTCTAAGCGCAGTGTTGTTTATTACAAGATTTAATTCGCATATTACAATTTTTGTAATATTTCTGATTTTGTAGTACAACTTGTTTTAGCTTTCTCAGTCGAGTTTTTTGTGTGAATTCCATCAGAAGCTCATACAAATTTCGGCACTTCGCGCCGAACTAAAATTATCAACTAAATTCAGGCCGAATTATCACATTTAGAAGCACGGTCTTTTTGTATTCGGCGAAGATTTTTGCTGATGTACAAAGACGTTTCAGGACCGTATTTGTACATGTACAAAGATTTTTGAAGAACAAAAACTGTAAAAAGGTGTAGAATTCCTTATTGCGAATTCTACCATTTCAAAGATTTTCAGGGGGGGGTAAGCGGCTGCAAAAATGGTGCCGCTTACCCCTTCCCTTGAAGATGGCCGAGAAATATACATGTGACAGGGGATTTGGGCCATCCCCCACCCACGCTTTGAAGCCCCGAACTTCCTTGAAAGTCAGAAAATATTTGACCACCCTCCCCCATTTTTTGGCGAAAACCTGCTTTTTTTGGCTATTTTTATGTGTTTTTACCATTTTTGATCTAGTCGCTAACCCCTTCCTTCTAGAAATGGCGAGGGACCCCTAACCTAGATTTCTAGCCGTTATATGTATACTGAGGGACCCTCATAAAATTTTAAGCGATTACATGCATGTTTTATAGTGATAGTTTATCTATTTACTCTAGCTCACATTCTAAAATAATGTATCACTTCGTATAATTCTAACAGTTAGGTACACTTTTGCCCTACTAAAAAATTAAGTTCAAAAAAATTCAAAAGGTTTTCACCAAAAATCGTCTGACAGTGACTTGTGTCTTGGACCCAGTGGGGGATAATACCCCTCCCCTCTCATGGGAATATGTGATGTCTCATTTATTACATCCAATACCTATTGCATCCAATCGCTACAGCAGCAGTAGCAGTAGCGAAGATTCAAATGATATAGAGTGTGCTAATAGCAGCGACATAGACTTTTATTGATGATTCAGACAATGAAACACTGGACTAAATTTGTTTCTTGTGACATAAATAGTAGTAAAACTTGATATGAAAAGGCGCACCTAACTTTGCGCTTGCCATTTACTACTGAATGGAGCAGTCGCTCATTATTTTTTTTCTATGCCCACCCCAAGTATGTTATGCAATAATATTTTCCTTGTCTCACCCCGGCCAGCCCCGGCCCCGGCCCCGGGGCCGGGGATTTTTTTTCAGCCCCGGTACCGCCCCGGCCCCGGCCAAAAAAGTCGCCCCGGTCGATCACTAAATGTAACCACATAAAAAATCAAACTCATTGCAAAATAAGATAAAAAGCTTTAAATAAATGCATTCATTGGACGCTTCCGCATCCCAAGATTATCAGAAAACTATACAAAGTCATTAGAGGGAAAAATTGCAAGCATAGTTTAGAAATAAAAACAAATTATTTGAAAAATTAAATTTAGGAAAGTCGGCCGATTGTAAAATAACGTGCAATATAACGTAATGTTCACAGGAAAGCGGAAAATAACAATGAATAAAAATAAATAAGATAAAAATACGTAGAGTTGAAACTAAACGAATGCTAATCATGATAATAAAAACGAATAAGGTAAATGATAGTATCTGTGAAATATAAATTTGTAATCAGGTATTCAATCCATCAAAGTGAAAGCTCCTAAAAATTCAGTACCTATTATGTCAATCACAATGAAATACTTACTATGGCATTTAAGTTTGAATGTTCGGGCATTTTCAATATCCTCTGTGAACAGACTGTAAAGCACCGTGATATCGCACATAAAGCAAAACATGAGGAATTAAAATATAAGAGAAATATTGAAAATTCAAAAATGTCATATGCCAAATGCGGGGTACTTTAAAACCCCTCCCTGACTTTTGGGCAAAAACTCGTATTTTTAAGCAATTTCTACGCGTTTTTTCAACCGAAACTATCTTATCATACCCAAAATTTTGAGACATTACGCATATTAAATCTGAGTAAATATATTATTTAATTTAATAATAGTAGCAAGTCAGTCATTTATCCGTCAATGCTAAGGAACAACGAGTAGCATCCATACGTGGGCAGCAAGAAAATTCTGTGGGGGGGGGGGTGCAAGATTTTTCAAAGGTCAAAAATGGTCTTAAAAGTGGTGGTATGGCAAAAAAACACCATTTTTTGACGTTTATCATTGAGCACTATCTATTGGCATCAAAAAATTGCGAAAAAAACGAAAAAATTTTTAAAAATTGAATTCTGGGGAATGGGGTATTTTGATTGCGGGGGGGGTATTTTGGTTTCTCGGGGTGGGGGTTGCATAGCCCCCACGCCCAGGTGTGGTAGCATCGACTTGGCTTGCAAGTTCTGATTACTCAAATTCGCATCTACGGAAGGAAAGAATCAGTTAACTCTAATTCCTTTTCAAATAATGTAATTATGAATACTCAACTGAGCAGGTTAAGTATCAGAAACAGCATTTTATAGCAGATCTTTACTATTTATTTTATTTAGTATTTGTCGATTATTTACAATCAATGTCTAAAATTAATTTTTAGAAGAATCAGTTGATAAATATCGCTTAATATAATTGGAAAACTCCCAGAACTCAATTCTTTAATAATCATTGCTCAATCAATAACGCCATAAAATTGCGCCTGTTTTTTGGGAACCCGCAGATAATGCACGCATGTAACGGAAGCTTCGCGGGATATCTCATCTAAAGTTGGACGTCCCTCCATCCTCCCAAAGTCAGAAATTTAAAGATCCTGAATTTTGGAGAAAAGAGTTGCGTTTTTGGCTAGATCCACGTGTTTTTTTGACCACTTTTGGTTATAAATTGGAGGTAATTAACCCCCCTCCCCTTATATAAAAATGGGTGAGCACTCCCACCCACCAATATGCCGCAAACAACATCTGCATGCGTAACAGGGGGATATCCCACCTTTATACCATCCTCCCCTGATTTTTGGCAAAAACTTCAAACAAAATTTCGCATATTGTTTAAAATGCTTTAATCCCTTCTTCAAAGGTTCGATCAAAAGTTCTGCAATTTTCGATTTATAAACAAATTTACCTAGGTACTAACTATTCAAAGCTGTTTGTAGCGAAAATAGCCTGTTTCATTTGAAAACCAGTGATCGGACCGAGGCCTCGACAAGGCTCGGCGTTTTTTGGAGCCTTGGCCTCAGCCCCGAGGGTTGAAATACAATTTTAGCAACTTTAATTTATCTTAACGACTTAATCTGTTAGTTGTTTACCAGACTTTTGAAGCATCCAGGCTAAAAATAAATCGTTTACTGCGTTAACTTTTGCCCAAAGTGCTATGCTTTTCACCGTTTGTAAGACTTTTTGTCTTATAAAAAGCTTTGCGAGTAACAACATTGCACTAACACAAATTGAACCAGAGTTATTGTAGTCAATTTTGATCTATTGATTTTATAGACTATATAAATCCTATTTCTTTTTCCACATTATTTTTTGACAGATAAATACAAATTAATAATAAATTATGTATTATTCACAAATACATATCTACTTGATTGCGTTTATTCAGAAAACTGCAAAAATCAGCTATAATGATAAGAATACCGAAAATTTTTGGCGCTCCGCGCCAGCTGATTCATGCATGGTTTATCTTAAGGGAAGGGTCCAAAATTTACTTTAAAATATAAAAACGTCTGCATCAATTTGCCTTTGATCATCCTTTTTCTTTACAGTTTCCTGTCAGAAATTAGTGTTAAACGCTATTCAATGACATGTTGATAAATTATGTAATAATTTCTAGAGATCTTAAAACTTTTAATTGAATTTCTCAAAAGAAAAAAGATGCTAGAGACAATGAAACAATAAAAATATCATTTCGTACGTAAATAACAGATTTTTAAGACTAGACTCGACAGTTTTGGAAAAATCCTGAATCCAGCCTCATGTCTAGATACCCTAAATCTGACAAATCAGGAGCAGACATGCATGTGGGGGTTGAGGGGACTAGAACCCCGAAATGGAAAAATAGGGATTTCCTCGGTGAAACGAGGTAAAATGAGGGCCAAAAACGGATGACAATTGAAAATTTCCTTCTTTAGTGCTTTAAATTGACCAGAAAAGTATGTAATACATAATGTATATACACAGTTTCATTTCAGTCCAAAAAATCTCAATTCTGGGCCCCCATTACGGTTGATCCCCAGAACGGCCATGCTGTGCATAGAGCATTTCGTCTTTTGCCTCAAGTGTAAAAAATTCTTGCCATTGTAGTTTTTATCACAAAAACACCTAAACTGTAAAAATGGTTTAATCTAACTTAGAGCTGTACCGAGGCCTGGAAAGATAATCATGCGTCGTCATATGACTTCCCCATGCTGACCATAAAATTATTTTTCCGACTTTAATTATTGAATCTAAGTTAGTTTCACTTGTGAACATCGCAACATGATGACTTTTAATTATGACTTACTTGTAACCACACATTGGCGTGGGGGGTTGGGGGTATGCACCCTCCAGAAGTTTAAATACCCCCACAGAATTCAAATTTTGATTTTTTTGCTTTTTTAGCGATTTTTTGATGCCATTGGATAGTGCTCGATGAGAAACGTCGAAAAATGGTGTTCTTTTGCCATACGACCACTTTTTGACCTTTGAAAATTTTTCCACCCCCAGAATTTCGGTGCTGCCCACCTATGCTTGTACCCTACCATCGACATATCATAGACCAGACTTGACGTTACCCTCGGACTCAGCCGAGGCAAGTATTTTGAACTGCCTTGGCCTCGGTTCAAAACAGTAGCCCCGATCCGATCACTGTCGAAAACAATCGGTTAAAGAGTTAGCTTAAATAGCGACTTACTATCGATTAACTAAGAATATTGATAAACAATCCGAGCATTTCTGGATGGTTTTAAAATTGACATCTCGACTTTTACAATTCTGATTAGAAATCTTAAAAACATCCTTACTGAATACTTTGCTTCCCTCCTGGATTTGCATGACAGACAAAAATCAAGCCAAAAATGATGAACAAGGATTACAGTAATCCGTGAACGGATTGTCTTCTTGCCGAAAAACACGAAGGCCAATTTTAATATAGAACAACCGAAAAGGTTACAATGCATCTTATTTTTAGATTCAAGCGAAAGCCCGCCCAAATTCAATATGCGATTGAAAAATTCATAATTTTTGAAAATCGAATCGCCAGTTGCGCAGTACATAGAACCAGTATTCGCAGAATAAGCTGGCAATCTGCCAATAATTTCGTAATTAGGCAGAATAAGCTGGCCGTTTGCCAAAATTTTTATGATTGATCTTGAATTGCAGAAATCAAATCGGCACTTCCGGATCCCGCGTAGAATGAGTAAAGGATGACAAAGCTTTCATACGATAATATTAATTTGAAAACTATCAAAACTTAAGCAAAAATTGCCAAAATAAACCCGTTAGGATGTAGATTTAGCATGCTACGTAAACAATGAAATAAAGCTTTATTCAATTATTTCAAAAGCGCCGAACTCTCACGAAGAAAATTAGTGTTTTTCTCGCCGGAAACGACTCGAAACGGACGAGTACGTTATTATTAGCAACGCAAACAAAAACAACCGCGATAAAAATAAGAAGCGTATGAGACAAAAATTAATAATTTATTCAATTAATTAATTAACTAATTAATTAATTAATTAATCATTCAAACTCGTAATTTGTCTCATTAGGAGAGCGGGTTGCTGCCGAAATCAAAACTCATAGGCACTTGCTGAACGTTAAATTGATAACCACCCGTTCGATCGATTTTTTTCGATTCTGCAAACGGCGATAAGAAAATATAGTGTAAAGAATCAAAAACACAGTACAGTTGTCGCCATGAAAGATGACGCGCTATCACCCTCAGAATTAAAATGGATGGTGCGTCGCGAGCGCCGCATTTCGTCCATCATGCGCCATTATCTCTTTTTTATTATTATACGCCATTATTCTGTATCATCCCGTTAATCTGGCGATGTGGACGGCGCAATTTAGCTATTAATAGCGCCAACAAGAAAGAAGCGCGCACGTGAATGCTGGAAGCGCGCACGTGAATGTCATTCTATATTCAGGCGAGCCAACATTAAAATCAATATTTTTGCAAGCACGGCGACGGACGATGAAGAATTTTGCAGAAGGTACGCAAATACAGAGCGATGTACGCAGCACTGATTAAGGAGTTTTTAAACATTTCGAATTGATTTATAAAAAACCTCTAAAAATGCTATTGAAGTGTTTTTAGATGACTTAATATATAAATAATAAATAATAGACAGTGCTCAGCTTGCAAAATATTGATTTTAATGTTGGCTCGCCTAAATATGAGAACGACATTCACGTGCGCGCTTCCAGCATTCACGCGCGCTTCCAGCATTCACGTTCGCGCTTCCAGCATTCCACGTGCGCGCTTCTTTCTTGTTGGCGCTATTAATAGCTAAATTGCGCCGTCCGCATCGCCAGATTAACGGAATGATACAGATTAATGGCGTATAATAATAAAAAAGAGATAATAGAGCATGATGGACGAAACTACGGCTCGAGACGCACCATCTGGTATATATGATTCTGAGGGGTGATAGCGCATCATCTTTCGTGGCGACCACTGTATATTAAACAAAAAGACTTAAGTTATGAAATAACGTGCAACATAACTCCGTAAAATAAAAAGCTGGACGGTGTAAACCACCCTATGAGGTATTAAAATAGACAGTTTACGGCACAGAGCGGTTGTTTACACTACTTAATCTACTTTACGCCATTCTTTCTTTACACAATAGGGCGGTTTACCCGCGGCTGCTTTCTTCTGATCGGCCAGGCTGAAAACTTTCTGCAAGTTTTGCACTTGTTCGGGCGTCAAGTGGCCAACGAGCATACTGTACCACTGGGGATCAGCAGATTGTAAACCTGGGCAGAAAATCGATAGTTTAAACGTCTTACCTCTATAAATACCTACAAATATTGAAAAAAATAAAATTGGCAAAATATGGATCATGCGCCCTTAACAACATGGGTTATCGTGACGAACGTTCGAATTTCGACTTTACACTAGTCATTTGTTTACAATAAACATTAAATGAAACATAATTCACAAGCCTACTGTAGAAAAAAGCTTCATTTGTATCCAAGGTCGACTTCAGCTCAGGCCTAATTCATATTTCAAATCAACGTAATCAAATTCGAAAAATAAATCAGTGTAAAGTGCAAATTACCGAGTACGTACTCAAAGATGCAATGAAAAAATACAAGTAAATATATAATAAATAAAAATAAAAGCACGATAAATATGAAAAAAGAATAGATAAAAACAGGAAATAGTATTATTAAAAAACAAAGAAAATAACGAAGAGAAAAACAAGAAAATAAAGAAGTGTAAAACTAACAAGGAAGCAAAGTTTCTTTGAAAAATATATATTCGTCTATTTCGGCTTTATCGCCGTCCAAAGCAGTTTCGTAGGATTCCAGGTCGGTTTCTTCGACGAAATCGTCGTCACTGTAGGCGTCGTCGTTTCCGCTGTCCAACTCCCTGCACGAAAATGAATTAAGTTATTAAAAATTCAAGCGTAAAAAAATTGATAAAATCAAATATTATATATCAATTGTATTGAAGTGTTTATTACAATGCGTAACATACATACATGATCTTGGGGGTGGGGGGAGGTTGGGGGGGGGGGTTTCAGCCCCCGCAGAATCATTTTTAAACCCCCGCAAAAAATTTTTTACCCCCCAGAATTGGCGATTTTTCAAAAGTTACTAAAATTACCTGAAAATTGGTAGAAAAAGTGTCTTTTTAAGGGTTTTGGCTATCTATTTGCTCAAAATCGCCGGATTTTCGGCGCTTCGCGCCACGCCTATTCACGTTTTAAGCGATATATTGGTCAATTTACTCGACTTTTTCGAGAATTTTTTTCATGGTTTTATGCTATAGAAGGGATAGAGTATCGTCCAGAAACGCCAAAAAAGCGATATTTTTTAACGCGTACCGGCCATTTTTGGGCCCAAAAAAGGCACTTTAAGGTTTTCAACCCCAGAATTTCCATGCTGTGCATGTATGGTAACATCAATGTAAAAAAATAGTAGTTAGATAACAGCAATCACAGGAATAATAAAAAAAGTCGCAATGAAACGGAAAATAAAGCATAAATAGAATAAATTCTCAATTTTTTCAAATTTTCTAAAACATTTAACGAAAAATCGATAGTGTGAAGTCATTCTGATACCGCTTTTGCGAGCCTTTCCAAATATTCTTGTCCTTCTTCGTCTATTTCGTCTTCGCCTAGTCCGTCTCAACGACTAATCGAAAAACTAATTAATTACTTGACCAATTAATTATGCAATTGATTAAGGAATAAAAATCGATAATTGTAAATAAACAATGGACAATATAACAAATAAATGAATATAAACGTTAGAAAAAATCAAAAAGATAACGCCTGAGGCTAATACTTGATAAAGAAACTTTTTACCACTACAAACAAGAAGCGCGCAATTGATTTCCATTTTGAAACTAATTTTACTTTTCTTAATTTAATTTTATTCTGATAAAATTAGAGAACTTTTTTTCCTAATTGACGAATGTAATTTTGTAGATATATTTGCATATTTATTTTCAAATAATTAATTTAATTTTTTATCCAAAACTTAATTTCCAAAAATTTAGGTAAAATTTCTGAATTATTTTTTTTCGGAAATAAATAATTCTAAAAAATTTTCAGCTTGCTTTAAAACCTCGAATTTTCATTTAAATAATTTCTGCTCCATAATACAAATTATCAAAACGCGCAACGATAATGCTTCTCGAAAGGTTGATTGGCGCGGAGCGTTATGGCGTGGCGCCAGATTTTTTGATGAAAATTTTATTCAAAAATTTCTTAATAAATTGGGAAACATTTTTAATTAAGAGAATTGTGCGTACCTGGATCCGACGTTTCTTCTTCGCCACTATCGTCGTCGTCGTCTTCATCGCCCCGAGCGTCTCGCTTCGCTTTCACTACAAAAAAAAATTGAAAAATTAAAAAAAAAATAAAATTTTTTTAAATAAAAATATAAATTTAAATCCAATTCTGCACGAATAGACGGATAAAAAATTCCCAAAAAAAAAGATGAAAAAATAACACGAAATACTTGGTGGAGTATCAGAGTATAAAAATATCTGAAATTTCGCTTGAGAATTTAGGGAAAATTTTAAAACCTACGAAATTAAACTAAACATTGAAACGCAAATAAGAGATGAAAATGTCAAAATAAGCTGTACGACAAGTAGTTTTATCAAATGTTTTTATTCCGAAGCTTATTATGACATTATCATTAGCAATGGCATTTTTTATGATAACTTTAAAAAAATAATTTTTATCTTAATCAGATCCAACTATCCGTGCATTGCATGGGAATGGAATTCTAAGAGGGGTCGAAAGCAAAAAGCTTTTTCATCCAAGACGATAGCTGGCATACATGCACAGTATGGGAATTCTGAGGGGGAATGAAAACCTAAAGTGCCTTTTTTTGCGCCCGAAAATGGCCGGTACGCGTTAAAAAACATCGTTTTTTGGCGCGTTTCTGTACGATTCTCTATCCTTCTAGAGCACGCAGTCATGAAAGAATTTCGAAAAGTCGAATAAATTGACCAATATATCGCTTAAAGACATGGCTATACGGCGCGAAGCGCGCCGAAAATTTGGCGATTTTGAGCAAATGGAAAACGCCAAAAACCCTTAAAAAAGACACTTTTTCTACCAAGTCTCCAGGTAAGTTTAGGAAAAACTTTTTGAAAAATCGCCAATCATGATCCCTATTCTTTGCGGGGGGGCGAAAAATGATTCTGCGGGGGGTGCAAACCCCAGATCATGTAGGTGTGATAGAAGCATTGGAAATTTTCAAGAAAATCCTATAAAATTCAACAAAATAAAGTCAAAAAAGGATGTTTAGGAAAAGAATTATCAAGTTTTTTATATAAAAAATACCTCTAAGGACGCCAGAAAAAAGAGGACATTTCGTACGATTTTTCTCTTCGGAAAATCAGCGAATTCTCAGAGAAAAAGGAAAAGACGAAAAATTAGCTGTAAAACAAATGATTCGAATTTGATTTCAAATTGAAGCATTTTATGAAATTCTGATTATGGACTTTTACGTCTAAAAATGAATAATAAAAATTGAAGAATTTAAATTTTCCTAAAATTAGAACAGATCAGAATTTAATTGCTCGAGTGTTCGAACAAATATAAAATAAAACAAAGAAAAATAATGAAAATAAAAATAAATAAGTACACGAACAACCGAAAAAAGTTGGCCATAGATTTCAACTGGAAAACATAGAAAATAAAATATAAAAAATATTTCAACAAGAAAATGCATGCAATTTCCAGCGATTACTGTCAAAACTAAGCGTAAAAATGCTAATTATATGTACACTCGTATGCCTTCTGTATGCCGTCGTACAACACAAGGCAAGCCGGTACGAGTTTTTGAGCCATTTCGACCACGACATTAGGCCTGTGCGGCATGCCGATTAAAATACTTAGTCCGATAAGATACATCTTTCGATCGTGTACGCTACGTAAAAATGAGACGAAAATTACAGCGTTTGACAAGTTTTGGAATTACATAAGTAATTTAAAACACGAGCTCACGGGTTCAACTGATTTTCAAAAATATTTCAGTTAGGTACCTTCAGAACGCCTAGAAAAGTAGTTTAAATTATTCAGTCAATTAACACCTGCTCGACAATAATTTATAACCTCATTACAAACTGAATGAAATAATAAATTATTTTATTTAAAATTTAAAAAACCCAAAATGTATAGTTTTGACTTTATTTCTAGTCATTTTAATTTACGACTGGTCGTTATGGATTTTAAATTAAAATTCATCGGACTCCTAAAAATATAAAAATTACAAAATAAAAAATTAACTCCCAAAAACTCCCAAAATCTAACTAGGAACGAAATTTAAATTAGACATACATACGTTTATTCAGCTTGGAAATTCCATTTATTATGTACCAATAGCCGGTGGCGGATAGCAGGATTTTCCTAAGGGGGGGGGGGGGTACTCTAGAAGGGAGCGGAACTCGAAAAATTAGCCGTTTAAATCGAAAATCGCTAAAAATCGCTCAAAAATCCGTAATTTTGCGCACAATTTTGATCCAATGAGGGACCGCCGCCCCCTAAATCCGCCCCTGCCAATAGCGTATTCAAAAACTGCTACATCATAGGTAGCGCGTTAGCGCCGTACCTATAATATACTTGGGTACCCCCAACACCTGGGCACCCCCCTACAGCTATAACGGGACACTTCTGGAAGGTGCGGTTTTCTTAAAAGAGAAGATAATAATAAAAATTCGCTGCCCGTGTTTTTTTTGTTTTTCTTAGAACTCAAAATTGAGCTGTGTAAAGAAGGTGTAAAGTTTTTTGTGTAACGTTATAACGTAGGGCAAATTTTGGGACCTTTTTACTGCGGCATGTGGACAACTGAGTGTATGATGACTCGAAGGATTGAACAGAATAGGATAATAGAGGGATGAATTCTACAGATGACACTTTTTTTGTTTTTTGAAATTCGCATTATTTATCGAACGGCAGTGTAAAGAGTGCGAAAATCTGGGGGTGAAAAAGCACTTTTTGGTCGAGTTTTCAACCTTCCTATGTCCGATACTAACTCCGGTTAAGAGGTTTTTAAAATATTTTCTGACAGAAATGTAGAGCGGATCAGGGCTACATTCTGCATATAAGCAAAGTCTTCTATGCTCTATGGTGAGTTAGATCCTGGGGTTTAAAGTTTACACTCTAGTGGATGGTGTAAAAAATGCATTTTAACTAAGATTTCTCTGCCAAATTTTTCCGCTTATGAGTCAGTGCAAATCGAAGACAGCATTAATAAAGTGCCTCACAGGGGCTAAACATCGCAGCAAACCGCATTTAAAAAAACGCAATATTGAGTTATTTATGGGGGTGTAAAGTTCGAAATCAGGAGGTAAAAAATGGGCTAAAAAACACGTTTTTTCCGAAGTTTGATTGATAAATCATGCCAAATAATTCTTGCAACAGAATTTTGGCACACAGAATGTACTACGATTTAAAAGCTACAAATTATACCAAACCGAATTTCTTTAAACTCAATGGGGAGTTCGGTACGGAATTTTAAAGTTTACAGTGTTCTAAATGATGGAAATACGTTTTTGTTGCGTTTTTGTTCGCCACTTTCTCCGTCCAGAAGTCGGGATAAGTCTAATAGAATAAAAATAAAGTGCTTTATATCGGGTGCATGTCAAAGCTAATTGCCTATACATTAATATTTAGCGAGTGTAAAGTCAAAAATTTGGAGTTTTAAATGCGTTTCTGTCTTGTTTTTTCTGCCTGCTTCTCCGGTTACGAGTCAGGGACACGTTTATCAAGTCTAGAAATGGACCAGGAATCAAATTTGATATGCCAGTCTGGCGCATATGTTTACACTCTACGGTGTTGTAAAGTAGTTTACACCAATTGTTAGTTTGCCCATAGAACATTATGTAGACTTAATTTTTTCATAAATATTAATCGTAATATCGGAACAATATCAAAATTATGAATCTGACTAAAATCTTTTTTACACTAGGTGTTTACATGAAGTTTACACTACATATATATTTAACTTCGTTTTTGAGCATTCCTGAAACCTAATTTTTCTTGGAGCCTAGAAGTTTTCAAAGGATCAAATGTGAGACGTCACGTAGGCGCGTTTGTTTACATCCAACAGTGATGTAAAGTAGTTTACATTCATTGTTTATATGTCCTCAGACCATTGTAGAGACATAATTTTTTCATGAATGTTGATCATAATATCCGAGTAATTTTTACACTGCATGTTAGCCTTTGTTCTAGAGCATTGCAAAAATCGAAATTTTTTTCCTGAGATATAAAAATTTACAGGGAATGAAATATATACGTCAATTGGGCGCGCTTGCTTACACTCAGCAGTATTGCAAAGTGGTTTAAACCTAATGTTTATTGTCTTTAAAACATTATGGAGACTCATTTTTCCATAAATCTTGAAAGAAATATCGGAGCAATATCAAAATTACGAATCCGACTAAAATATTCTTTACGCTGTGTTTGTGTAAAGTTTACGTTACGTGTTAACCCTAATTCGATAGACTTGCAGAGACTTTGTAACTGAAGTCAAGAAATTTTCAAGGATTCATATGTGAGACATCAATTAAGTGAGTTTGTTTACCCTCAAAAGTAATCTAAAGTGATTTAAAAATTATGTTCAAGTGTCCTTAGATCATTGAAGAGATGTAATTTTGTCTTAAATGGGTTGCATTAAAGTTAAATCTTTCTTAGCCGTGTTTATAATATGTTTCACAAAATCTTGCACATGGAGAGCTATCGTTTAATTGATGTAAATTGCCTGCAAAAGTGGTTTAAAATGAACCAGCAATCACACTACTGTGCACAGAAGTCGACAAAGATATACAGCTTTATTGTAATCATGTACATTAATAAGCCGTAAACTGTTAGTATTCTCTACACCTAGTAGTTGTGTAAAGTTTGCACTATTCATTTGTTGTTAATATTTAGTCTATACTACAAATTTATTTTACTACCAAATCAAAGCGTTAGTGTTCCTTACATTTTATATTTGCGTGAAGTTTTTGAATTTTGCCGAAAATCTTTGCCTTCTAATTTACCAACATCCCGCCTTTTCCATTTTCTTGAAGTTTAAAATCTTTTATGATTCTCTCATAATTTAATGGTAGGTTTTAACTTTAAGTTTCTCTTGGTTTACAACTCTCGCTTAGCAAGCTCATTTTTTCAAAACTTTTTCATAGTGATCAGATTAGTTGCGTTTAGTTTGGAATTGGTGGACGGTCGTTATTTTATTACTCGGCTTAAATAAACCAAGTGACTATCTTTTGATTATTTTCTTCATCGCAAATTCAAACACCCAATTTTCAATTTTGAAAATTGACCCAATTTTCAATTTGAAAATTGATCCAATTTTCAATTTGAAAATTGGGTGTTTTTCAATTTCAAAAGTCACAACACATTGTGCTTGTGTATTGATTGAGTGAGGATTTGCAATGTGAATTCGTTGGTTAAATTTTTGTGCTTGATTATAAGTGAACTGCACATTAAGAAGAAATAACTTAATGCAGTTTTAATTTGAAAATGGATGGTGTCAATAAGGTTGTCTTGTTTAAAAAGGATAATGCTGATGTTAAGAACAATATTGTTTTCCGCGTTCTTGGACTGTTGTCATTATTGTGGCATGTTACTGATTGTGTTTACTGACTGATGTACTGAAATCACGCTAATTAAAAGTAGTGTACTAGCAAAGAAAAATGCTCCGATGGAACAAAAAAGATGAATATACTTGGAATTGTGGATTATTATGGATGTAAAAGGAGGGGACTAGGAAAAATCTACCTAAAGTCGGAAAATCTGCTAAAAATCACACTTTCTCTAAGCAACGCAAAAAATCGATGTATATTCTGCGGCCTCTAAAAAAGTGTCTTTTTAAATAATGTTCGAAGTTTCAGATAAGAGTGTATAAACGAAATCTATCAAGGTTATTTTTTTAAATTGCTGGCACCTGATTGATAGAAAACTAAGAGGTATTGTATTTAAAGTTGTTTTGTTTTATGAGCATTATAGCAAGCAAAGCAGGAGCCGATTGATTAGTGCACACAATCGTTTCGGGCATGCTAGTGTATCTACATTAAGTCTGTTTCAAGTCAACTTACGTGTTTCCTACTGTTTTTAACCAACCATGTCTTCAATTGTCTTCGATGTTTGCTATTTCATTCAATTGGCTTGGAAGACTGTTAGTTTACTTAATATCATTTCCCATAGCTACTGCATCAGCTAACGTGCTGCTGTTTCAATCATTGTTATGGTTGAATATTTATTTTAATCTGTTGGCCGCAGAATATACATCGATTTTTGCGTTGCTTAGAGAAAGTGTGATTTTTAGCAGATTTTCCGACTTTAGGTAGATTTTTCCTAGTCCCCTCCTTTTACATCCATAATAATCCACAATTCCAAGTATATTCATCTTTTTTGTTCCATCGGAGCATTTTTCTTTGCTAGTATGTAATATTTAAAAGAAAATAAAAATTCGAAATTTGTTTGAATTTTCTTCGATTTTTAGCAATTTTATTCGAATTTGTGTATTTTTAGCGAAAAACTAATTGATTTTTTACGACTTCAAACCCAGCTACATTTGAATGCACAAATAAATAAAACAAATGAATAAATTCTACGAAGTGACAAAAAATTCGACAAAGTATATGTAGGAGTAGACTTTACTTCAAAAATCGGAAAGATTAAAATGGCCAAATTTACAAATTTTTATAATTTTCCGTAATATGTTTGATATTTTTCGAATTTTTTTATTCCGTTTACCCAAGAAAACAGTCAGTATCACAAAGCCATTGTTTAACAAATAAATCGACCAATGGCATCGAAGCGTCGGGCGATTGGAAAGTATGCAATGTGCTTATCATTAGCTGTGGGTTGTAATGCAAAACAGCTATGAGCACCTGAAACGATTAAATTCTAATTTAGGCAAAAAATTTAAAATGGTTTAAAGTGTTTTTTTTAAGAAGAACTGAAAAATTATAAAAAATAAAAATAAGACTTTTAAAAAAATTCGAATTAAAAACACATTACACAAGTTCTTCATTATAAATTATATAATAATAACATAAATTTAACATAAATGGCGGAAGCCTACGAATATCGAAATCAACGGTTTCAATTTATTCACGTATTAAAAAAGCAATAAATTATATAAATATTTATTTATTTACATTGATTTACAAACATTTACATTTTTGGTCCGCTTCACACTGCGAATCGCATTCAACAACTGAGCCGTGTTTACTAAATAAGGCAACAATAATTGAAATGAAATTAATTAATTAATTAGTTAATTGGTTAATTAGTTAATTAATCAGTTAGTTAATTAGTTAATTAGTTAATTATTAATTAATTAGCACGGAACACGGAATTAAGAAAACAGCGATGAGTGAAAATTTCGAAAATCTATTAATTTTGATTAGTGAATGTAACGATATCATTTTTGAATTTAATTTCTAATTGAAAAATTATGTTATTAAACGTGTGAACATATTTAACTCAAACGTGTAATCATTAAAACCACTTTTCAATTTTTATCTGAAAACCCTTCAAATTATGTAGAGCCATTCATTATTAGAAAGAGAATGAATAAATAAATTAACGACAAATAAAAGTTGAGGAAAAAGGGAAGAAAACAGAAATAAAGAACAATTCAAGTACAACATAAGCAGCAATAGATAAAAGAAAAAATAATAAGATATAAATAAAATAATAAATGTATAAATGTAGAATAAATTATAAAAATGATAAATAAAATAATATGACAAACATAAAAGTTATTAGAATAAAACGAGGATAAATTCATATAAGTAGCAGAAATTGGAGTAAAAATATGCGAATTCGGAGTCAAACTTGCAAAAAATAAAATAAATTGTTGAAATGATTAAACAACAAATATAAACAAACTTGGAGGCACATTGTTCTCAATTCGGACGATTTGGAATCCGTAGCCAATCGGGTCAAGACCAATTCGCAAATCGGCCTAATCATAGGGTCAATTTGACCTTTGAACTGCAAAACCATCACCTCGAGCATTTTGGCCGCGTGGCACTGGTCGTCTTCGTTCATGTCGGCCGTTATAACTTGTCAAATTTTATAAAATAATCAAAAAATAATATAAAAATATAAGTTTTTTATTATTATTATCAATTCATTAATTCATTTGCAATTATAACTTGATGCTAAAAAATCAATAAAAAGAAGACAACATCAATTATACTTGATTATTTTATGATTATTATTATTACTAGAAATTAATTATGTCTATTCGTAAATCTTATAATTGATTAAACGAAGGAAAAATTCGCAAAATTCACGCAGGTAAATTTCGAATGAGATAGACTGAAAAGTGTAGAATAATGTAAAGAGTAAAGTATTTTTATGTATTTTCATATTTATTCTTATTCTTTTTATGTTCGCAAATTTTTTATGTGAAATTTATTCAAAAATTCAATTATTTAATCAAATTTGAAAAACTCAGCCAATTAATCCGCGATATTTTATGTTTTCATAATCTTAAAATGAGAAAACCTGGCTAAATTCTTAACCCGTCGCGTCTATGTTGCTTAATTCAAATTATTTTAAATAATCCTCACTTGTTTACACATATTAAACACCGTTTCGAATCGACTCGCGTCGGATAAAAAGGCGCCTGGATCGACCGTGACGTAGTTGTGTAAAGCCGGCATCATGTCTATAACACGTAGTAGAAAAGTGGTGTAAACAATACAATGGATGCAAAATTTATCTTGGCGATTTGCCAAAAAAACAAACGACTGACAAAAATTAAAAATGTCTATGTATAATGTAATCGGTGATTTTTCAACGTCTCAAATTGTTGATAATAAAATTAATTATAATTAATTAATAGATTGAATTCGTTAATTACCCGTAAAATAATCAGCCCCATCGTTGACAAACACGTCGCACATTGTCTTAAAAAGTTGCCAACATGCCGGACTTATTTGTTTAACCGTCAGCGAAGAAATTAACGCAAACGCTTCTTCGTAAAACTCTAAAAATGTAGAGAATAAATAAAAAAATAGAGATTCATGAGAATAAAACAGAGTGAATTGAAAAACAGCCGGTAAACAATTGAACGGAAAAACATGAAACAATTGCTAAAAAGAAGAAGCGATAAAAAATCAAATAAATAATAAAGGTAAAAAAATAAGACAGCAAAACGATTTAAAAGATGAAAACTTGGAAAAAAACTAAAAATATTTTTAAAAAATAGAAAAAATAATTTAAAAAAATGGGAAAAATAACTTTAATAATTAAAAACGTTTATAAATATAAGAAAACAAAGAACCAAAGAAATAATTGATAACGTAAATAGCACACAAATAAATTATCTAATAAAAAAATAGAAAAGGCATTCAAAAATAAAGTAAATTAATAAATTAATAGAGGTAAAAATAAGCATAAATTAATTCGACGAATGAATCATAAATATGTCAAAATGTATTCTAAAATAATTGCTTATGCTCAGGTATTGCTTGTTTAATGTATTTTAGATATTTTTGTACTAATTCCTACATAAATTAAAAATTTTAGCTGTTCTCACTAATTTTGAGTTAAAAATTTGGAAAATTTAATAATTTCAAATTAAAATTTTAAACATTAAAAATATCTATATAATTGACCAGCGAATGAAAAATTAACGAAGAGCTCGAAAGATTCACTATATTCAAAAATTTTAATTATGGAAAGGAAAGTTTTAAAATTGAATTCATTATTTAGCCCTTCGAATTTAAATTTATATTTATTCCAATTTGAGCAATTCAAAACTTAACCGATTTACTATTCGACCAATTACTTATAGGACTGAAAACTTTACACCGGCATCTTGCTACTTTACACCGTATCTAAACATTATTTAAACTGAATCGAAACGCCTAAAAATTACTCAAATATGAAACAAAACCGCTAAATACGATAATAAAATCAATAATAATGAGATGATGCGTTCTGGAATATCACAAAAGCACGGTGTAAAGTATGGATGCCACGGGACCAGGGCAACATGTTATGTATCCCAGTTAAAAAGTCACGCAAATTCACTAATTATTAAATCATGGTTCTTGGACTAAATTCCTCTGACCGATTTTTTACACTCATAATATACAATCAGTAAAGTCTTTCAGCTCTACAACGTTATAAAAATCGTTAATTTGCGAGTGAGAAGCATATTCTTCAGGTAAAAATTGCTGCTGTTGTTGAGTATAAGCGTAAAAGGCGGCGCAAGCTTTATTTCCCAAATTTTCGAAAAATTGTGAATATTATGACCAAATAATTATCAGTTGACGCAAAACAATAGCACTATAGATTAGATTATTTTATGTATGTATAGGTCAGGACGCACGTGACTGCAATTATAGCTTTGAATCTAACTTTTTTACGAAGCTAATCATTTAATTAATTTTACAGCGTTCTATCCTACAAGGTTAAACAGATTATACCAATTTCAATTATAAGACCTTATATAATAAAATAAAAATTATTGGTGGGTTTCTTATTCTGAGATGAACTATAAATAAAATTAATAAATCACAAGTAACCAGTACGTTAATGTCCAACCGGATAAAAACAGCACTCAGCAGTAAAATTTTAATTCCTTTTCACTCACTTAAAGAGGCAAATACGCTGGATTTGTAATCAAGTAAGTTAGATAATCATACTAGTCTGCATTTTGCTACATAAACAGTTCAACTGTTTATGTTTATTTTTATTTATATTTATTTTATATTTATTATATTTATTTTATATTTATTATATTTATTTTATATTTATTCAACTCAAATTTATTATTTTAATAAAATTTTAATTTAATATTTTAATATTTTAATTTTTATTCTAATATTTTAATACTACATAAACAATTCAACTTTTTATTTTTATTTTTATTTATATTTATTTTATATTCATTATATTTATTTTATATTTATTCAACTCAAATTTGTTATTTTAATTCATCTAATTATTTAATAGACCATTTGTGCGCTTCCTTACAATTGTTAAGATTTATTTTAAAAGAGAAACTGAAATTGGTTACACGCAATTGCAAATGTTTTAGCCCCGGCCTGGGGCAACCCTTGCCCCTACCCGGGATATAAGCCCGGGCACCAGATCAGGGGCTTGGGAGGGACATCCCTAGTGTAAAGTGGTCAAATTTTTGCACAGGACAATTCATATGACAAAAATTACCCAAAATAAAGGTATTGGGATAAAATATTTTGCTTCCTAATAAAATACGAAAAACTGCGAAATCGGATGAAAAAGTGAATTCAAACAAGCAATTGTCCTAGAAGTCGTCCGCAAATTATCATTATAGCATACTAATTTCCGAACTTTCGTTATTAATCGCTTAAAAAAAGTAATAACCACAAGCAACCGAAACTGTAAAATACTATATTTAAAAAAAATATAATAGTAATAAGAAATTTAAAATATCAATTTATAGACACTACAGTGCTCGCTATGAAATTTAACCCACCATCATTGTCAATTAATGTTAGGTGATCAGGCAAGTATCTCAGGGGGAACCGGAGAGGGGGGTTCGGACCATAAGTGGTTGGCACCAAAGTTCTAAGGGGGAGGGGTGCACGATTTTTTCAAAGGTCAAAAAATGGCCTTAAAAATGGTGGTATGGCGAAAAATTCCATTTTTCAACGTTTCTCATCGAGCACTATCCATTGGCATCAAAAACTTGCGAAAAAAACAAAGCAAACTTCAAAAATTGAATTCTGGGAGGTATTTTGATTCCTTAGGGGTGTGCATACTCCCCCGAGCCCCCATGCCAAGGTATGGTTCGGGACCGCCCAAATCCAGAAAAATCGGGAAAATACGACTTTTTAAACGTCATTTTGTCCAATTATTTGGCCCTTTTGGGCTTAATACCCCCAAAAATTAGTGTTGGCCCCCCTAAAATAGGACGGCCAGCTACATGCCTGTAGGTGATGCGTCGCGAGTGCCGCATTTTGTTCTTCATTCTCTATTAACTCGTTTTTATATTACAGTATATTATCATGAATCATGCCGCTAATGCGAAAACGCATTTAGGTTAAATAGTGTCAACAAAAAGGAAACGCGCACGTGAATTCCATGCGCTTCCTTTTTGTTGACGCTATCTATAGCCAAATTGCTCCATCTGCGTCGCCTATTAGCGACATGATACAGGAAAATATGCTGTAATAAAAAACAACAAGTTGATGGAGAATAATGGACAAAACGCGGCGCACTATTTAACTTGAATCCGACAATGATGATGCGTCGAATTTCACAGCGGGCGCCGTACATCAATAAAATATAAAATAATAATAAATACTACATCAATCAAATAATAAAATACATCGTAAAATACTGGAAAATATGTAAAATATTAAAAATACAAATGAACATCATATAGTTTTGAGTTGACGGAGGATTAAATTGCCAAAATTCGAGACCAACAAATTCAAGAAGGGGGCTTTTTTGTGAATCAAAGCGACAACGATCAAAAAGTCAACTTGAGATGCTTTTAGGCGGTAAAGACTTAATATTTTATTACTTTCTTGGGCCATTTGAACTCGTTAAGCCACTTTTGTAGTAAAAATATGAGAATCCGTCAAATTTTTTAAATATTCAGATCAATTCAACATTTCCGTCCACAAAAATCCTACAGAAAACGTTGAGTAGCTCAAAATTGTCAAACAGTGACTCGTGGGTATCGGACCCCGAAGGGGGGGTAATACGACGACCGCCTCACCCCACCAAATTTCTAATACCACTTATCCCCTTTGACCGAAAATGTTTGACCTGCCCGCGATTTTTGGCAAATACTTGCGTTTCTTGACCATTTTTCGGTGCTTTTTTACCATTTTTGGCAGAAAAACATTAGAAACCATTTAGGCCCCTCTCCGCAAGAAAAATTGACCGACCGGCGACCTTCCCCCCACTCCACCAAAAACTTTGAAATGCTACACGAATGAACGGTATATCAAATAAATGCAAAAATGCCGAAATAAATAATTCGGCTATTCAGATTTTCAATAAAACGCAGTTTATGTAACTAGCGGTAAGATGTTTTAAGGAGAAGATATAAAAAAACATCAAATAAAATCGTGCTGCGCGGCATGATCGCCCATTGTTGAACAAAATTTGAAAAACGAAAAGCGTGAGGTGAAGTAAGCGTGGGTGTGATGACGGCTCAAAATTTTCGGAGAGGGTAGCATGCATTTTTTTGCGATGGGGCGGCCTTCTATTTGTAGTCAAAAACGGTGAAAAACTATGCATAAAATGATTAAAAAGGCTAATTTTTGCCCAAAAATCGGGGCCGGAGGTGGAATAAAAAAATTACAGTGTTTGGAGTGATGAGGGGCAATCGAATCTGAGAGGGAGTGCCTACCCCCCCCCCCCCCCCCTTGGAACGAAAATAAGCAAGCGTGCAGCAATAATGTGCCCAAAAACGCACATAATAAAAAAATTAAAAAATAAAATTAAAAAACATAGAAAAAAAATTCAAAGAATAAAAAAACACACACAAGATGTGCGAAGTATAATACAAATTATATTTAACATACGAAAATACATATAGGTGACAGGGAAAAATCCCAGAAAGAAAAATTTTTCACACACATCAAATCAACCATACGTGCGCATAAGGGGGTGGTAAGGGACAGGGTATTACCATACATGATCTTGGGGGGTTTTGGGGGGATTTTCACCCCCCCTGCAGAATTATTTTTCACCCCCGCATAAAATTTTTCACCCCCCAGAATAAACGATTTTTCAAAAAGTTTCCTAAATTTACCTGAAAATTGGTAGAAAAAGTGTCTTTTTAAGGGTTTTTGGGCTATCTATTTGCACAACATCGCCAAATTTTCGGCGTTTCGCGCCATATATTCATGTTTTAAGCGATATATTGGTCAATTTATTCGACTTTTTTCGAAATTTTTTTCATGATTCCATGCTCTAGAATGATAGATTATCGTCAGAAACGCCAAAAAACGATGTTTTTTAACGCGTACCGGCATTTTTGGGTCCAAAAAAGGCACTCTAGGTTTTCACCCCCCCCCCCAGAATTCCCACACTGTGCATGTATGGGTATTACCCTCCACCCCCCCCTCCCGCTGAAGAGTCAGTCAGACAAGTATATACTGTCCGACGATTTTAAGCTTACGAAACGTTCTTTCGCATCATTTTTTGAGGTAAAAAAGCAGTGAAAAATATCAACATTTTTTATGTACCTCTTTACCAAACAAGTCATAAATTGATCACTTACTGTAATGTGTTTAAAAATGATATAATGCGCTCAAAATGGACTAAAAGTCCTTTTAAATGCGAAATTACTATGAATAGATGTTTTTTAAACAACAAGAGAATTCGAGAACGTTAAATTTACTGTTTTGGATTTCTGAGATTTCAGTCCTTCCCCCTCACCTCCAACCCTTACCTTGAGCACCTATATGATCCTAACCTATTATTAGCAGAAACTTGATTTTTTTCGGCCATTTTTACTCTTTTTTCCTATTTTCATCCCATCTTACAGAAATTTTAAACTATTAAATGCATGCAAATAAGCCATACTTCATCATGCGCAAATTAAAAAATGTATCAATGTTTTGAGTAATTAGTCGTTTATCAAAGTATATTGTAAAGTAAAATTTTCATTTTTTAGATGTAAACAAATGGAGATTTGGAAAAATCTTGAAAAATATAAAATAAATCTACATAGTTTCCACCGAAACTTCGTTAATAAACAATTTCAATTCGGATCAAAAACGGAGCTCTCAAATAACAAAAATACGAAATATATTTTTACTATGCTCACCCATAACCGTACTATCGATGATGACCAGAATGACCCTGATAATAACAGGCTCAAGATTGACAGTAATCTGAAAAAAAATTAAAAACGAATAACAAATTTACGAAAAAGTGGGCCAGAAGTCAAAAAAATCACACCCCAGCACGTTCATAGCCAGAATTTATCAGAAAAGCGCATTATTCGACCAAAATAAGGTTCAACCCTTAGGATAATGTTTTAAGGATAAAATATATAAGCGCATTCAATTCGAAGTAGACTCCATCAGAGCTTTTATGCACTTGATACTACTAATTACAATAATTTTGTTATTATCTGTAAATAATTCGCTAACTGAATTATTAACTCGAGGGAAAAACTTTCGTTACCGCATTCAATTCATCAAACATACTGTAACGGCTAATGATTGAAAAATTCGAATAATTTTTTTTCTTATTTTTCAATTTTTTCTTAATTAAAAACTTTTAATTCATTATTTCCTACAGTGCTCGCCATGAAACACGACGCACTATAATCGTCAGGTTTATATTAGATGATGCGTCGCGAGCGCCGCGTTTCGTCTATAATGCGCTATCATCTCTTTTTATTATTATAGGATATTTATCTGTATCATGCTGTCAACCTGGCGATGCGGACGGCACGGCGCAATTTAGCGCGCATGTGAATGCCGGAAGCGCGCACGTGCCCGAAAATAGAACGGCATTCACGTGCGCGCACTCACCTGAATATAGAAGGGGCATTCACGTGCGCGCTTCCGGCATTCACGTGCGCGCTTCCCTCTTGTTGGCGCTATTAATAGATAATTGCGCCGTCCGCATAGCCAAATTAAGGGCATGATACAGATGAATATCCGATGATAATAAAAAAAGAGATGATAGCGCATTATAGACGAAACGCGGCGTTCTTTACGCATTATCTAATATAAATCTGACGATTATATGTAGTGCGCCATGTTTCATGGCGAGCACTGTATACCACCCAGCCTAATGTGTACGCCTACGAATAATTCTGTACTTCCGTATGCTCCTCTACAGTATCCATGACGACTTCGAGCGTATTTAAAACGCCAATCGCAGTTATGGCCTTATCTTCGTTGCCTTCTTCGCTTTCGAGAAGGGCGGTGAAAATATTCGCCTTAATTATTCGATAAAAAATTATTGCAAAATGAAAGAAATGTATTAAAAAATTACAAAAAATAAGATCGAAACAAAAGAGTAAAAAGGACGATTGAAAATTATTTCGAAAGCAAGAAGCCCATTTTAGAAAGAATGATCAAAAAAGAAAAACGGAAATTTTTTAAAATAAAAAATAACACAGGAAAACGGAGATAAAAATAAAAATAATCAACAATAACAAGAAAACAAAAATAAGACATGAAAAAAATAAAAAGTTAGCCGAGTTGGAAAATTTGGTGAAAAACGACAAAAGTATAATTGAGCCGCGCGTGTAAGGGCAGCTTTTAGGCAATTTTCAGATACTTTTCGTTGCCATTTTTGGGCGCTTTTTCCCATTTTTGGCCAAAAAAGGATTCCCTCTAAAAATAACCTGCTAATCGGTTCTTAAATATTAAGCCATTAGATGCAAACTGTTAATTGTGTTATACTACTACCAAAATTTTAGGTAATTTAGGTGTGCGTTTTAAAATTTAAGCGATTTTCGGTCCACTGTTTCGAAACCGAATCCAATTTCCAAAAAACGTGCAAAACTAAACAACTAATAAAATGCAAAATACAAAAACTTCAACTTTTCGTTCCATGATTTTTATATTGTAAAAAACTTTGAAAAATGAATGGATTTCGAAAAGATATATAATGTACAGTAGACCAAATATTAGATCGGACGAATTAAAGCCATCCACGTGTAAAGCGACAAATAATACAGTGTAAAGCGTCGATAAAGCGTAAAGTAGAAAATGCCGATAAGGTGTAAAGTGTAAAGTTTCTATCTCAATATCGTAATTAGTACGATAAAACGACATAAAAAATATATTTTTCACGAATTTTCGAAATATACAAACAAATCTTTTATGTACTTTTAAAAACGGGCTGCTCCGTGGGAGGGTGCCCTCGGGCACGTATCTCTAGGGGGATAATAGGGTTCAGCTTCAGAACCCCAAAATTTAAAAAAAATGGAAAAATATGACTTTTTAAACGTTATTTGTGCTATTTTTGGCCTTTTGGGGCTTAGCCCCCCTGAATGGGTGTTGGTCCCCCAAAATAAGACGGCCAGCAACATACAAGCCTGGGTGCCCTTAGTCCTAAAAAAAATTTTTTAAATTTTTTACCAATTTTTTCTTAAAAAGAAATTGAGCAGCGTACGTACCAAGTGTTGAGCTATTTCAACCGCAATCGGTATAATTTGGGCCGTGTAAGTTGTGATAAGTTTTTGGGCCACGTTGGTCAAATCGTCGTTTTCGGTTTCGGCGATCAATTTTAGAAGAGCTTGAAAATTTCGAAATTTACACACAAATATTCTCAGAAAAATTTTAGAATAATTGTATAATTTCATCTTTTATTTACACTCAATTTCGATCTAATTTTGACCTGACAAAATGTTCATTTACACTGTGCTATTGTTGTTAGCGAATTTTGATCATACATGCACAGTATGGGAATTCTGGGGGGTGAAAACCTAAAGTGCCTTTTTTTGGGCCCAAAAATGGCCGGTACGCGTTGAAAGACATCGTTGTTTGGCGTTTCTGACGATACTCTATCCTTCTAGAGTATGAAATCATGAACAAAATTTCGAAAAAAGTCGAATAAATTGACCAATATATCGCTTAATACATGAATATATGGCGCGAAGCGCCGAAAATTTGGCGATTTTGAGCAAATAGATAGCCAAAAACCCTTAAAAAGACACCTTTTCTATCAATTTTCAGGTAAGTTTAGGAAACTTTTGAAAAATCGCCAATTCTGGGGGGTGAAAAATTTTTTGCGGGGGGTAAAAAATGATTCTGCGGGGGGTGAAACCCACACCTGGGCTATCAATTTTCAGGTAAAATGGTGGTATGGCGATAAAAACACCATTTTTCGACGTTTCGGGGGGTATGCACCCTCCCAGAAACCAAAATACCCCCCGGAAATCAAAATACCCCCCCAGAATTCAATTTTTGAAAATGTTTTTCGTTTTTTTCGCAAATTTTTAATGCCAATGGATAGTGCTTGATGAGAAACGTCGAAAAATGGTGTTTTTATCGCCATACCACCATTTTTAAGGCCGTTTTTCGACCTTCAAAAAAAAATCTTGCACCCCCCCCCCAAAATTTCCTTGCTGCCCACGTATGGTGAAACCCCCCAAACCCCCCAAGATCATGTATGATTTTGATTGATTTTATTTCAATTTATTTCACATTTTTACGTGATTCTTCATTATTCATTTTACTCTTACTCGTTTTAGCTACGCTGCAAACGAAGCCAAGCGCTATAAAGCCACGCGATATGAAATTTTCTCAAAATACTAAAAATGTTACAAATTATTGATAAGATAGAAAGGAATTGAATATCAATAAGATTATTGAAATTGCCAAAAAATGAGGTACCAAAAATTCACAAAAACAGTTTTCAAAAAATTGCCCAATTTAGTATGAGGCTTTAAATTTCTTTTAAGTCATTACCATACATGCTCAGCATGGGAATTCTGGGGGGATGAAAACCTAAAGTGCCTTTTTTGGGCCCAAAAATGGCCGGTACGCGTTGAAAAACATCGTTTTTTGGCGTTTCTGACGATACTCTATCCTTCTAGAGCATAAAATCATGAAAAAAATTCCGAAAAAAGTCGAATAAATTGACCAATATATCGCTTAAAACATGCATATATGGCGCGAAGCGCCGAAAATTTGGCGATTTTGAGCAAATAGATAGCCAAAAACCCTTAAAAAGACACTTTTTCTACCAATTTTCAGGTAAGTTTAGGAAACTTTTGAAAAATCGCCAATTCTGGGGGGGTGAAAAATTTTTTGCGGGGGGGTGAAAAATGATTCTGCAGGAGGTGAAACCACCCATAATCATGTATCGTCATTACTCTTCATGTTCAAAAATATTATTTTGAATGTGTCCCCGAAATAATTGCAATATTTAATCAATTAATTGATAACTGACGAAATATAGCAAATAAATTTTAATAAATTAAAATTAATCAATACGAAACCGTTATAAGGGTCGTTTAAATAGAAAAAACGCTTAAGTAGGAGAGAAATACATACGAAAGTTCCCCGTTCAATATTTTGAGTAATAATACTTAATTTTTTAAATTGTTTTTGAAAAAGCAGTAATCTGGCAAAAAAATTAATGCCGAGTCAAACATAAATTCGTTATTTAATTAGTAGAATGTCAATTCGGAATCAACAATATATATTAGGCATTTAATTTGGCACAGTGCCAAAATTTTAGTTTACAATAATTTCGTCATTCAATTCGGCAGAGTGCCGAGTAAATTATTAGGTAAAAATGAGTTCATTCAATTTGGCAGCTAGTGCTAATTCCGATTAAACATTAAATTTGCCATTTACATAATTTAGCATAGCGCCAATTCCGAGACGAAAATAAATTCGCCAGTTATTTCCGAAAAAAACCTAACTAGCTTAACGTATTTCGAAAAATGTAAAGGCATAATTAAAACATGCAAAAAAAATCAAAATTCGAAGAAAGAAAACTTGAAAAGATTATTCAATAAATATGTACAAGGAAGAGTTTTTCTAAAAAATTCAAAAAATACAAAGACAAATGTCAAAAAATAGAAAAAAATTGAATCGACCTTTGAAATAAAATATGTATGCAAAAAGAAAACGTAAGCTAGAAGATCTATAAAAAAATAATTATAAATTTAAATCTCGTAGAAAAAACATAAAACAACAAAAAATATTCAAAAAAATGTCAAAAATGTAGTTTTTCAATAAAATCCTAAAAATATTAGAAAAATTTAAAATTTACTTAAAATGATAGGCTTAATTTGACTTTCGATCAATGGCTCAATTTTGGGTTGATCGTCCAAAAGGAGCTGCAACGATAAAGCCGCTTCAATTTTGACTGGCAATTCCGAGTCGGTCAAAAAAGCGTTCAACACCAGAGACAAAGTTTTATGTAAGTTTTGTTCGCTCTTGAATTGAATATCGCTAAAATTTTGAATGCACCAACAAGCCTGCAAAAATTGAAATTATTTGAAATTTTGTAGAAATATTTAGAACAATTTTAAATTTGTGAAAAAATAAAAATTGAGTCAAGAGAAAAAAATTAAAATTAAATTAAAAATTTCAAAAACTACGTAAAATCGAGCAACAAAGCTCAAAGTTGGCAGGCTGCCAAATTTTCTACGTTTCCTAAATCTCAATACCCAGAATTTTTAATGACGGAATTTAGTATTTTTCTCCTTTTATCGAACCTTTTTAAATCAAACGACCCAAGCAATCCATTTTGAGATTAAAGCGACAAAAAAACAAAATAAATATATCACAGAAATACGTAAAACACGATATAAACTGGTTTAAAATGTTACATAGGATGAAATAAATTACATACCTTTTTAACTTTTTCCTCGGTGTTGTATAATAGTTTTTGACAGGGATATTTACCCTTCCAAACAAAAAATTCTACACGAGAGAATACTACAGTAATTGATAACCTAATGAAAGTACATATACTACAGACTACAAAATTATTACTACATACGTAATCATTTTATCAGTTAGCGAAAAATAAGAAGCAATTGTACATACGTACAGTGTATTCGTATAATGAAGCCTAAGCCTAAGCGTAGCCTAAGCCTAAGCCTAAGCCTAGGCCTCAACACAAGATTAATAGTGCAAAATTTGATATAGGACTGAGCGCGTAGACAACACATTAAAATTTAATTTCGAATAATTAAAAACTTATCACAAATAATTTTTAGTAAAAAACTAAAATAAATCAAATAATTATCACATGAATTAGAAAAGAAAAATATAAACGACTACAGCTAAAAATCGAATCAATTTTACATTGGAGAAACCATTAGGCATTCCCTAATCCTGGTCTAAAATCAAATTAATTCCGCATTAAAGAAGAAATAATTATACTAATCGTAGCTTAAAACGATATTAAAGTCGGAATAAAAAAAATCGACTCATCTTACCCTTGATCGCAAAAAGCCGCATTCGGATTGAAATCTGGGAAACACGTGGCTCACTAGCATATTCTCCAATTCGCCTTTGTAAATTTTCTTCTTAATACGGCAAAAAACAAAAGCTACAGTATGATTATGGAACAATAAAATGAAGAAAAAAGGGAGAAAACAAATTAAAAAGGAAAAAACAAAATCAAAAACCAAAACATAACGGGCGGTATAAAAAACGCGTGTAAAAAATTTTAGAAAAAATCCATTTCTTTAAGATTGTTTTATAATTCGAGTGTAAACCTTAGATGAATTTCAACATTAAACTTAGAGGTTATGTATGTATTTTCTGCTTTCTTTGTAGAAACCGTAGAATTTTCGATTCTATTTTAGTTTTCGAAGCTATTCTATTCTATTTTCTATTTTTTTCTATTTATGCTATTTTTTCCTATTTTAACTCTATTTTAGGCGATGCTACATAAATGTATCATTTTACACCTGTTAACGAAGATTAAATTTACATATTTAGCAAACTATCTTCAATTTTGACGCAGATTAGAGATTTTTGTCGCTCTTAGCAGAAACTTAGCTTCATGTACATAACTAGCCTAAATTGTTTAAAAAAACGTCCCCGAAGCAATCAGCTTTTCACACAAATATTCTAAAAAATTACGCAGTTATATTAATTAAATCTAGCGCTGAATTAAGCGACACGTTGTACATTAAATTGCAAGAGTGATAGCAATAAACAAACCGCAAATTGTGAGTTTAATACAAACAAATGTAATTGTAAACTAAAAAAGCAGTGTAAACTAAGCGTCAATAAGAGCGCAACGATATACGATAAGATACACCATGAAATAAAGCGTAAAAATAATCCTATAGTATAAGCTACATATGTATACATATAAGGGGCGCATTATGCTAGCTAATTTCCACAAAATCGTAGGAAATGAGTTTTTTAATATTTTTAATATTAAAAAAATAATTTCGAAAGAAATTATATGTAGGAGAAATATGGAAAAAGAAAATGTTGGAAAAATGTGGCCCACTTTCATCAAATTCGGCGCCAAAGCGCCGATCATATGCAAAGCGCCGTCGACGTGAGTGGCGCTCGATTGAGCGTTGTTCAAAATTTGGCAAATAAACTGCACCACTTTGCTCAAAACGTCTTTGCGTTTCACCGAATCGCTCAGCAAACTAACGGCCGCGCTCGACGGATTAATCAATTCGTCCAATACGTCTGCAAATGAATTACCCAATTGAAACATCAAAATACGGGTTTAATCTCAGATGCGGATAACCCATTTGGTTAATCGTAAAGCGCATGGATAATTACATCGAAACGTAGCATAGCCGGTTTAAGCTCAAATATTAGCATTACAATCTTTTCATCGTGAAACACTTTTAACCCAAAGTAGACTATTTAATTCGCATCAAAATCAAGGTTTAGCCTAGAGGATTTTTCTTCGCAAGATATTCACGCCTGCGAATAAATTACGCGACTAAAACACCAAATCACGGGTTTAAGCTCTAAAATACGTAGATAACCCAGATCGTTTGCCGCAAAACACGAACGATGCATCAACATCGCGGCTTTAAGTTCAAATATTAGCGACACGATCATCTTATAGTAAATGATTAACATACATACGTACGTTTGTGAATAAATAATTTATCCGAAACATCAAGATCACAGGATTAAGCTCACTTGTGTAGGTATAACTCAACTCTTTTATCGTAAAACATTCATACCTCTGCGAGCAAATAATTTAGTTGATGCATATGTCACTGGTTTATACGTACATAACTACTTTTTGGTAAAACGTACGCTTCGACGGGTGAACAATTCAATTAAAGCATCAATATCATGGGTTTAAACAATTTAATTTTCTTTTTTCATCATTAATTTATTAATTTAATGTGCGATTAATTAATCGATTAATTAATTAATTAATTAATTAATTAATTTGCTACATAAATGTCTTTAATCGATTATTCACCCCCATTTCTTCATTTGTTCACTAATTTCTTAATAACGTATTGATTTTTATTATTAGTGTATTATGTACGTACATATGTATATGTGCATTATTTACCGTATTTGGTACGAATGTATTCTTGCGGATCTTCTTTCCACAACTGTTCGTCCGATTCGTCGTGACACGCCAATGGAAAAATAACATCCGTGATAATTTCCTTTAGACAAAAAATTTCATTATGTTTTGAATCGAACTTTTGGACGTGATTAGGTTATATTTTTTGGTCGAAAATTACACAAAAAAATCAAACAGGCGTAAATGAGCAAATTTTTGCCCAAAATTCGAAAGGATTTTTTGGGGAGAATTGAACGAGCCTCATTTTTGGTCAAAAAAGGCTAAGAATGCATCATTTTGACTGAAAATTAAAATAAAACAAGTCGGTTGTTCAAAAATTTTGAATTTAAATTTTCAATGCAGCATATCGGTAGCATAAAAACTCCTTTTGCAAAATTCAATTAAAAAAATAAAAGCGTAAAACGTGTACAATGCAAGCTTGAAATTACACCAGTGTACTTTTCATAAAATTGAATTTGAATGGGCTAAAAATATAAAACAATGATTAAAAACAGAATAGTTTAGATTGAAATTTAGAGAAAACAAGTACTAATCGTTAAAAATTAGGAAAAGTATGTGAAATTGGCTCCTAACAAAATTTTAAATAAAAAAAATTTAAAATTTAAATTTAAAAATTCAAAAGCTGTTTATCAAAGCAATAAGTTCGTACCGAGAAGTGCGGCTTGATGACTTTCCACGAAAACGAATGACCGACCCTGAAACAATATATAATTTTTTACACGCCAAATTTAGGCAATTTGTAATGTGAAAGCTACGGATCAGTGGAAATTGTATACTTAGGTGTTAGACCCGTGGGGTTGATGTTGTGAAACACATTCTTAATGAATATATTGCGCAGAAGTGAGCAAGAGCCCGAGTAGTCGGTTAAACTACACACGCGTGTTAGAGCGGAAGACCCGGGAAACCTGTGCGGGTAAAATTTAGCTCACTGGGTAACATAGTTGGCCGGTTGCCACGTTACAAATTTATAACTTAAAACTTAGATTTTAAAATTTTATAATTTAAGACCGGCATTAATTTTAAACTTTTCCTCGCTATTGCGATCCTCAAGTGTTTTTGTTTTTGCTTTCATTGGATAATTTTTCAGTTTTTTCTTCATTTAGGCTTAGCTTAGGCTCAGTCTTGAATAATTTCGTGGTTTAATTTAATTTTTTTTTAAATTTTTAAATTTAATTATAACCTTTGCTTTAATTCGACTATTTTGAATTTTTGTTTAAATTTTTCGAATATCTCCCGGAAATTAAGTTTACATTTTTAGTGGCTTTGAAAAATTTCAATAAATTTAACTTCTAAATAATATTTTCTAATAAATTTGCGAGAATTCTAACACTTTAATATCTTTTTAATATTACCCGGCTTGCAAATAGGCCAAAGCGTGGAATAAAACCCGTGGCGAAACGTATTCCTTTCTTCTGTACGCATCTAACACGTTTAATACGGTTTGAGTGGCGGGCGAGACAAAATTTTTCAAGTAAAATTCGGCGAACTGATTATATTCGGAGCTCACTTGACCAGGGCTACCGTAACTTAAATTGAGATAAAATTATACAAGTGTAAAGAAAGTTGTGTTAAGCGTAAAGTGAATGATCTAAAAAATTTTACAACCGAAAATGCGAAGTGTGGTAAACGAGGTGTAAAGTGTAAAAAGTATGGTGAATTTACGAGCGAAAATAGGAAAGGTAAAGAAATCGGTGTAGAGTGTAAAGTGAAAGATATTAAAAATTTACAAGCGGAAATGAGAACTGTAGCAAATACGATAGTGTGGGTTGCAATTTAGAAACAAAAATGCAAAGTACAAATAAAATGACGGGGAGTGTAAAGTGTAAAGTAATACATGTGTTAAAATAGATAAAGCAAAATGCGGCACGTAGAGAACGCGGTGTAAAGTGTAAAGTGAGAGAAACGATAAAATATACATCTGGAAATTGGCAAATTTTGGATCAAAATCCGACCTTACATATATATGTATATATACCGTAATTTTAAGCAATTTAATCCAAAATCGACATAAATTAAAATCTTGCCAAATTGTTTACCGTTCGAAAATACGGGTCATCAAATGCATGGCCCACTTCTTACACTTCCACCACACTAAATTCGGCCTGTCCTCAATATCAACGGTCAACGTTTCCTGAAAAAACATATTTAAACAGTAAGAAATAAAAAACTGAGTGTAAACCGACATAAATTTCAAAGTCACGACTTAAAAAAGTTAGCTATGGCTTGTTATAATTTAAATAAAGCGAATATTTGAAGAGATTATAAAGCATATTCCTTTTAGCTGAAATACAACTCATAAAGGTTACACAACTGTTGAGAATAAAAAAGTGTAAAGAACAAATAATCATACATTTGTATATAAAATAATGCTAACCGCTGGAACGGGCCTATCGACGACTTTTCTAACGATTTCCAACCAATTGGCGAATTCCTCCATCGACATTAGGTTTAAATTGAGCGAAAACTAAGAAAAATAACAAGTGTAAAGAAGTGTAAAGAACATTGAAGACGACAATAGAAATTACTTCCGTTTTGTATATATTATGTGTATCATCGTAATCTTCTTTATGAAAACTATACTAGTTTAAACCAATTTACCTATTTTACACATGCTTCTTTACACTAAACTGAGTATGAGGATCCCCTCACCCAAGCTGACCGTCCCCTCATCCCCCCAAAGCCAAAAAAATTTTGATCCCGGATTTTTGAAAAAAATTGAATTTTTTGCCGTTTTTAGGCATTTTTGGCCTAAAATTGTAGGTCATTCACACCCCCCCTAAAAATGGCCGGGGCGGAGACCCCCACCCAGAATTTAGAGCCGTTAAGCGTATACTATACACTTCACCACACCGAAATTTCGTACTTGAACAAGCGCGTAAAATATTTTGAGAATCATTTTTTGTAAATAATTCGCCTCCTGCGATTGGTCCGGCGTCAACTCGATCATTCGACTGTGTAAAGTTGGCAAAATTACTTTCATTGCTTCGACCAATGGACCGCGTTCTTCCGGCTTTTTATATCTAAAAATATAGAAGAAAAAATTTAAAAATACAAAAATGAGGATAAAAATCCGAAAAATTCGTAAAAGATGTTATTAAATTATAATAAATTGAATTAAAACTTGAATTAATGTGAATTTTACTCAAGCTTCAAATTTTATTTGAAATTTTAATCGTTAAGATTAAAATTAATTACATTAAATTATTTGAATTTAAAAATTTTAAATTAAATTCAAATAAATTTAAAATAAAAAAACGTAATCGAATTCGTAAAAAACAAATTCGCAAATAAAAAATTTAATTCGTAAAAAAGTAAAAAATGCGGTCATTCTATCCAAAAATCTGAAATATTAATTTTAATTCTGAATCTTCAAGCGAAAACCAATAAAAGTAATTATTATTAGTTTTTTATGAAAGTGCATACATTAGGACAAAGCTTACTCATACGCTTTCACCAACTGATACAGTACGACCAGAGCGCCCATCCACGATTGGCACGCATCTGGATTTAAATATTGGCCAATTTTATCAATTACTGTAGGCCATCGCTCTGGGAAATCCACTTTAATTATTCGCGAAACACATACTGCCAGCTGGACCCTTAAATAGAGAAAAAATAATTTAGAGCTTGTTAGGGTTATATCTTTAACACGTCGGTCCTATTTCCGCCCACGCACGACCGACGTATTAAACATATAAGCCTTAACAAGCCCATCATCCTATGGAGCATGTTAAGACTTAAACATTCGTGGCGAGCACTGTATTTATTTAATTATTTATTTATTTAATTATTTGTTTATCCGACTTGATAAAAAATAAATTAACATGCATACATATTGGCAGAAAAACACTATGTATGGTACTAGATTCGAAAAATTAAAAGGTCAAAGGTTAAAGGTCAAGAGTTCAATTTTTTTATTCTGAATTCACAACTCCTACGTGAGATGCAGATACATAAGAGTAATTTTAATCTTGCTAATTATTTCATGCATTTTGTTAGCATTACTTTACTTTTGAATTTTAAATTTGGAATTTAAAGAACAAAAACACGTAGCTTTCAAATTTATCTTGTACATACAGTTTTCGCCATGAAAGATGACGCGCTATCACCCTCAGAATTATAATAGATGGTGCGTCGCGAGCGCCGCATTTAGTCCATCATGCGCTATTATCTCTTTTTATTATTATACGCCATTAATCTGTATCATCCCGTTAATCTGGCGATGCGGACGGCGCAATTTAGCTATAAATAGCGCCAACAAGAAGGAAGCGCGCACGTGAATGCTGGAAGCGCGCACGTGAATGTAGTTCTATATTTAGGCGAGCCAACATTAAAATCAATATTTTTGCAAGCCGGCGACGGACGATGAAGAATTTTGCAGAAAGGTACGCAATACAGAGCGATGTACGCAGCACTGATTAAGGAGTTTTTAAACATTCCGAATTGATTTATAAAAAAACCCTTTAAAAATGCTATTGAAGTTTTTTAGATGACTTAATATATAAATAATATTAATAGACAGTGCTCGGCTTGCAAAAATATTGATTTTAATGTTGGCTCGCCTAAATATAGAACGACATTCACGTGCGCGCTTCCTTCGTGTTGGCGCTATTAATAGCTAAATTGCGCCATCCGCATCGCCAGATTAACGGGATGATACAGATCAATGGCGTATAATAATAAAAAAGAGATAATAGCGCATGATGGACGAAACGCGGCGCTTGCGACACACCATCTATTATAATTCTGAGGGTGATAGCGCGTCATCTTTCATGGCAACCACATATCATTCAAAGAAGTTGTTTCATTATAAAAATATTTTAGATATGTATTTGAATAGCAAGAAATGTTCATAAATTCTTTTCCTTCATTGAACGATTTTTGCATCTTTACTTCAATTGTTCATTTTTGACATCCACGAAAATTTTGGCGCATAATTGAGCATTTTTTATTCTTGAGTTTTCAATGTTCTACAGCATTTAAGCTGACCATTAGGAATCTTTCAATTTTGCGGGGTTTTCTCGTCAAATTCCGCCTTTTTCAAATGAAACTGTACTGTATAGAAATAAAAATAGATATTTTTAAATAGTTTCAAATAAGATTAAAATTCAGAATAAAATAGGCAGGTAATAAATTTTTTAAATACTTACATAAAAATACATCGAAAATAATGCTATGAAGAGTGTATAATGCAAAAATAGATTTATTGACATAAACGGCAGCCAAAATAAACCCCAGAAACCCCATATAATGCCTGATTTTATAAAATATAATCCAATTCGTATTTTTATTGGTTTAAATTTTTTAATTATTAAATTAATCGAAATTTCACCATATAAATTTGAGAAATCTCCGAAATTTTAATAACGAGTATAACTGAAGTTTTACCTTTTGATCGAATTTACGATTACTCAACTGCCCCATTCGGTTTATGCCTCATTTATTGACTCATTTTATTATTTAATTTTTCTAGCAATATATACATTCTTTTAATTTTGTCGTCCAAACTAAATTCTGCTGTAAAAAGCTGAAAAATTACATCCTCGGAAAAAATCTTCAAGGATAAAGCTGAAATTAGTAATTAAAAGATTATATCCAAATAGATATATTGATCTATCCCACACATGGGCTAGGGGGCTTTGGAAGGGGGTATGCACCCCCCCAGAAATCAAAATACCCCCCAGAATTCAAATTTTGAAATTTTTTTTGCTTTTTTTGCGATTTTTTGATGCCATTGGATAGTGCTCGATGAGAAACGTCGAAAAATGGTGTTTTTCGCCATACGACCACTTTTAAGACCATTTTTTGACCTTTGAAAATGTTTTCACCCCCCTAGAATTTTGGTGCTGCCCACCTATGGTCTATCCTCCTCTTGATATTTGGCCCAAAATTTAATGTAAATAAATTTACTAGCAGGCAGTAATAAATTTACAAGTATTTATAATTTCTTCTCAACTATTCTTGGAAATTTTACGATTTTACACTTGCCCTTGATTTCGTTAATCCAAGAACATACAACCGAAAAAACTAGACGACACGTTAAGTTTTAAGATGGCCATTTCAATTTTAAACTTAAAATCTAGAAGTGGCCATATTCGACCAACCCTGAAAATTGTAACGATCAGCTTTCTGATTGATAAGCAAGTAAAAAATGTAAATTTTGTAAATTTTCCATTAAAAAACTTTCGGTCGGAAAAAGGACTTTTAAACGAAAAAAGAGGAAGAAAATGAGCAAAAACTGTAATTTTTTCATAATCGGGAATTTTCGAACTACTGCTTAGTGCTCATCTTGCTTTTCACTTTATTTTTCCATAATTCTATAAGTATTTGGAGTACGATTAGTTAAGAATTTTGATAGCCTAACAATTCTGATAGCCTTAAAATTTTGGATATTTAGAACGACGTTTTCCCTTTATCTAAAAAACGACACTTTTTTCTAAATAATAGAATGATTTTTTTTTCAAAACTTACTACATATAGTATGTTTTGAAGAAAACTACGCAACTGATAATTTTATCAATGATCAAAAAGACAATTCCTTATCTTAAAGACATTCAATTTTACCAAACACGGACAACACCTTAATCCTGATAGGCCAGCCGGAAATATATACCTTATCACTTCGGGACAGTGTATGATAGCTTCAACGATACTTTGCCGAATCAAATGCCTATCTTGTTCATGAATAACATCAGGCCCCTGCTGCTGATCACTGGATTTTTCGTCCCAGTGATTGGTGATCAAATTTTTAAGATAAATGGTTCCGGCTTGTCGTACCGGGCCCTCGATTTGGTCCGATACGACTATTTGAAGAACCGTCGGTGCGAAACCGATTATCGTTTGCACCTATCGTTCAATAAAAGAATCATGAACGCCAAAAACCGAAATTCTGGGGGTACAAAAATTTTATATGGGCGAAACGAGGTCAAAAACCCATTGTACGAATTTGTGATAAAACCTCATTTTTTCGAAACTCCTCATCTACTTCAATCAACTATCATAAAAAAGGTGAATAACTAAGATGCCTTAATGTTAAGAATAAATTCTGGAAAGTCTAGCTAATTTAGCGAGAAGTGTACCGGGTTAGGGAAGCCCAAATCCACCCGTAATCGAGTATTTAACGGCTGAAAGCAGCTCCGTATCCGGGAGATAGGGGGCACGTGCGCCTCCCCAAAATGTAATGTGAGAATGATTTTTTCCTTTTTACTCCCCCCTTTGCTTTTTAGGCTAAAAATCGCGAAAAAAGTGTAAATAGAGTTCATTTAATTTTAATCAGTCTATTTATTCCTATGTGCATGGTTTAAACACACCATTTTTAGTCTTTATGCAACCTAAACCGTATTTTGCATCTATACCCATGCATATATAAATAGTAGGGTTGGGGTTATTCCCTCGCTGAAGGGTCAGCCAGACAGGTACTATCCTGCGATTTTAAGCTAACGGAACGTTTTTTTGCATCACTTTTGAGGAAGAAAGCGAGAATTGTTCCACGGGTTTCTTCCTTGAATGTTCAATACCTACATATAGTATATTTCACGAAGCCATGTGCATGGATTAGAATTTTCGAGTCAGTATAAATCGATTAAATAAGCTGTTTAAACTAAAGCAACAATCATGATATTGTGCAACAATTGATGAGTATAAAGACGTTTTACTGCACAAAATTGTATTACAGTAAGCTGCCTAGAAACCACTTTTGTAGCTACCCACATGCATGCTGAAAATTGATTTTCATGCACGAGGTTTCGTGAAATAGACTATAGTTTTGCGACCTTGCAATTTCTTTTTTTAGAAAATTACACGGTATATTGTTCGGGTTTAAAACGTAAATCACTTGATTTTTATGTTTAAACCTATTATTGTAATGTGATACGTACTCATTCTAACTTGACCAAATATTCGTGCCAGCACTTAAAATAAATCCGAGTGAATGGCGTTCGTCGTAATAATTGTAATTGTTATTATTATCATTATTACAACTTTTTTGCTTTAGTACTGCTTTTTATCATTGAGATTGTTGCACATTTTGTTCAATAAGTCGCTTATAAATAGGTTTTTAGAAGTTGGCTCGCTAAAGGCCTACTGTAAGTACCGAAAACCAAACAAAAGCTTGTCCGAAACCCGGAGAAACCCGCCGAAAATCCATAATCTGAGATTTCAAAATCTTTCAATCTGGGTTTTTGCCAACCTTGAACTGCACACACAAAAGGTAGCTGTCAACCAAGTAGGAATGCCAAACACCCTCCCAAAACCATGTTGGGTATATATTTATACAGAATAGTAACTGCTGTTGTGCAAAGTATGGTCACATCAGTTATTCACATTGATAATATATGTGATAGTTTTCTCTACTTCAGTTTATATGTTTGCTGATGATATCAAGATTTTTAATGTCAATCATAATTATAGATTATTACAGTCTAATTTAGATATTATTTTTGCCGAGGCAATTAAATGGGATATACCTATTTCTTGAACTAAGTGTCACGTTCTTTATTTGGGTAATTTAATCCAAAATTTATTTATAGACTAATGGAAGAAATTATTCTTAATGATGACCAGTTTGTCCGTGACTTAGGAGTTTTGATTTCCCAACATATAAAATTTTTATGAACATCATAATTCTTTGATCAAAAAAGCTTCTTCCAGATGCATACTAAGATAACATATCATTTTTCGCGTGATAACAGTAATCTTGTTAAACATGGTTCCGATGTGCAAAGACTTTTTGGGACCGTCTTAGTACATGTACAAAGATTTTTTGGAGAGACAAAAACAAAAAAGAACTAAAATTCCCAAAACTTTTCGGCGCTTCGCGCTTAAATGAGTAATTGTTTGTTCTATTTCTCTTTATGACGGCAGAAATTGCATTTAGAAAGCAAAAATACTAAATTTTTCGGCGCTTCACGCCGTTTTGAGACAATTCCCGGTATTTTTTGTCATTATATCCCAGAAATTGGCTGGAAAAACACTACCAAAGGTCGAAAAACCTTGCGTTACCATACCGAAAACGCTACTATACCGTATAATGGCACCCTAAAATTTGCATGTACAAAATGTACAAAGACTTTCAGGGACCATCTTTGTGCAGGTACAAAGTGACCTTATTGAAAAAACACTATAAGCTTATACCAGTTACAGGCCTTTATTAGAGTATTGCTGCACAGGTTCGAACCCCTTCTATCTTTAAGATATAAATCGTTTGGATTGGAAGCTATTCAACGTAGATTTACGAAATATATTTTCGATCACAACAGTAGCTTTCCTTAAGATGACCGTTTGATACAACTCAATTTGTGTAGATATGAATTAAGACGTTCACATATTTGCTTGTGTATGATGTATCAAATTATTAGTAATAAGTCGTGTTTAGAAGCTGATAATTTTCTGTATTCTATCTAAATTTTACCCGTAGCAATAAGAGATTTATGTAAGTTAGTCATACCTATTGCTTACTCTAACTTGCAAAAGTTTGATTTCTTTTACAAATATAATACAGTTTGGAACGATCTTCCAGATTTCATTGTTTCTTCCCCAAGCTTACACATATTTAAATCTCGATTAGAAAACTTTGATTTATGTACTTACCTTGTGGGCATAGGTGCACAAGGTCAGGGTCGGCGGGGGTGAAATCCCAAAAACCTAAAACAGTAAATTCAACGTTCACGATGTTTATTGCTGTTTTAACCATCAAAATGATCAGAATAGCCTATAAAACGTTTTTTCGTGGTAATATCGCATTTTAAAGGCATTTTTAGTACATTTTGACCGAATTATATCACTTTTAACGCTAAAAATACAAAAATTCATCAACTTTTATGATTTTTGATATAAAATTACTCAAGATACTAGTCTAGTGCGAAGCGCCGGTTGCATGTATGTTTGTGGGGCGCAAGTAAAATTAGTCATTTCATTGACTCATGTCCTATTACTAATACACGTACAACATCCGTATATGAATTATCGTTGGTTTTGCATTTTTATCAGTTTTGTATGAGCAATAAACTTATTTCCTTCTTCAAACTTCCTGATTTTTTCTCAGGCTTAGGCTGAATGTGGGTGGTAGTACTCCCGATTAGGTCGGTATTGCTCCCGCTTAGGTCGGTATCACTCCCGCTTAGGTAGAGATACAGGCATTAGTTTGTCTGATGACTCCATAATAGTTACTATTCTGTTGAATAGCCACATGTGATTTCAATTATTAGGTTAATTGGATATATGGGACTTTCTTTTGATGAAGGGTTAAAAGCCTTGAATTTAAAGAGGCTTGAACTCCGTAGAATTTATTGATTTAATTGTTACGTATAATATTATTCACAATAATCTCTTTGCCTTCTGAAGATTTTTATAAGTTTTATGGTCATTCGCGTACTAGAAATGCATTTGCAAATCAGATCTATTTAGAAAAATTTCGACGTGATAAGTATTGTTTTGCAACTAGATCGGCTAGAATTTGGAACGATCTTCCACGATATATTCGAAATTCTCCAAATGTTGAGACATTTAAGAGAAATTCGAAAAAGGTTGATTTCGGGAATTTTTTTGATGGGGCGCACGTGAGCGCAATCTATTTGCCTGTGTCCAGGACATTTCGCATTTTACACTATGCTATTTTATTTTCCTTGCAGCTTTGTTTTACCCATATGTTTTTTCCGAATAAAGTACCTATAAGTATTGTTCCCGAAATTTAAAATTTAAGGAACATTATAATTCTTTGATTAAAAAAGCTTTCTCTAGATGTATTTTAATACGCAAATCATTTTTTTCGCGTGATAAAGGTAACCTTGTTAAAGCTTATAGCTGTTATGTTAGACCTTTATTAGAATACTGTTGTAGTGTATGGAACCCCTCTATATTATTAGTGATATAGATCGACTGGAAGCTGTTCAACGTAGATTTACTAAATATATTTTCGGTTATAATAATATTCGTTACTGAGGATCGTTTCATACAACTTAAATTGTGCAGACTTGAATTAAGACGCTTGCAAATTTGTCTGTGTATGATGTATCAGATTATTTGTCATAAATCATGTTTGGAAGCTGATGACTTTTTGTATTTACTAATCATAATAGGTATTACCCGCAGCATTAATAGATTTAAATTAGTTATACCTGTTGTAAATTCTAATTTAGAAAATTGTTTACGTCAGACCGATCCTTGAATATTCCTGTGCTTTATGGAACCCCTCTTATATTAGTGATATCAACAGGCTGGAGGCTCTTCAGCGTAAATTTACTAAATACATAGTTGGATATCATAGCCTCTTTCTTACGACGAACGCCATAACCAACTTAACTTGTGTCGATTAGAATTGCGTCGCCTTCATATTTGCTTATGCATGATGTATTTAATATCAAAACTTTGTTCTTCTTTTTATTAATTTTTTGTTGAACGTTAGTCACCATACAATAAATCGTTTCAAGCTAGTTGTTCCTCTTGTCCGTTCTAATTTACAAAAATTTAATTTTTCTATAAGTATATCTCGCTTCTGAATCACCTACCTGATTTTGTAGTCTCTTCCCTAACTTGAATATATTTAAATCTAGATTAATTGATGTCGACTTATCCAAATTTATTATAGGGCGGGCTTAAATCGACATTTTCATGACTCGCTCGTCGCCTTTTGCTGTACGCTTTTATTCTTTTGACCGTACGTTTTATTACTCTTTTTACATCTTTCGTAATTGTCGCGTTTCAGTAATAAATTATTTCATTCATTCATTCATTCATTTCTTTTACAAATATATCGCAGCTTGGAACGATCTACCTCCACTTCATTGTTTCTTCCCCTAACCTAAACATATTTAAACCTAGATTAGCAAACTTTTGATTGATCTAGATATCTGTGGGGCGCGCGTAAAACTTGTCATTCCATTGACTCGCATGTCCCGTTACTAATTCGTAATCGTGTATTATGTATTTTGTCATTTTGCATTTGATCAGTTGGTGTATTAGTAATAAAATTTCTTTCTTCTTCTTCCTCTTCTTCAAAATACCTACCTTTTTCCTTATCTCTCACTCAAGCTTAGGCTAAAATTTAGTAATGTGCATTCATGTTGGTGCTAGTGAGTTTAAAAGATAAAAATCATATGGTATCATCACTTGAGAAAGGTAAGCTTCTGCTTTTTCGCGTTCATTCGGGTCGATTGTGGCTTTCAACGCCGCGGCTATTTTAGTTGCATCCATACTCGTCCTTTCGACGTTCATCATCATAACAGATTATCTTCGTTCTGTTGCGTAAAAGAATTAGAATGAGGGATGGTAAGTGATCGTTGCAATGATCACGCGACAAGAGAATTAAGCCGACTTCTACTACTTGATTGGCCGGCGAGCAATTAAGAAGACGGACAACGCTCGTAATTATTTACAGTAATTAAGTGTATGTGGTGAACTACATTTTTGTTTTCTATTGTACTTGTAACTTTATGTCGTTCAAGCAAGTTTTATTCAATTTATTGGAGCAACAACCAGAAATTTTGTTCGCTTTAACGATAACAACACACATGATGAAAAAATAGAATGTGTTAAGAAATAATAGAAGAATTAACGTTATAAGGAAAGATGAAATAGTCGACAAACTGAAAAATGACAAAACTCCTAAAACTTCAGGTGAAGAAAGTGTGTGGAAAGGCAATACGCTGAGATAAGTGAAAATTCTGAAGGAATTAAGAGTCAATGTCTGTAAAAATCACCCGGCCTATGCAGTTGAGCCGCACAGGTCAAAAATTGATTTGTCTCGTTTTAAACATATGTATGTATGATGTAATCATTTATACGCTGAGCTTAATGGTGGATTTTGTTTTGCATGAAATTAATTTTTCGCTGAGATAGTACAGTGTAAAAGCACGAAGATTTGCATATTTTACATTTTTTAACTCCACAATCACGTTTTCTAAGATAACTCTCTGAATCTCTTTACCTTCTCGACGAATTTTTTTCATTGGAAAGCGGAATAATTTGGCATTATGAGAATGCATAGTTTTTAGGGAATAATGTACAGTCTATTTAGGGATTTGTGCACCAAATCTTAATTAATTCGCATGCTAAAATTGCTATATTTTTATATTATACGCCTGATCCAAGAGCGAGATCAAGCTAAAATTCTATCAATCTATGGACCATACATGTTTGTACATATGTGGGAAAAAATAACAAAAATAAAAAACCAGTTTTTTAGAAAATCAATTTTTTGTAAACCTACCGGTTGCGAAGAAGATATTTTCCAATTTAACCTGCTCCTTTAGTCACAATTTTTGAACCAGTTGATACAATGTTACGAAGAAGTGTCACATGGTAGAATAATAGTGATAAACGTGCACTGGCTTGCACATGAAGGGGAGAGAATGGTATTACGCTAGAGTTTAGGAATTGTGTACTGTCGAGTGATTTTGGCCTTGAAATTATTGTGATTTTAAAGTTTGCTTTATACAGCTACTTACTGTAGCACAAATCGTGGATTTCACCCCTTCCTGACCACAATTTCTCGATTTCATCTCTTCCTGGCTACCCTGACCATGTGCATCTATGGTCAGGGATGAATTTACAAGATAAGCAATGAAATATGGGCGCAATGATTGTCTACCTAAACTGTTGGAATTTTAGAACTTTTACATATGTACATGCATTGCTTAGTGACATGGTTTTGTTAACTTATGCAACTGCTTGACATAGAGGCCACTATGAGAAAAAGTTCAAAAATAAAAGAAGTTTAGACACAGTTTAGAAAAACAGCTACGTATGGAAATTATATACGTAGATTGCGGACATTTCGTGCATAAGCCGTTTTGAGCCATGAGAAATTTTGATTTTATAATTAAACAGAATAACATTAAAAAACATTTAAAAATCGGTTAAATCTAAAATTTTCTGCGTTAGTAACATATACATAAATTTAGCTTTTTCAGTTTTCATTTATTTTGCACAATAATACGTAAACAATAATTTGTACTAATTATAATCAAAAGCAGCTTATCAAACGCTAAAGCATAGATACGTATTAAGAAAAAAGGATAAAAATTAATCAAGCAAGAAAGCAATCAGTTCGAAAAAAGCTGTTCAGTCAGATCATCTGCTTCTTGCACAGATTTATGCAGAAAATGAGATTTGTTCAAGAGGGCTTCTATTGATTCTCACGAGGAAGGGACGGGGTGAGAGGAATCACAATTTCTGAAAATTCAGCTGCGCTGCTGCAAGACGGTGTGCTGTGGCACTTCTTAGAATAAAGACTCAAAGACGTCCCTTCGTGGCGCCGATAATTATTGACTAATTTGATTTGTGAGGCACTTACTGCTCAAAAATTTTCCGCTCCATAAGCAGGTTGACTAGTTCCAGACATTTATTATGAATATTAGGTATAAACATACCTTGGCGTGGGGGGTTTGGGGGCTATGCACCCCCCAGGAACCAAAATACCCCCAGAAACCAAAAAAAACCCTTCAAAATACAATTTTCGAATTTTTTCGTTTTTCCGCAATTTCTTGATGCCAATGGATAGTGCTCGATGAGAAACGTTGAAAAATGGTGTTTTTTCGCCAACCACCATTTTTAAGGCCATTTTTTGACCTTTGAAAACTCTTGCACTCTCAGAATTTTGGTATGGTTATAACTATGCAGACAGCTTTTGTGCTTCTTGTTGCTAGTTATTTTTTAAAAGGCACTCTCATGCCTTTTTATTTTGATCGGAAAATAAGTAGGTATGAGAAATTATTTCAATTCACTCCACTCGGATATAGCGACTTGTGCCTTCAGCATTAGAGCTTAAACATTTGTCATTCATTCAACACAGCTTGTTCTGCTCCACCGCATTGTCATGAATTATTTTTACTTTGGAGGTTTTGTGTGTAAGTGTCACTGATTAAGTATCCTACTAACCTACCTGCATAGCACATAGTTCCTATTTTAACCCTAACTCTAGAGCTCAGGCTCGTATATACAGGGGGATTGGGAGAAGTCCCCTTTCAAAATGAAACGTCAGAATGATCGGAAAAGACTTTCGGTCGCTTCGCGTGGAATTTCACAGTTATAATTTGTACAACCCAAAGCGCATTTTTGCATGTCTGCCGTTCTGCACAGGTTTTGTGCAGAAAACGAGGTTTGTTCAAGAAGCAAGAATGACAGCAAGTTTTGGCGATGACTAGGAATTTGCTGATGAACTTTGACCATCTTTAGGGTTAATTCAGAACCATGATTTGGCTGATTTTGGAAAAAAAATTTTTCACGTTACGACTCAAAAATTGAAATGCATTCGTCAGCAAAAGATGCAGATAAAACGATTCTTAAGTAGTCTTGTTAGAAATTTTGCTTCGTTCTAGAAGATAAGACTTTTAATCGAACTAATTGAATTGACTTAAAACTTGGATACCATGGTGAAAAATATGGAAAATCCTCTGTAATCTCCTGCTTCCATGCACTTACTTTTATGAAAATTTCTTGACTTCAAGAGGGAGGCTTCCTCCTACACCGTTCCTCTTATGTGTATCCATAGTTCCACTGTGAGTGCACTCATATTGTGTTTTAAAGTTGTCTTCACGCTCTCCTTCATCCATACATGTATGATGGGGTATTCCCACCCAAAGATAGGCGCCCTCCGTCTCCTTTCCAAATCTATACATTTCTAACCCATTTTTTGCAAAGTAATCTTGCTTTTTGGCAATTTTAAGTGTTTTTTGCCATTTTTGGCCAATTTACCCCCCCCTTTCAAAATTGCCGAGGACCACAACATGATTGAAATTCAAAATCCACGCCTCCTCTGAGGAAGTGAAACGTCAAACATCATCCCACAGTTTCAGCCCAAAACAAGATACTTTTTTGCCTCTTACGCTTAAATCAACTATTGTTTTTTATTTTTTGTTTTAACTCAGGTCAACAAGAATATGTTATACTAGCATGAGGAAAAGTTTTTCAAAAGTGGATTCAGATCTTTCTTCTACATCGAATGGAACGTATAAATAAACTTACCACTCTGAAATTCGAATCTCCATAGTCATCACTACGTGCCTGTGAGTTGAATCTTGTACATTTCAAGTACAACGAAGTTGTTTTTATTTAATACTAGTTGAGCTGCCCGGCGTTGCCCGGGCTGAACTTAGGCCTGATAGCTATATGGAATTAATATGTCTCTTGTATTTTTTATTTTTCAAGACTTTTGATGTTTTTGGGATATTTCTAAAAAAATTGTTGGTACAAACCATATTTTATTTTTTGGATTTTTTAAAATGTCTTTTGTCAACCATTTTTTTGATCAAATCCATATTTTTGACGTTACAGAATGGTTTTGAAAATTGTTTAGCCATAATCATATTTTTGATGTTCTGGGGTGTTCTGGAAATTTTTTTAATAAAACCCATATTGTTGATGTTTTGGGATGTTTTGGAAAATTTTTTTCGTCAAACCATATTTTTGATGTTTTAGGATGTTTTGGAAAATTTTTTAATCAAACCCATATTTTTGATGTTTTGGGATGTTTTGGAAAATTTTTTTCGTCAAACCATATTTTTGATGTTTTAGGATGTTTTGAAAAATTTTTCGGTCAAACCATATTTTTGATGTTTTAAAAATTTTTTGTTTGTTGTAGCAAAGGGTGTCATATATCACGTGATATGTTATAGCTGATGGTATCTCCTATCTTATATCACTGCATGTTATGGCACAGACAGGGTATCTATACCAAACCTATCTTATAGCATTGCCTATCTCGTAGCACAGGGTATCTTATATCCCATACTATCTTATAACATTGCCTATCTTGCAGCTCGGGGTATCTTATATCACTTCCTATCTTATAGCATTGCCTATCTTGTAGCACGGGGTATCTTTTATAACGTTCTATCTTATAGCATTGCCTATCTTGTAGCACGGGGTGTCTTATATCACGTCCTATCTTATAGTATTGCCTATCCTGTAGCACAGAGTATCTTATATCACGTCCTATCTTATAGCATTGCTTATCTTGTTGCACATAGTATCTCATACCATGCCTATCTTATAAAATTGCCTATGTTATAGCATCATTTGGTTAAACCCGTATTTTGATGTTTCACAGTGCCGACCAATGCTATAACATATAACAATGTACATAGTGTCGCCAGGCATGCTCCTCTTGGCCGGGGTATCCCTATACAAACAGTATAAACTAATTTTTGAAAAAAATAGCAAAAAATCGGCCATCTCCCGAAATCGTGGAGGCTTATAGCACAGGGGCCAAACCCTGCTCCTTCCCTGCCCAGGGCCAATGGGTGCGTTTGTCGAAATTTCAAGATCGCTACGGCTCCTTCCCCCATTGGACCGACCTCGGCCCAAAATATCAGCCCACCAAATTTCATTGGGCCGGAGCCAACCCGGCACAAACATACGAACATACATACATACAAACAAACAAACTTTCAAAAATATATAGTAGATAGTTGATGCCTTCAGAAGCAATTTCAGGTAATGAAACAAAAAATTTGGCGTGTTTAGCGTTTTTCGATTACATATGTGTGGTAAAATAAAACTTAAGTGATTCCGCAAAAATTTTAGCAATGCAGGAATTATGTTTAGGCTAGCGCGAAACCCCCACCCCCAAAAAAATTTGTGCAAGAATATTGGATGGTTAATACCCACAGATCGAAAACTGTTCACTATTTCCAGACGACATTAGAATTGGTTTTCACTTTTTCTTCTTTTTATGATCTTTTTATCAGTCCGTAGAGTCTGATGTTAAAACCTCAAAACGCTTTTTTGCATCTTTCACCAATTCTTAATTTTCTTGTATCCTATATAGACCCCGGAATTCGTCGGACCCCAGAATAAAATTATTCAAGATTTTTTGTTTGATTTTACCGTGATTCCCTGATGCCAAGTTGGACATTTTCGTAAAAGACGTTGATTCTTTGAGTGACAAGAAATCGTTTATTGGTACGATTTCTATAATTAGCAGTACTTCGAAGTATTATCGTTCCCTCCCTTTTGAAATAATCCTATTCATTGGTGCAAAAGAAATAAAATAATTTTGTGTACACCATGTGTGATATTCAAAAAACTTTAGGTCATACAAAAACATTTAGGGCTGCTGCGTATATCTTAACCCTAAATCATGAGAATAAATGAACATCAATAAAATCAATGTTATATAATTTTATAGAGAGTTCCATGATATGCTGCAACTTTACAAGGCTGACGTGCATGCGGATGAGCTAATAGTATCCTTTGATCAGTTTTGAGAAGCGAACGACGAATTTGTTCAAGAACTATGGGCCGTATTCACAAAGGCGATTTAGCGTTAAATCGAGTTTAAGTTGGGCACTTAAATAGTCGTAACTTGTTAAATCGTATTCACTAAGGCGATTTAGCTTAAATCGATTCAAAAATCATCCCCGTTTAAATCGAGATTTTAAATCTACTGGAAGCAGGTTTAGAGCTCCATTTAGGGCAGTCACAGTGTTGTTTGCAGCGTTGTTTGATTATGGACCTCAGTAGATTTTTTCGACAACATTGATAGAATAGAAGAAATAGAACAGAATCACGTGGATCAAATTCAACGGCAAGTGAAAGAACGCAACAAGCTATTCATTGCTTAAAATGACGAAGAGTTTCGAATTCGCTATTGCTTAAGAAAAGAAACAGAACCAAGATCTATCTTTATTAGCCAATGCTTTTTGAATCGATTTTCTTGTTTTACAATACTGTTGCTCTTTGAACGCATTTAAGTAAGAAATGCAATTCCTCAGTCTCGAAATTTGGTTCCCCAGCTTTAGAACGACCCGACATATTGAATTCGTTTGTGGAAGTATATATGTACGTAAATCAGCAGTAACCAACAAAAGTTTCACTCCAGATGCAAATTCTTCCACTTTATAGTGCAAAATGTTAAGAAGACGATACGGGAAACCTTTCAAAATTACCTGTGTAAATATTTTTTCGCTTAATCGTGTTCCTTCATTAACCGATGTTATGCAGACAAAATTATTTATGCACTTTAAGTCGATTTGGTTAAAATATTGTTAAATCGCCTCTGTGAATACAATTTATCCTTAAATCGTCGTTGCCTTAAATCGATTTAAATCTCGATTTAGTATAATCGATTTAAGACCTTAAATCGATTAAAGCTAAATCGCCTTTGTGAATACGGCCCTATGTTTTTGCTCATCAGTGCTTCGATTTTTACAGTGCGCTGTTGTTAGAATCGGCCTCATTGATAAAAACCATGCACTAAACTGCAAACTTATTGTGCCTTGTAAACGTGTAATATAGGTGCACAAGGTCAGGTTCGGCAGAGGCGGGGGTAAAATCCCAGGAATCCAGATGAGTAAACTTATGGTTTACGCTTTTTCTGTAGTCAAATAATGAAGATGATAAAAATAGCCTGCATAAAATATCTTTCCGCATTAATACCGCATTTTAGCATGTTTACTTCATTCTGACTGCTTTATATTGCTTTTACGCTAAAAAATGTAGAAATTGATCAATTTAGGCAGAAATTACGAATTTTTAAATTATTTAGTCACAATTTCTTGCGTTTTTCGAATAACCAGCACATAAAATTATTAATCCGGCGATAGGAAAAATTTTGCGATTTTCACTGCCTTTGTCTTCAAAAATGATGCAGAAAATCTTCCGTCAATTAAATATCGCCGGATAGTACATACCTATACAACTAAGTGTTCAGTGGGGGTAATGCCCTCTCACCATACATGGGCAGCAAGAAAATTCTGGAGGTCTAATTGAGTATAATCGCAAAAAATGTTACTAAAAATAGAATTCTGTGGTCTAGAGTAATCTGCGAGAAGGTTGTTAAACAAATTAGTACGGCGAAAACAACACAATTTTTCAATGTTTCTCATTGAACACTATCCGTTTACATCAAAAATTGCGGAAAAAACAAAAAATTTCAAAAATTGAATCCTGGGGGTATTCGGCCTTCTATGGGGGTGCATAGTGCATACCCCAACTCCCCCCCAAACGCCCACGTGTGGTCATTTAGTCGTTTCGCTTAGTGAACAGTGACAGATCTTGGATTTTCTGACGGGGGGCGGAATCCCAAGTTATCTAAATAGTGTCAAAAGTTTTACAAAAATTTGTCTATTTTGCTTAAAGCATCGATTTTAAGCCGTCTTTTGATAGACAGAATCTTTGTGATCAATTCAAAAGGTTGAAAATTTTCCAAATTATCTACGAAAAATGCGAATTAATAGTTTGAAAATCGGCGTAAAGCACCAAAAAATACACGAGAGATCATTGTAAGAAGTAAAAAATCCTTGTTTCGTAAATAAACTATTCTGACGTAAGAAAATAAACTCTCAAGAGTCAAGAAAGTCAGTGAATGTCGTTAATGAGTACTATCTGGTGCTAAGAGCCAGGAAAATTTGAAAAATTGTGATTAAAAAATTGCTAAAATAATCAAAAAATACAAATTTTTCTCTATTACGCCCAACTATTTTTCGACAAAAGAGGGGCTACGCCCCTCTAAATCCGTGCCCGTGCTTTTATAGCTTATATGCATACCAATTTCGTTTTGCCTATCTCCCATGCCTATTGTTGTGAACTTTTTCGTGCCAGTCAAGTGTTTTGTAATTCGTTTTTATCCGCTTACATCATAGGTAGCGCGATAGCGCTACCTATAATAAACTTGGCCACCTTTTTTCTTATATGTTTATCACATCGAGTGCGAATTTTGTGTACCCCCTCACAAGCAGCAACGGCACACACCTGGGAGGTGCGGTTTTTTTAAACGATAGATAATTAAAAAATTCGATGTACGATTTTTTCTTTTTGTTTACACTCAATGCCGAGTTAGCAATGAGTATGTAAAGTGTAAACTAAAAATCAAATAATGCGGATGGCCAATTTATTTTTAAATGTTGCCCCCGAGCTGTAGAATACGAATCTGACCTTAAAATACGAATCTGAACTTAAAATTTCTTTACAACTAATGGTTCTTGCACAAAAGTTTAAAGTATACGGGTTTTTACTGTTAGCGTGTCCTGAAGCTTATCTAACTCAATTTTGGTTTCTGCGCAGTCCGATTAGTTTTATATTGTAGAGGGCTACAATATCTCAAAAGGTAAAATTTTTTCTCTTTTAATGCAATATTTCTTGATCATGATCATTTTAGTGTAAAGGGTTCGAGACGAAAAAGAAATTTCTTCAGCTACTTGCACCCCTCCCAGAATATCGGCGCTGCCCACCATTGGATATATGGCCTAAAATATTGAATAAAAGAGGGAACTAGCAAAGAAAAATGCTTCAATGGAACAAAAAGGTAAATATACTTGAATTTCTTCATTGTTAAGGATGTAAAAGGAGGGGACTAGGGAAAATTTCCCTATATGCGCAGAAGCCATAGGAATGTGCTAAATAATTAGACATCCCCCAAACAACGCAAAAATCGAAGTATATTCTGCGGCCTATGCACGTTTCTGCAGATTTTCCCTAGTAATTTCGATTACGATGGCGAGTATTTTGATTACTTTATTTTAGAAGATTTAAAGAAATTTTCTGTGGTTTTTCATGCGGACTATTGAGTTGGCCATGTAGGTGTAAAGTTTACACTATTATCTTTTACGCCAGAGCATTGTGGAAGGTCAAGATATCATTAAATAAATAATACATTGATTAATTAATAGTCAAGCAAGCGTCTTCAATGCTCTTTTGCAAAACACTTGAGAACGTTTTGTGACTATACCCTCATTTTTCTACAGGCCGCAGAATATACTTTGATTTCTGCGTTGTTTAGGGAAGTCTAACAGTTTAGCACATTCCTATGGCTTCTGCGCGTATAGGGAAATTTTTCCCTAGTCCCCTTCTTTAACATCCTTAACAATGAAGAAATTCAAGTATATTTACCTTTTTTGTTCCATCGGAGCATTTTTTCTTTGCTAGTTTCTTCTTTAGTAAGCGTTATAGTCTGCGTCATATTATGTTTTCAACATTTAACGCGTTTCATAGTCCTTTTGAAATCAATAAATGTATCTCGCCTCCATTATACTCGTATGTGCATGTGTCGATCAAATCTACGTTTAGCGTACTTTTTAGTCATCAACAATATACAAATTTTCATACTCGATCAAAAATAAATTTTTAGTGGGTATACTAGAAACGACCGACAGCACAAAAATGTTCATGTTCGATCAAAACTTAATTTTAGTGGCGTGTGAAATTAATTTTCATATTCAATCAACGCGAAATTTTCGTGCAATCATAATACTAACTTTTAGTGGCAGCCAGTTACACGCTAATTGTTCGCTTGGATACAACAGATTATTTTTTACAGTGTATCCGAGATCGTTTTAAAATTTATAACCGAACTTGTGTACGGACTATAATTCGTAATTTTTGTCCAATGTCAAGCACTTGAAGGAAATATTCGTTTTCATTTATTTTTTGGCTCCCTCCGTTTTGCCCAATTATCCCTAGAAAATGTTCCATTCGGTCTAGGACGTTTTGGCGACGCCGTTTTGGCGACGCCGTTTTGGCGACGGCCGTTTTTGCGCCGGACTGAAAGTTTTCCTCAAAATTGCTGGAAATTAACGAGAAACTGTACAATAACTTGTTTTTAATGCTCAAAGAAGTAATGTTATCATTTTAATCAGATGTTGAATCAGTTTTACAGAATCAGAGCAAAAATTTTTCGCAGACCTATGTAATTACTTGTACATATGTAAATTTATTCATATGCATGCATGCACGCACCTACAGATTGCTAGATAATCATACGCAGCTACATGTAAAGTACATACCCAATTACCTATACATATAATCATGCATGGACAGCACCAAAATTTCTGGTGGTCCGCTGGGTCAAAATCGCCAAAATTGCAATACGAAGCGCCAAACATTTAATTCTGGGGGTCCAGAGCGTACCCGGGCGTGGGGGTAATGCACTCCCCAGAAGGCAAAATACCCAACGAAAAATGGCAAAAACCCAGCTACACTCCTAGAATTTCATTTTTAAATTTTTTTGCTTTTATTCGGGTTTTTTGATGCCAATCGATAGAGCTCGACGAGAAACGTTCAAAAATGGTGTTTTTTTCGCCATAGCACCATTTTTAGGGCCAATATTTGACTTTGAAAAAAATTGTGCACCCCTTGACCTTTAGAGCCGCCCACCAACGGTCCAGAGCACCTACGCCCATTCGTGATAAATACCTATGTATATATATGTTTAATAGGTACCTAACCTACCACCTATTATGAAACCTTAGTGTGCGAAATATGGAACAGGCTCCTGTGCTCACATTATTCCAGCAGTTCACAGTCAATTTGAGCACGTACATAAAGCTGAGGCGAATTAACACTAATTTTTGACGCTTAATATCATCAATCAAGCAATATCCATTGGCTTATACCCCCAAACCCCCCAAGCCCATCTCTGTATGTAGATCAGTCGTTAGCCTCATAATTCCTTAAATTTTTCCGGCGCTTTGCGCCGGATAATAAATATTAATGACATTTACTTACTTCTTGCATTTTTTTTGCTTTTATGTTCACGATTCTAAGTTGTTATAAACCAGAATTTCATGCACCAAGTTATGTGAAACGGACCATAGATATGCATGTGTATGTTAGCTCTCAAACAATTTCAATAGCAGAAACAGCTATGTATTTCAGCATATGTAGAATGCTAAAACAGTCTTTTTGAAGAAATTTCGAAGAAAATTTTAATTCGGCGCCAAAACGGCCGTCGCCAAAACGGCCAACGTCAAACGGCCGGCGCCAAAGCGGCCGGCGCCAAAACGGCCGTCACCAAAACGGCGTCGCCAAAACGTCCCATTTCGTGGCTTCCATTTTATCCACTCTGGTAAACCCTCAGCCCTTTTTAACGTGCATGTCGGGTAACTTTCAGTGAGCAATTTTCAGCTAAACTGATCCTTGGGCGCAAAAGCTCAGACAATTCAAAACTTACAATAATTGAAGTTTCTCGTTGATTTCAACAACATTTGATTTTTATACTTTAGTTTTTGGCCTAATTTTCCAGAGAAAATTTTGTCCTGCGTCCACGCAAGGGCTTTGGGTGGTTTATGGGGTTTGAACCCCAAAAATCCGGCTCGACCTCTAAAATCGATAACCCCTTAGAATTGAATTTATAGCACGAATAGCGAAAAACATTTGGCTAGCCGGGACTCAAATCCGGGCTTCCTGGTTTGCCAGAAGTTTATACCAACCAGACCCCAGAATTTGGTCGCTTCCCATGTATGCTTGCCTGAGCTCTTTTAGGAATCTGTAGAGACACCAACCACTTGCACGTGCGACATTTGTTAATTCGAAAATACGCGCTTATGTGCTCAATCGGATTTTGTTGTACTTTTATTATTATATTTTTCTATCCGATAAGTTGAGAAATCATATGTGCATGCAATGCATGTATAAACTACGGGAATGAACCAAAATTAAATTCAATTAATTCCGACGTCATTTATTAGGTTTTATTCAACATAATGTGACAAAACTTGCCGGATAAATTGCTTAATATTTAAGGCACCATCGGATAATCAAACGATTGTATCTGCATTTTTCTGCTGAAATTATTCGAAATCTTTTGAAAAGATTTCTAAAAATAACTTCTGTGTGCGGTCGGCGATGGATCAAATCCGGTTTACTCTCGCATATACGACGTCGACTTATTTTAACGAATTTCTTTGCCTAAACATTGTTATGTCTAAGTATAAATTGAGATTGCGATATTTTTTGGAGGTCAGAAGGAGACTGAGAAAATTATATCGCGCAAATGAGACCCTGCGATTTCGCAGCGTTTTGGATTTTGACATCACTCCCATCGGTTTTTGGCAGAAACAGTAAGTAATACTAATAATTCAAAAATAAATTATTAGTCTTATATTGGTTAATATTGACTAATGAACAAAGCATAGAGATACGTGGGCAGATAGTTTTAAATAGAAGTTATTAAACGTATTTTTCTTGATTTTTCGGCAGATATGACCGACGTACATTAGATTTTTCCTAAAAAGATTGAATTCCCTAATCGAATTGTGTCTTATTCTTCAAATCGCGTCTTTATTCTAGTTCGTAATTAGTTTTATCTGCCTGCTAATTGACCATTCTACTATTTTATTTTTGTCCAAATTATATACCCAACTCATTTTGCGATAAATTTAGCTAAGTAATTGAAGTAATGTAGATAAGTAATTAAGTAATCAAATAACTAATTAAATAATTAAGTAATTAAATAAGTAATTAAATTAAATCAGTAATTAAATAATTAAAGTAATTAAAGTAATTAAACTAAGTAATTAAATTAGTAATTAAATAAGTAATCAAAGTAATTAAATTAAGTAATTAAAGTAATTGAAATAATTAAATTTTTAATTAAGTAAGTAATTAAATAAGTAATTAAATAATCAATTAATTAAGTAATTAATTAAGTAATTAAATTGAGTAATTAATTGAATAATTAAGTAATTAAATCACTCATATTATGGATCGCGTAAGTATTATCAGTAGGTATTGAAATAATTAGGTAGGTAATTAAATTACGAGACTACATTTTATTCTAAGATTTGTTGCGTCAATTCACGACACCGACCAGTGAACAATTGGATTTTGAATGCAATAACTTTGCGTGCGATTTTTACGACGGTAAATCTTCTTGTTTTTTAGTATTAGACACACTGAGCTCAATTATCAGCTTCAATGCATACTTCTAATTTCTAAATATATGGCTTAGGACAAGTGACTACATTTATAAGTTTAATTAATCATTAATTAATTTATTTCAAATTACACACAAGTGCAACAGCTCCAGAAGTTCATTAGTATCCATACGAGTTGTTGGGGAGGGAGTCTGATTCCACAAAATGGCTGCGACCCCCAGAATTGTCGATTTTTTGTCAAAATTCTGAAAAGTGTTCTTTAAGCCTTTCCAGTTAATTTTTGGTTCAAGAGTCCCAAATTTTGTACAATTTCCTTGATATTTTTTCAATTTTTTTAATTTTTTCATGTTCTAGAAAGAACGAACATGGTCTGGAACGTCTAAAAACAATGTTTTTCACGTGTACTCGTCTTTCTATAGCCCGACCATTTTTTGAAAATTTTGTGGGATTGACACCCCCTCCTAGGATTCTCATGTTGTACATTTATCGATACTATCACTGGAACATTTTTTTTTTACTTCAGTGACGACCATGGAAGATGGTCGCTTTTTCGAAATTTATTTGTTTTTTCAGGTAATTTTTGCAATTACGCCCAAGGTATTCGGCATAGAGGCAAACGTCTGCAAGGATGGCAAATTTTGCAAGGGTTCCAACGAATGAATCTGGGCGATCAATCGATCTCGTAAAAAATATTAAGTTTATTCTGTTCTATATATTTTAATTAGAATATAAATGTTTTATTCCGAAAAAAATCTCAATCAGAGTAAACGTGTATTTTCATAAAATTCTCGTCCATTTTTCCGAATTTAGAGACGTTTTTCTCCCAATCTAGATGTGAGAATGGGGAGATTATTCGACAATTAAGGCAATTAATAAAGGTCATTCGAGGTTTTTACGGAATAAAGCCATCTGATTCATTGATTTTTTTGAAATTCAACGTTTCGACGCCATTGAAATTAGGTGGTTTTCAGGGTCGCAAGTGAAGACCAACTACTACGCAGCGACTTTTTTGTCAAAAGGTCAGGCGGCCATGCTAGTTATCGAAAGCTCTGCGACAGATAGGTCGTTAAAAAACATTTGCTTCCTAAAACTGAAAAAAATTAATTTTCGATTTTTTTGCGTTTATAGTCGATTTTCAACGAATTCGCGGCAAACGTTTCATAAAGGTGAAAGTTTTCAAGCCATCAAATGTCGTATCAATTACTGGCTGCTGCGATACGCTAAGCTTTTGTTACGATATTTCGAATAAGGCGATTGATAAAATAGGATCCAATTGGCAGATTGCCAGCTTCGTTTGTCCATCAGGATTAAAAAAAGTACGGTAAGCGCGTTGTAAGCTGGTGAAATATACTTTTTAAAAATAATTCAATGATTTATGCTCTATTCTTTTACAAATCCTTCATAACTTTTACGCAGAAAATCATTTATTTATTCGGAAAATACTCTCATAATCAAAGTTTGTTATTGTTTTTAGTTTTATTTTTGAGACGCGCTAGTTGGTTTCCACATTTTTACTGATTCTTTCATTCTTTCCGCATTCATGTATTTCATTGATCCTCGCTCAACATTCATTCATTTCCGCATCAATCTTATCGAAGGAATCATTGATTCGCTATGAAATGGACATAATTTTCTTTTATCAAAATCTGTGATGTGTAATGGAATCTTCGCAACAGCATTTCAAAAATCGTTTACTGTTTTGAATGTTTATCAAATACCTTGCTGCTCCTTATTTATCATTTTCTTACTTCATTTTTATTGTTTTACTTATTTATTGGTTATTAAATTATTTTACTTATTTTATTTATTCGTCACATACTTTTGTTTTGTTGATTTACGTTTCTGAACGATTTGTATTTTTGTTCAGCTGATATTTTACGCCGAAAACAGGGGCAAATATCCGGGCCGAAGCGTAGTAGGATTAGCGGATATTGAAGTATATTACACTGATAGTTACAAAAGCGCACTTATGGACAACAATGTGTGCCGACTCAAATTTCGCAAGGATACGATTTTTTCGGGTAAGCAACTGCACGAATTTTCGGCATTGTTAAACTTTTTGTTAGATTTTTTGTTTTTCGCTATTTACAATATTCAAATGATTTCCATCAATTTGATACTCTGATTGAACCGGTCTTCAATACAACTATCGCAGAATCATATTTTTGATCAATATAGAAAAACTGTTTCGAAACAACTGTTTTTGCTGTAAAATCGATAATTTTGTCTTGAATATAAATCAGAGTATGCATTGATTTGAACTGAAATTCGCTATGTATTCTTTAGGTTAATTCGGAAGCGATGCAAATATGCGAAAATGCCTAATTGAATGATGAATTATAGAGAATGGCATATTTATTAGATTTTAGAGTACAAAATTGTTTGTTTGTTCTATAATCGAATTGTCGGTTAATCTGAATAAACATGTTGGTTAACGACGATTGCTGATTTATAGACAAATGCATCACTGACAACGTAACTGAAAAATTTCGAAAATTCAAGGAAATTGATAGAGTTAGATAAGGAAAGTACTGATAGTAATAGCTTACAAAAACCAAAAAGTCTTAAATAACCTTTGAAAAGCGCATGAGCCAAAAAAATCTCTAATATTACTTCGAGTTATATTGAGTAGGTGGATAAATATGTCGATGAATAATTACTCGCGTTCTTTCCTTTCTAAACTTCTTCAAACAACGCTAAACTATCAACTCCGCAACATATTTCATCTGCCGAATGCACGAATAGTTTTCAAGTTATAAATTTTTGGTATGTCATTTTAATGTTTTTATTGCTTTCTAATTATTACTACCTGCTTTTATTGATATTACCCTGTTTTTATGTGTTTTTTCTGTATATATTCCTTTCTACTTCTTCAAGACTTTTGCACCTCGTGAAACATGTAATCTCTGATAATATATTTTTTTCAGATATATTTGTGCTATTTCTCGCGTCTTTTCGTTTCTTTCTACCTAATATCAAGCTGCAGTTCTATCTCTGTCTTCTTTTTCTCTTTATTTACTTATTTATTATTAGAATTATTTTGATTTTGCTTTTTATTTTTTCAAATATTTTTCCCTCTTATATTCTCCTTTTTTTCTTTCTCGCTTTTTTTCTCCTATTGATGATTTCCTATTAATCAGGTCTCAAAATACCTCCACTTCCAAAGAGAACACCAATTTTGGCAACACTGCCCACAAGGCGCAAAGCGGTCGATTCTTTTCCCAGATCCATCACAAGGCATCCATTGTGGGTCGTTGCCGAAACTCGAAAACCCTTCTCACCGTCCATTCCAGATTGGTATGACCATACAACGAGGAAACCGGTTCAGAAACCCCTACAAATTCAAAACGCGCATTTTACGGGTGGCCAAATTTTTCATAATATCCCGACGCCCAATCCACAACACTATACCTATCCCAGAAAGCCAAATTTACACTTTGATACAAAATCGCCAAATTTCTTCTATCGTACGACGAACCAGCCTCCTACGCACAATACGCCCGCTTATCAGACTCCCTATCACTATCAGACTCCTTATCACTACAGCGCGACGCCTAAAACAACGGTGTCGCCCTCAACTACTCCTGAATGGATCCACACACTACTACCGATGGATACCGAAATTTTAATCTTCGACGCCGATTTGATTGATTACGACGACGTTAATCAAACGAGGAATAGCACAGTCGCAGAGTCGATTACTCTAAGACCAAAATCGACGATTGAATACGAAAACGGTACGGAAGGAAAAACGATAACAACAAAAATCGGTAACACAACGATCGATAATGCTAAGTCGCACACGTCATCGACTACGACCACAACGACTATGACGTCACCAAATTTGACGTCATTAAATATGACGTCATCGACTATGACGTCACCGACTTTGATGTCATCAAGTATGACGTCGTCGACTATAACGTCACCGACTACGACGACGACGATTTTGTCGACCAGTCCTCCGGCTCCGGCACCTTCTACACCATCAACTACCCGAATATTGAATTTGTTGGAGCCGTCACCTCCTAGCCACACTCCGGAACATTTCCTAAAAACTAATTTATTAGTGAATGGAGACGGAATTTTGACGTCGAGATAATCGACCAAGATGAAGAGATATTCTTTGAACCATTTTTTACTTAAAATTGGCACTGCTTTTGTTCAATATGCAACGCGAGTGTATTTTGAATGGCTAAGCTTGCGTTTGTTTACTGAATACAAACGTTTTCGGCGTTTCAGAACATTTGTATAATTGGAATTTTTTGTAAAAATTAATTTTTAAGTGAACTTGACTATAATTGTTGATTCCAAGAATCGTTATCTGCTAATATAATTTCTCTGGTTTTTAACTTTCCTCGATGAAACCTATAGTGTGGTTTTATTTTGTCAATGCACGAATGCTCGGTTTGCGTAATTTAACGTTTTATCGGGCGTTAAAAAATATTTTGAATATGATGAAAAATGAAAAATGAAAAATAAATAAATAAAAATAAAGGTCGATTAAAAATCTTAAATTATCCTAGATCATAGTCGTACTACTCATATTTTAAATATGCCGCGTTATTCCATCAATTTCTCGATATAATTTTAAAAATCAAGAACGCAGAAAAACTGAAAGGATGACAGAAAAGTAAACTAAAAAATGGCTAGATAAATAGAAAATTTCGGAAGAATAAATACACATAAATAATTTATGGATAAATAATGATACATTTAACGAAAAATGGACGAATAATACAAAAGCATATTTAGAAAACGAGTAAATATAAAATGAACATCGTTTAATGCGAGTTTAATCTAACCTTGCTCAAAGTTACTAACAGCAGTTGCACAATTAATTTGACCCATTCTATAGTTCTGTGACACGGCCTGTTCTCCTATGTAAATGAATAAAGCTAAAATAAGGCTTAATCGAATGTGTGCATCATTCATTCTACTGTGGAGGCACAAAATTTGCTATTCATTGGTTCACAGAAAAAACTAAAATAAAAGATGCACTAATATTCAGCAGTGCTTTGGATGTAAACGACAGGTGGATAGGTTTATTTCGCTAAGATGTATTGAAATAGTGACCAAACACCGGAAATGGAAAGTTTATCATCGCATTTTTTTACGAAGTGACTGCTACGTGCATCAAGAAAACCGGGAAATGATCTGGTTCAATAACAACTGATTCGAATAGGGCAACTTCGCGTTCGGCTGCTCATTAAATTAAGTTTTATTCATGATTATTGTGTTATTAGGTAATAGTAAAGAAAATATTACTCCAACTACTTATAACAGAAAACTAATCGTACACATTTTCTAGGAAGAAATATTTCTTAGAAGTGACACTGTTAGGACGGAGTAGGTAGTTCTCTTTATTATTTGATTGTTTCCACGTGATTTTCTATTCCGTTTTTGATATTCCACGAAAATATAAAAAATTGATCTAATTTGCATGAATGGTAGGGTACGAAATCGGAATCGTTACAGAAATAATCATTAATCTTTCTTATGTGTTTTTCGTATGATTGCCGACAAGAAATCATGTTCATCACCCTTTTTATCGTTTATCTTAAAAAATGTCGTAGATATTTCTAAATTTTTTATATTAATTTATTAGTGCTTACTTTTATTTATTATTGCCTTTCCTTAATATTTGAAGTAATAAATGTGGCTCCACCATTAGTCATTGCTTTCAATTATCAATCATTTCAAAATTTTTTACATTGTTGAGATTTTCGTTCATTTAATTTTAGTATTTTATTTTTTAGTATAATGCTTTACCTCTTTTTTCTGCGACCTCTTTGTTTTTAAAATGTTTTGCTGTAGTCTTAATGGATTACAGGCGATCTGTGCAATTATCAAAATTCTCAGACTGTGAACACCGAAGCGATGGATGCAAATGATACCTGACAACCATTCACGATTTATAGTCGCTCGCACAGGAATTTGGCAGCAGGGGTTCGATCCCCTGGTAGGCTTCATATTTGTAAAGTAAAAAAAAATTAAGGGAAAAAGCACTAGAAACTTCAAAAATTTTGAACTAGAAGTTAAAGACAAAGAAATCAAAGGTAAATTAAGACTTATAACCAGCTAAAGTGCAGAGGAACATAATAAAATTAAATATGTCAAGTAGCGAATAAGGATTTATAAGAATGTCGAATTGATAAAAAAATTAAAAAAAGAAAGAAAGGCGAAGGTTCCAAAGAAATAAGAAATTATAATTTCTGAAAATGGGAAGTTTGTACTTCTTCACAGATTCTTTAATCATTGAATTTTGTATAATGAGTAGTGTAAACTGAAAGTGATGAGATAAAGATACAAAGTATGAATTAAAAATCAGATAGAATAATAGTAATATTGCACACAGAGCTTATAATCTAGAATGCAAAAATAATCAAAGCAGAAGAAGTAAAAATAAGTCGATGGAAAATGCAAAAAAATATATTGAAATTAGAAGAAAAATTATAAACGAGAAATTTTGCCCTCTGGAATTGCTTATGTTCGAAATCAGACTGATGAGACATCTTGAAGAGTGTAGATTTTGAACCATCGCAGTATTTCGGCATTCTGACCCATACAAAACATGAATTCTTTGATTAAATTGTTGATTTGTTGCATTTTAATGTAAAAATTATGAATTAAAACATAAATACTCATATAAGAATATTGAATATAAAATGAACAAGAAAATGAGACATGAAACTAAAATTCAATGAGAAAAATTAAATTAAATATAAAACAAATAAAGAATTCCGTTGAAGCTTCAAGTATTTAAAGCAATATAAATGTCAACAAATCAAGAAAAATTGATACAGAGTAAACAAGCTAAATTCGAAGCAGCCAGTGTAAAAATGTATTTTATTCGCCAGTTTTTCTTCACGCGTCGATGCTGATATTAGTTTGATCAACTTATTTCTTCGAAACGTTAATAATTACAAGCGGAATGTGTTTCAAAGCAAAATCGCTCTTAAAATTCATTCAATCTTCTTTCTCATCAATCTCTAATGAATTCACAGGCGAGGGCATAATGTTCGACGCAGTTTATTTAAAACCACATCAAAAGGCCATGATGCAATCTTCGGGGCTAACCATAGCTGGTGGTAAAGCTTGCTACAAAATAAGCAAATATTCATAAAATCGCCTTAACGATTTCGTAGCAAAAATTTCAAAGAAAAGCTCGGCATTGATGTAAATTCGATGTGTACTATTACCTGTTGAACCAGAGTTCGCTCCCTATTTCCCCTGATTTAAACCAGGCTCAAAACCGACTTTGAATTAAATTAAACCGGACTTATATCTGGTCAAGTATCTTTGAACACTTGATTCGGGTTTGATTCTGCTTCAAACGTTTGCCAATCCGGGCCCAAATAATTGGCCCAACCCGTAAATCCTACTAATGAAAAAGATAGGGGAAAAGAAAAAGCATGATAAGCATAGGTAACCACACACGGAGCCTGGACCATGACAATCATTAGTAACAACACCCGGAGCCTGGGAGAAACGGCGAAACCGTGATACGCATAGGTAACCACACCCGGAGTCCGGGAGAAACGGGAGAAACGGCGAAACCATGATAAGCATAGGTAACCACACCGGGAGCCTGGGAGAAACGGGAGAAACGGCGAAACCATGATAAGTATAGGTAACCACACCGGGAGCCTGGGAGAAACGGGAGAAACGGCGAAACCATGATAAGCATAGGTAACCATACCGGAGGCCTGGGAGAAACGGCGAAACCATGATAAGTACAGGTAACCACACCCGGAGACTGGGAGAAACGGGAGAAGCGGCGAAACCGTGATAAGCATAGGTAACCACACCGGGAGCCTGGGAGAAACGGCGAAACCATGATAAGTATAGGTAACCACACCGGGAGCCTGGGAGAAACGGGATAAACGGCGAAACCATGATAAGCATAGGTAACCATACCGGAGGCCTGGGAGAAACGGGAGAAACGGCGAAATCATGATAAGTATAGGTAACCACACCCGGAGAAACGTTTCTCCCGGGAGAAACGTTTCTCCCACCGGGGAAAATTTTGATGGGAGAAACGTTTCTCCCACCGGGGGAAACACTAGTAGGATTTACGGGTTGGCCCAAATAATTGCCGAAATTACGTGTTGTTTATAATATATTAAGACGATAACAGAGGAAAATAATTTGGTAATCATTTCAATGCGATTTTCCGCCGTTTTTTTATTTTCGCACGCTATCTATTTTAAACCAGTTTCATGTCCTTCGAAATCAGAGCATTTAAATACACATTGATTCAGATTTTCTATATTTTAATGCCTATCTATCGCATTATCGATGAGTTATCTTCGATCGCCCATTTATTTTTTCTTATTTATTTTTTCGCTCATATTTTTCTGTCAGACTTTTTATAATTGTTTAATTAGTTTTCGTTAATACGTAATTATTATTAGTCTGTCCTTCTTTCCATTTCTTATCTGCTCCGTTATTATTCATTTGTTTATTGAAATAATTTTAATAATTATTATTTATTTCATATTTGCATTATTATATTCATATTTTTGCTTTTTTGAATGCTAGTCATCGTTGCTTAATATTGTTTTTTAAAATTTTCATTATAAGTATTCGGGTTGTTTATCCGTTGAACGATGATTAAGTAATTCAGTTCATGTACTACAGTTTCAGGGCTGCTGCGACAACACGACACTCTGCCCGTTTAACACGGAAAAGATGCCAAAATTACTGATTTTAATGTCTGGAGGACGGCCAGCTTTATGTGCCCCGCTGGCACACTTCGAGTAATTTAAAAAAATTTATGCAGTTGAAAAGTAATCGAGTAATAACTATTCAGCGAAAATGGGCCGTTTGGAATGAAACAGACTATAGTAATCGATTAGGTGCAGAAATCGTTTAATTGCACATACTATTGTATTCACGTAGGTATATTTTATTTGTACAGATTTATATAACACAAAAAAATTTCCCAGATTCAGCCGATAACACCAGTTAGCTTTCATGTGCACTCAAACAATTAATAAATATATAGCATGTAGATAAATGCGCTGGCCGATGCTTTACAATCAAAAGATTAGATCAGTAATGAGCTTTACACTGTAAAGCAGTCAAAAGCGATTTTGATTTACCTACAGCCCTGTAATATGATGATCAGTCTAAAGTAGCGTCTATTTGTGAAAAAACAGGAAAAGAGAAGGCCGTTTATTAAACAATCATTCGCTTTTATTAACAAAAACGCGAGCTTTCGTAACAAAAGTATAATGAACACGAAAGACCAATGAATCTAACGTACAATGATACACTGTACATCGTAATCAAAGAAAAATCGAATTATTCTATAGATAATAGGTACGAGCGAAAACGCGGTAAGTACGTCAGCAGCTATAACAATACCCGATGCCATTTCAGCAGAACAAATATTCATCAGAAACGCATGAATGATTGTATAGAATGATTATAATTTGTCCAAAAGAATTAAATAACCAGAATATTGTCGAATTGGTCACCGGCGTGACCTAGGAAAAAATCTCCATTCGAATCGCTTTAAACGCATAATTTAAGAGTAAAAATCCGAGAATGCGTAAACTAAAGATGCGCGAAAAAATGATCAAAAAATCCTATTTTTCTTTAAAAAATCATAAAGTAAAGTTGAAAATTCATAATTTGTGTAAAGCAAAGATGCGTGCGTTTGTCCGCGTTTTCTCGTTTAACAAAGCTGATACGATTTGCGCTATTAAGACTCTGATCCGAAACTTTCGTGTTTAAACCACTTTTCATTTTTAATATACTGCCTAATCAATTCTTTTGATATAGATAGTTTTAATTGAAACTGATAATCATTTGTATCATTTTCTTGTATCTTTGATAATTCAACAAAAAAATTTATTGAACCTATTGGAGTAGGGAGTTGATGAGTAAAGGTGTAAACGCCGAATAATGGCTATCACAAAAAACGATAACCCATATAACTCTGAACAAAAATCGATAAAAAACAATTACGGTGAGTTATTAGCGATAAAATATGCACTAACAGGCATGCGTGATAAGGAGATTGTGCAAACGGTAAAGACAAAACCAGTGATGCCAGTGTGAACCGAATATCGATTTATCCAATAACACGCAAGTGTAAACTTGATTTCCTTAGATTCGGTAGCAATCGTTGAATTTGAATCCACTTTATTAAATAACAATTTGTTCAATCAAATCAATACATAATATTTCACTTTAATCAATAAATCTACGCGTCTCCCCCAATCGATAAAATTGATGAAAAGCTGGAGATTCCTTTACAAATTTTAATTTTTTGAAAATAAAGATTTGTTGCGAAACTTTCTATTTTATTCATTTCTCTGAAATTTTTGAAAGAAAATCATCTCGTACAAGAAATATCTTAACTTATAATCAAAAAAGGGCGAAAAAAAGATAAATTCGTCTAATCATTTTTTAGCATTTTTAAGGCAGACTTGAGCTATTCTAATTACTATTAAAAGGAACGACGTAATCAATAAAAACCGAGCGATAGCATCTCCTTGTTGATATTCAACACTATATATCATCTTGTGTGGGTCTAGGCATTCTCCCAAATTTCACAATGCTTCAGACAGTTTTCACAATATTCCTGAAAATTCGTAGAAAACGTGCGGTTTTAAGCGTTTCTATCTATCTATTTGCTCAAGACGGCGCCATATACACACGTTTTAACTATGTTTTGTCCAATTGATTTCATTTTTCTACTTTTTTGAAATTTTTCTATATGCTCCACAAAGATAGAGCATCGCCAGAAACGCCGCAAAACGGTGTTTTTTACGTTTGTCCACCATTTTTTAAAACTTCACACCCCTCATAGCAGGCACGTAGCTGTGAGGGGACTGGGGGTCCGGACCCCCCCAATTCATAAAAAACGGAAAAATAGGACTTTTTACACGTTATTTTGTGCTATTTTTGGCTTAGACCCCCCAAAATTGGTGTTGGCCCCCCCCCAAAATAGAAGGGCCAACTACGTGCCTGCCTCTCAGCATCCCCATTATGAGCATATCTGGTCAACACAAGGTTTATTACGCATAAGAAATAATCTTAAAATTTCTAAAATCTTCAGAAAACGACACGATTGAAAGTTCAAAAAAAGTTTTTAGAAGAGAGTCGAAGAAAATTAAATAAATCGACAATATTCGAAGCAAGCTATGCAAGGTTATCCGCGAAAACATGACAAGTAACCAAAAAAAAGTTTTAAACAATGCCGAAAAATTACTCATAGAAAAAATCCGTAGGTTTCAACTCATCAATCGGCACAACGAACGCGCCTGAGACGCAGGCAACTCTAACATACCGGTGTAAAGTCGTAGGTAATTGTTTAAACGAATCATGCGCTCACTATCTAACAATAACAACGATTAACCAATAAGAAAAAGACAACGGTGTAAAGAGATGGTTTTTAATCAAACGAGCATTAACGAAACACCGACACTTTACATTATCGTAATGGGTATAAGCAATTTACACCATCGTAGTTTGTATGACTACTTTACACCATCCTAACTGGTATGATTACTTTACACCAGCTCAGTATCTTTGAAAGCCGTCGACGTTTCTTGATATTCTCCACTACTTCATTTTCAAAACCCATCCGATTTTCGATATTATAGCATCATTTAAACTAATTTTTACATTAACTGTCGTTTGAATTTATTACAATATTACGAGCTCAGCTTTCTCATTCCCAACGACTGAGTGTTATCGTTCTATACTCGGTTATTTACTTTACACAGCAATATTGAAATTTTTATAATTATATATCAAGATACCATCCTGATAGGCAATGAATGCTACTTAAAGGTAATCGTCAAATATAGTGTAAAGTTATAGCTTTCATAATTGACGACGACGTATTTTCGTTTTAAATCTAACTCATTTACTTTACACAGCAACATTTAGTTTCTTATAATTCTAAATCCAGATCCCATCGTGATAAATCACCGTCTAAATTTATAAATAGTAGTGTAAAGTCGTCGCTCTCAATTTCAACGATTGCGTAAATATCAATCTAAATTTTTAGTTTACAATGTAGAATTATAAAGTTTAATAATTGGGATAATTGGGATTAGAGAGCCATCCGAATAAAGAATTAATGTTGCCAAAAATAAATAAGGGTAGTAGTCTAAAAAGGCGTTTAAATTGCTGAAAACTACGTATTTTCGTCTTAAATTCAAATTATTTACTTTACATTACAGAATTCTATCTTTATATAATTCTAAATCCTGATAACCAATAAAGGCCGTTTAAAATTATTGATGGCAGTGTAAAGTTAACGTCTTCATTTCCATAGCGACCGCACACGAAACAACTTTATTTTCATTCAGAACAATATAACTTTCTTTACACCGCAATATTTGAACAAATTTTGGTGTAAAGTGTTTAAATTAGATTAAATCAAATGCAATAATATTTAATAATTCAATATTTTATTGTTTTGATCGTTTATCGGCGACCTAAATTTTTCGCCGTTGTAATTCATATCGAAACGAAGAACGTCCATAATGTCGCAGGCCAATTCGCGGTCGACGTTTAAACTGGCTAAATCGTCCGGTAATGCTACCGTACTACTCGAACAAAAACCATTATTTTCGAAATCGAAAGCCAAATTATCGATCGATGACGTCATCGAAGAATCTTGTTGCATTCTTTCCGAACCCGATTCGGGCGAATAAGTTAATAATATTACCTAAAAAACCATAAAAAGTAAAATAAAAAATAAATAAAAATAAAACAAATATAAATATATATATATATATATATATATATATATATATATATATATATATATATATATATATATATATATATACATATCGATTTTTTCATTGTTAAGAGAAAGTCTAATTTTTTAGCATGCATGCATGCATAGGTGACTTTTTCCTAGTCCCCGTCTTTTATATTCTCAATAATGTGTGTTTCTAAGTATATTCGTCCTTTTTTGTTGCATCGGAGCATTTTTCCTTGCTAGTACTCACGTTTTTATTAACAATATTTTATTAAAATCAGTGAAGTTCATGAAGAACATGCTTAGACGTATGACAACGAGATGGGCGATCCCCCACCCAAAGTTGGTCGTTCACCCTTCCCCCCAAAGTCAGAAAATTCTTAACCCTTCCCTTGATTTTCGGAATTTTTGGAAAAATCTAGCGTTTTTCGGCCATTTTAAGGTACTTTTTTTTGCTATTTTGGGCCAAAATTTGGAGGTCAGTCAACCCTTCCCCCTAAAAATGGCCGGAGACCCCACCTAAAAATTCTAGCCGTTACATGTATGAACGTGCAATGTTTGTTCCGTTTTTTGGGTCCATACCATACGTGGGCAGCAAGAAAATTCTGGGGGGGTGCAAGATTTTTTTGAAGGTCGAAAAATGGCCTTAAAAATGGTGGTATGGCGATAAAAACACTATTTTTCGACGTTTCTCATCAAGCACTATCCATTGGCATCAAAAAATTGCGAAAAAAACGAAAAAAAATTTCAAAAATTGAATTCTGGGGGTATTTTGATTTCTGGGGGGGTATTTTGGTTTCTGGGGGGGTGCATACCCCCAAACCCCACGCCCAGGTGTGGTCCATACTCTCGAGGATCCTTCTGCCTGATCCCCATGCTTATATATGGTAAAGCGTAGTGTGCCGTACCTTTCCTTTGTTTATTCCAACCTACATAATCATGGGTTGCATGGCTTTTCATAAAAGATATAAAATTTCAAAAAATAAAAAGGTTTTTCGTTACTGGGCTCGAACACAGGACCCCTCGATTTCTAATCCAACGCCCTCACCATTACACCAAAACATGGACGTAACCACGGGAGTCAGTGGGTTCCTTTGACCCCCCCCCCCAAAATGGAACCATCATGGAAAAAATGCAAGGGGAGTAAAGGAAAAGAGCCAAAACTTATTTTTAGTGTACTTTTTAGCTAGTAATCTAAGATTTTTCAGGCGCTCCGCGCCGATTTATTGGTTATTCGTAGTTTTGTTTTCTAAGCCGCTCAAAATCGCTCAAATTTTAGTTGGAATTGAAGAGCCTGTCTATTTTTTCTGGCGCTTCGCGTCGGATTCACCGTTTATCCTTTATTGTTGTCTTTTAGCCCGCTCAAAACTGCTCAAATTTGAGATAGACAAGCATAACATTTTAATTGTTTTTGGCGTTTCGCGCTGAATGATTTATTTTCTGCATTGTTTCTCCTTGTAGAAAATAAGGATTAAAAAGCTAGGTAATTATTTGTCGATTAAGGGATGATAAATCAGTTGTACAGCTAGTTTAAACGAAAGATACGTTACATATGTGTATGAAATAATGTACAAATTTGAAATTTTCGCCCAGAATTTAAACTTTTCACCTTCACAGCTAACTCTGCATTGAGTATAAAGAAACGCGTCCAAGTGCGATGTGTACTTCCTAAGATTACTTTATCTTTATAATACCTTACTCGTCCCGATTCTTAACCGAAGAAGCAATTAAAGTGAAAAACAGGTGAAAACGCATTTTTCGTCCACCACATGTAGCCTCTAAAGCCTACTTTATTTTAACTATAATTTTTATGGCGCGACTAATAAGCAGAAAAGCAGGGTAGTCAAAAAACCGGCAAAAACGTGTTTTTCTCAACCCGTTTTTCACACTTAGCGTACTGTAGATCAAGAACCAGCGCGAATTTCAAAAACGAAAAAATCGATTTTTGAGGAATTGATGCTTTACATTCTAAACGCATTATTTCCCATCAATAGTTTGAACTGAGTTATTTACAAGCGGCGTTTTGTTGAAAATTTTAAATTCGACCTTTGTCTTACTGTAGGGCTAGAGCAACTTGATGTAAAAAAATCCAACTACAGCTTCGTGACCGACAGATTATGAGCAAAATTTTTAAAAAATTGACCCTCCGCAAGCAATGGGTAGAGATTTATATTTTTGGTGTAAACTTTACACGCTTATTATATACAAGCTGGGCATTAAGTGTAAAGAAAAACAAAAAACACCTGTGCGAAATTTTTTAATATTTTTTTTAAAAAACGCGCCTCCCAGATGTGTCTCTGTTATAGCTGTAGGGGGTAGGCATATGTTGGGGGGTACCTAGTATATTATAGGTACGTGCTAACGCGCTACCTAAGATTATGGCTATGAAATATTGTTATAAAATATTAATAACACCAAAAGCATGCAATTAGGATAATCAACAATAATGTAAGTAACAATATGTAATAAATAATAGCGAATAGCTATGAAAGAAAATAAATCATCAACTGCCCAGAAATTGATTAAATAAATAATTTATTTAAAAATATAAATTAACAAATACTTTGATAAACGAATGAATAAATCACTACGGCTACTCACATCAGATACATGACGTTGCAGCTGAGTCCAATTCTGACTCAGCTGATGACTGTTCGGCTCAATCAAATGAGCCAACGAAGAAACGTTGGTCAATTGAGTGGCCGAGGCTTCATCGACCCCTTGACTCGGTTCAGTCTGAACTTCTTTATCGGCTTGAATGACCAGCTGAAGCTGAATGGGTGCCGGAACAGCCACATCTTGAGTATCCCCGGTTCCCATTTGCACTCTACAAAATCAAAAAACTCGCATTAAGGGCTGGGGGCATATTGTAACAGGGGGTTCCGCTTCCAGAGTCGGCGGTCCTTCCAAACCCATCCCCTTCAAAGTCAGCAAATTTTGGACCCCTCGATTTTTGGCGAAAATTTTGACAATTTTCACTTGCTTTTTTACCAGTTTTGGCCATAATTTGAGGTCATTAACCCTTCAGCTTGAACTAGCCGAAGAACCCCTCCCGAAATTTCAAGCCGGCTAAGGGGGTAATAGCGGGAATAAACAGAATATACACGGAGTGGGCTTAAACTTTAGAATAATAGACCCGCGCAACCACCCGCGAAATAGCTCAACACAACGAATTCCCTTTTCAAAAGTTGTTCAGATGTTTGTTTTGCATTTTTTACGCAAGTTGATAAAGTTTGCTATGAAAAATGTCTAAAAATCATGTTTTTTGCTGCTATCATATCATCGATTTTTTGGCCACTTTGGGATTTTAATAATTTTTAAATCACACGAATTTGGTCTCGCTTAAGTAGGTGCATTCATCAACACTCTATCTCAACATTTAAACAAAACCTGGGACAGTCAAGCAATTTTGGTAAAAGGTGAAAGCGATGAAGTCTATTAGATTTGAAAATCTTATTTCGTTATTCCAAATCTCAACAAAAATATTGAGTTTTCTACAAAACAAAAAATTTATAGCTTTGCGTTCACTATCACTACTTTACTTACAGATTGACTGATTCGCATAAAAATGGTTCAATGATTGACACATTAATGGAAATGCATATTTAGCTATACAATTCGATTTTTTCTTTATGTCAAAAACTGGCATTTCGTGCAAAAACGCCATTTTTTCTGCCGGAAAATTTATAGCTATCTCATAACATGAAGCTAGTGATTACTGATAAGCCGCGTAAATTGGCAATCATGTAATCACGTGCTGAGAGAAACGCGCGTATAATAAAATTTGAAAGCGAAAAGAAGAAAAAAATCTGTCGACTAATTTTCGTTCACGTGTTATGCAGCTGCATAGATCATTTTTGGTCATTATCGCGGGTTTGCCGTAGTAAACTTTCATCTCACGTGCTACCGTAAAAAAGTCAATTGAGAATAAATGTGGAGTAAACATTAGGTCTGCCAATCGTCCAAGTGTAAACACACTTATCAAATTTTTCGGCCAATTTTTTTACTGAAAATACCACCACTTTTAAAATTCGCCGCGAGCGCGAAAAATCTGAGCCGCCAAGATTAGAATGGTGAACAGAAGTCCTAAAAATCGACATGCGGAAACTTTGGAGGACAAAATAGTATTACTGATTCGTGTGAAGGTTGATGTAGCCTTTTCAGGCCCCTTAGATGACATTTCGAGTAGCAATTAGCAAGGCAATTATTTGACAACAGTGAAAGAAGCGGCGCATCCAGTTCAAAAAACAGGACAGTCGTTTCCAAAAAAGCTAATTTACTAAAAAGCAGATTTTTGACTAAAAACCGGCAGAATGAACAGAACAGTCTTATTATGAAGATTTCCGTAGAAAAATATCAAAAACGATGTATGGACTGTTGAAAGCATTTTTACACGATGAGCGGAACATTATGACACGCAAAACTATCTCTCGTATAAAAATGTATAAGCTTACCAAATTTGGACAATTTATGAATATCACTCTATTTAAAATCTATTCTTGTATCAAGAACGGATAGATCGAAAAGCGACCCCTCATCGTCTCAGTGTAGATGACGAGATGGACAAGGGAAATATTTATTTTATTTTCTACACATCCTTTTGCATGCTTCCCAATCTTTGTCGCGCTACGCGTTCGATAATACTCATGATAGGAAATTATATGCTTCCTTGGCACGTGATAGCCTTTTTTAAATGTCAACAACAATACAATTTTTGTACGCCTTAAAGAACCTCATGGCTCTTACAAATATTTCTCGAATGAATAACTTCGATTTTATGCTCCAAATATTCGAAACGAATGAGCGAAGCCGCAATTTCGGCCATATTTAGCCCAGGTTAAGCCTTAGTTTTCGTAATAAGCGCTGGATTTACGTACCTATTCAGATGAGATTATCAAAACGCGAACAATATTCATAAAACTTAGAAAATTTTAATTTTTCTAGGAAATATCTCTAAATTATAAACGATTCTACGTATCTAAAATACACACTGAAAAACAGCATAATAGAAACGGATTTTTAGACTTTCTTTCGGTTGTCGCCCTCTCGGCGCAAATGTTTTCTTGAGCCTAGATACATTCAGTAATATATTTAATTCTCAGCTAAATTTTCGAAAAATTGTCGATTTTGCCTGTCCATTATGTCAGAAAGCAATTTATCATTTCGTCATATTACACAGTACCGAAGCATACCTGATCATGGGGGGAGGGGTTTGAGGGAATATTCACCCCCAGAACGCAAAAAATTTTTCACCCCCAGAATTGGCGATTTTTCAAGTTTCCTAAACTTACCTGAAAATTGGTAGAAAAAGTATCTTTTCAAGGGTTTTTGGCTATCTATTTGCTCAAAATCGCCAAATTTTCGTCATGTTTTAAGCGATATATTGGTCAATTTATTCGACTTTTTCCGAAATTTTTTCATGATTTTATGCTCTAGAAGGATAGAGTATCGTCAGAAACGCCAAAAACGATATTTTTTAACGCGTACCGGCAATTTTCGGGCCCAGAAAAGGCACTTTAGGTCTTCACCCTCCCCAGAATTCCCATGCTGCCCATGTATGGTACCGAAGTATTGCTTCAACAATTTTCATTGACTCCTTCATGTACTAGCTATTCTATTCAGTTTTACGCAAGCCTATCATTATCGCCAGCGCTAACATGAAGATACTGTTTAATTTAGCTCTCGTGTACACTTTTACAAGAACTGCGCTTCGAGGACTGCTAGATTTTCTTGTTTTATCGCACCTGCCTAATTATTTTCAGGATGCAGTGCTTAATACCGGGTCCCAGGACCCTCCGACCTATTATTCCTTAGAAATCCAGCTTATGTTATTGCACTGAATATAATTGTTACTACACATTATACACCTTATTATCCTCCCACCGGAAAAATACCACGCATTTATTGATACTGAAAGTGCATAGTATAAGATTTCTATAGAAATCCTTCTTGCGCTTAATTATAAGTTTCTCTGACAAGCAAATCGGTAGCTAAAGGAAAAGTGTTGAAAATTTGGCATCGAACGTTTTTCATCTTCATCGTGTACGTTGGGCTAAACAAGGCCGATGACGATTGAAGCCGATCGATAAATATTTAGTTGTTCTCAGAGGTGAAGAGAATCAAATTTGAGAATTTTCTCATGAAATCTAATATAGCAAAAAACGTAAATGAAATTTTCGAGCAATAAAGACGTAAACCTGTTTATTTTTATTGGTACGCCTGGGAAAATATTCATTATGACCCAATAACCGGTAGTAATATGGTCAAAAATTCATTATTCGCGCCTGAAAATTGGAAGAGAAAAAGAACGTTGCCGATTTTCGTCTTCGGACTCGCTCGGCCAGCGTTATTTCGCCAAAGGGCGAAAAAATGCGGAAAGTATGCGCGGCACGTAAGTAAATCGTTTCGAAAAAATTAATGACTAATGGAAGCTCGCTCGTCCTTGGCCGAAAATTCGCAAGAGGGCCGAAAAAAGGGCGCACTGCACCTGATGACGACGCACTTTTGTTTGCATAGTAGATATTCTAAGCAAGTAGGCGCGCTCGGAGTGTGGGCCAAAAAGAACGATCGCATTTTTTGAATAAGTCTCGGATGATTCGGGCGTGGGCCAGAAAAAGTTGTTCAAAATGGGTTTCGAGTAAACAATTTCAAACATCGCGTCCACGGAAGATAAATGTCGTCTTTGAACCCGAGACGTTCATTGTAAGGCTTATTTTTTATACACTAAAATTGAATTGTTTAGAAGCACGAGGCCTTTACTGCGTTCACGTCATTTCGCGAGATTGATTTGCATATCGAGCATCGCGCGATAGGCGTTTTAAGGTAAACATCAACAAAAAAGTTTGAATTTGATAAATACGATGTCCCATTTCGAATTCAGTTAGGATGATAAAATAGTCAATAAGTAGGTGTGCCGAAAAACGATAAGAAGACCTATCGAAATTCAGAAAGTTTGGCCTTATTGTCTTGAAGGACGAATAAACTTATTTGAATACGTTCTTGAAAGTCGTTATAAAATGATTAATCGAATAGGTATTGCGTAACTAAAAATTATGAAAGTTGCAATGCTAACTCTAAATTTCAAAATTTGTCTACCGGAAATTAATGCATCTCTGTTCTGTATAAAAACTATCCTTCTGACGTAAATTTCAGTCTTTTAGAGCACCAAGATAATCAGTAAATGTCATTAATGAGTACTATCCCGGTGTGAAGCGCCGGCAAAATACGAAAAATCATGATTAAAATGGCTAAAATCATCAAAAAATATACATATATTATTCATTTCACCCAAATACTTTTTGACGACAGTGGGCGGCCGCCTCCCCCACGACCCGCTCTAAATCCGCCAGTCCATCAGGGTCTGAGACTCGAGTCACTGTCAGACTATTTTTGAATACCGAACATATTCTGCATGATTTTTGCGGACGAAAGTAGCAAAGAGGTTAAAATTTTTTGGTGCTCTGCGCTAGACTAGTATATTTTTGTTCCATTTACCCATAAAGTGTCAGGCATAGGTGCACAAGGTCAGGGTCGGCAGGGGGGTGTGAAATGCCAAAAATCAAAAACAGTAAATTTAACGTTCACGATTTTGTCGCTGTTTTAATGATCAAAATGGTCAAAATAGCCTATAAAACGTTTTTTCGTGTTAAAAACACATTTTAAAAGCATTTTTAGTCCATTTTGACTGTATTATATCACTTTTACCACTAAAAAATGCAAAAATTTATCAATTTTGGGCGCTTTTTGAGTAGAAAGTACTTAAAAGTACTAGTCTGGCGCGAAGCGCCGTAAAAATTTCGACATTTCTACTGATTTTGATGTCAAAAATGATGCAGAACAAGACCTGTTTGCTCAAAATCGCCGGACGGTACCGGTCTAGCTGACCCCTCAGGGGGGTAATACCCCCCTCACCCCCTATGTGCATGTGTGGTGTCAGGAATGAAGTTTCAAAATTTCCGATGAATTCCCGTATTTTTAACCGAGTAAAGTGACGAAACGAGTCAAAATTGGAAAAAAGGTCTAAAAATTGTACCCGCACGCCCATTTGTGTTGATAGCTTATTTTTATTGCTAAACAGAGTTGCCATCGAATTTTCAAATTTTCCTCTATATGAAACGCACTCAAGGTTCCAATTCAATCTGCAATTGTCTAAATTCGCAGTTTAAACGGTTATGAGTTAATTGCGATTTAGCTGAAAATGCCTATTCATCGCAATTTTTGAGAAACAAATTCCCCACATCATTAATAAATACGAGCCTGTAGCTCAAATAATGCAAAAGTTGATGTAAATTCTTTAAATCAGCTCAAAAAGTCATTCTTTCTCCGCCCTTTCTCGCCTGCATTTTATTTTTTGCATAAACCGTCAATCGCGTAGCGATGAATCATGCGAATAAAATAGTTTTTCCGGTCACGCGTGAATATTCGACCCATGAAACGCGCCAGATTTAGATCGTAAAAGGCTTGTTTACCATTTTTTTAAATAAAAGGCTTCGCAAAGGACGCATCTCATTTAAGATATATACGTCAGTGTGACGAAAATGAGCAAGAAACTTGAAACGCACTGTTTGGCTTCGATTCAAGATTGGAAAAAATTATTGGAAAGGAGCCAACGTAATGCCTAAACAAACGACACACGCTAAAGAGGCCGTAATATGACAGGAAATGGAGAATTTACAAAGACCGATATATTTAGTATATTTAGATCCTGATACAAAGTCCATGATACCGATTTGAGAAGCTGAGCCTTAATTGATACAGTCTCGAGCTTTGTACCGCGAGAAAAGGTCCCTTATAAGACATCTCGGGATGGTAACATGATATAATGCAGGCTAATGACGTAAGAGTCGAATCGCAACGACCACCTGTAACGGTTCAAACTTTTGGAAAGGGGTCCCGGCCACTTCTTAGGGAAGGGGAGTAAATGACTTTCAACTTTTGATCAAATACAGCAAAAAAAAGCACCTAAAATGACAAGAAAAACATCGTAAAGTTTTCGCCAATCGGGGTGGGGGGAGGGAGTCAAACTTTTTCACTTCGAGTGAATGGGAGCCTGGGAGGACGACCAACTTTGAGCATTACATAGCCATACATATAACAAGGGGATGGGGAACCCTTACATAAATGCGGTCGACCGGTATGTGCCAAAAACTGACTTTTTCTACCCCTAACCCATTTTGGAAAAAAATTTGCGTCTTTGTGGCAATTTCCAAATTCAACCCGCCATTTTACTTTTAGCCGAAAAACATATCATCCCATATGTAAAACGGCTGAAAATTATGGGTGGGGGTCACTGGCCATTTTTATGAGCTGTAGAAGTAGGTAAACGACTCCAATTTTTAGCCACAAATATAAAAACATCTAAAATAGTTTAAAAAACGAAACCTTTCGCCAAAAATAGGGGTCACAAATTTTCCGACTTTACCAGGATGTGGGGATCCCTAAACTCCTCCCCACGTTACATGTATGGTCATTGTCCCTAAGAATGTCGATAGCCCCTCAACAAAATTTTGAGCCCTTTGTACATATTACATAAGCACGCCTAACATACGAGTATATTGCTAAATATGCAAATTTTTTCTACTCAGTACCATACATGCACAGTACGGGAATTCTGGGGAGTGAAAACCTAGAGTGCCATTTTTGGGTCCAAAAATTGCCGGTACGCGTTGAAAAACATCGTTTTTTGGCATTTCTGACGATACTCTATCCTTCCAGAGCATGAAATCATGAAAAATTTCGAAGAAAGTCGAATAAATTGACCAATATATCGCTTAAAAGATGAATATATGGCGCGAAGCGCCGAAAATTTGGCGATTTTGAGCAAATAGATAGCCAAAAACAATTTTCAGGTAAGTTTAGGAAACTTTTGAAAAATCGCCAATTCTGGGGGGGGGGGGTAAAAATTTTTTGTGGGGGCTTAAAAATGATTCTGCGGGGGGTGAAACCCCCCAAGATCATGTATGCTCAGTACGCTCTCAAAGCAATTTCACATACGATTTTAATCCGAAACGGATTTAGCTCATCGCACATTGATTCACTTAAAGTTTCACGAAGTTTTCTTTTGAGCTTTTATTATAGAATGCGTTAAAAAGGATTCAAATAAATATTTTTGTCCCAACCCGAGAAGTTTTAATTTATTGGAAGTTATCTACGAAAATATTGTAGAATTTCGAAATCTTCCTTCTGTTGAACAAACTCGCGATTACCTTTCACACTTCATTGACGTAATTTTGCATTTTTGCCAAAAAAATACCCGGAGATTTAGTCAAGTTTTATTTATTTAATTCAATTAATCGTACGAGTAAACCTATAGCTAAAAAGGCAGGCTACAAGCAGGGGTGGATTTCGGGGCGGCCGCCCCCCCATTGGCCCAAAAGTAATACGCAAAATTAAGGATTTTTGAGCGATTTTTAGCGATTTTTAGGTCAAAACGGCTTATTTTTGCGCCCAAGTCAGTGTTCCGCCCCCCCCCTTAGGAAAATCCTGGATCCGCCACTGGCTACAGGCTTGACGGAAATCGTTGATCAACTGATCATTAAAGCCATGTTAACAATTCATAACAAAAGACGAGTCGTATTTTATAGTTAAAAATTTCGAGTGGGAGCCAAGTGGTCATTAATGAACGATAAAGATTCCCTATTTTCGTCAAAAACGACCAAGAACCTGGAAAATATTTTAAAACCAATTTTCGCGCCTCATTCAAAGAGAAGTTTCCGACCCTCATGCAAATGCGCCTACTTCAAAATATAGTGGAATAAGTTAGAATTCCATCGATTTTTTAAATCAAAACACAAATCTATGTGAATTCTCCCGTCAAATTAATCAATAAAAATCGTCCAAATTCGTGGCAATAAGTTTAGCTTATACGATCCATTCCCCCGGTGACTATAATTATTCACCGAGTCGCCCCCGTTGGAAAAAAAGTCGCAGTCGCGTAATTTTGATAATTAGGCCCATTTTAAATAAAAATTGAGCCTACAATAGAAATAAACTATGGTTACGATGGCGAAATATAAGGAAGACTGCTAATTAATGGTAAAAAATCCAGGTTAAACCGGATTAAACCTAGAATTAGCAGCTTGTTTACGACCGCGTAATCACCGGTTTTCGCCTATTTCAGTATAAACGGAACAATAGTATTAGTATAGTTCGAGCTTACTTTTTCTTCAATTCGATGCTTCATCGAATATGCACGAAAAATCGAATTCTGGGGATTGGATATTAATTACACCCAAATCGATTAACATATTACAGTAATCCTGATGTAAACGACCCAGACTGCATAAAAGCATCGCTGAATAAATTTTCATCTCATCTAAATTAGTGGTTTACAGCCGGATAACTGCATCTTTTTACAATACTTACAATGAGAGGAGAGAATACAGTTTTGTACATTAGTGTAAACAGTGGCGGATCCAGGATTTTCCTAAGGGGGGGCGGTACCCCTAAGGGGGGGGCGGAACCCTGACTTGAGCGGAAAAATTAGCCGTTTTAACCAGAAAATCACTAAAAATCGCTCAAAAATCCTTAATTTCGCGGCACTATTTTGGGCCAATGGGGAGGGGCGGCCGCCCCCCCCCCTAAATCCGCCCCTGAGTGTAAATCTACAGAGAGGCACCGCATTGAATGAATGAAAGGGGTTAATAAATTACGTCAAAAATAAATATAATTGCACTTCCAAATGACTATTACGCTGTAGAGTGATCTATATACTGTAGGGAGGAGTCTAAAAAATTGAAAATTAGGGAAAAAAGGACGTCATTCGGATGAAAAACATAGCCAAAAATTCTGGATTTCAGAGAAAAATAGGAAAATTTTTAGGCAAAATACGAAAAGCGGGCTAGTTCGTCAACAATGAAATGTTGAGCTGACCAACGTCGAAATTCGGACCTGGTTTCAAGACGGAATCACGACCAAAGCCAAAACGCAGCTAACGTAATAGCGAAGACGATACACGAGAAGCCTTACGAAACCATCATTCTAACGGGTTGAAGCGTACGAATAGATAGGGAATGAGGGAGGACACCCGCCCAAAGTTTGCCGTCCCCCACCCTCGAGCCAAAAATTTTTTGACCACCCCCATCCGATTTTTTTTAAAATTTTTCGGCCCTTTTTACGTGTTTTTTGACCCTTTTGGCCAAAAACTGGAGGTCATTTACCCCCAACCCATCCAAAATTTTGAGCCGTTACATGTACGGGTTGAAGCGTCAAAAAATTAGCATAGCGCGAAGCACGTCGCGAGACGCTCGATTTTTTATAGTCTTCAGAGCCAACATACGCGAATGGCCAAACGTGTAGCCGAAAATAATTCAGTCGCAGATGAATGTTTTTTTTTAATTTTTCAATTTATTAATCTTATTTTTTTAATGCGCTTTCGATTGGTGCTTCTAATATGAATGGAAAAGTGGTAGGTTGGAAGACGTAATCCGACATAAATTGTGAATAAAATACGATTTAAACTCAAGTTAGATGGACGACAAATAAAATCATGACGATCATATTAATACCGCAAAGTAATCTACAGTAATTAGGCGTTCAAAGTGGCGCGTCCTTTAGACGTATGATACATTTATTAATATATTCAATAGCAGAGGCACGATTAGCAGCGTTGGATTGTAGTAATGGTAATAATCCCGTAAGCTAGAAGTTACTTGCCGTAAGTGTAGTGCCTATTTTCCGATTACGCAGCCCTGGGCCAGCGCGTCTGACTAGACCGAGTCTAGGTCACGGGGCCGGTGTGACTGCACAGAACGTTGTTACCATCCGCCATACATGTGCAGCTTCCCATTCTATCGACCCTGGAGGATGATAGGCTGGGTTAGCTTGCGAAAAGAATTGAGTCAACGTGGATTCGAACCTAGAACCTTGCGATTCGTAGGTTTAAGTGCAGCCACTCGGCGTCTCTCCGATTCTGGAAGGAACTAACCGACAAAGATTACATAAAAACCGCCCGAATAACTGGCCTACTGTTAAACTCAAAAAATGGGCCATTTTGCAGTTCCAGATAAAAATTTTACTCGCCCAATTAATGATGGAAGAAAATAAACAGGAAAAATTCAAGTTTTATCCGTTTCAGCCATTCTCCGAGCAAACTTTCCCTTTTTCCATTGCCGAACTGTTATTATTATGAAAAAATTCGAGGCAAACGCTATTTGGCAACCTCGAAAATTGTCCATTCTTTACTGTCGAATCGCTGCAGCCAAATTTACGACGAATTGGGAAACGGATCAAAGTGCGTGTTAAACTGACAGGTCGATAGTGTAAACTCGTACGTTGCCTATTTAAAATGAATAAGCTATCGAGCCCTAACCATAGGTGGGCAGCACCAAAATTCTGGGGCGGGGGTGAAAAAATTTTCAAAGGTCAAAAAATGGTCTTAAAAGTGGTCGTAAGGCGGAAAAAACACCATTTTTCGACGTTTCTCATCGAGCACTATCCAATGGCATCGAAAAATCGCCAAAAAAATTTCAAAATTTGAATTCTGGGGGTTATTCCAACTTCTGGGGGTGCATACCCCCAAACCCGCCACGCCCATGTGTGGCCCTAACTTTATTATTTAATGCTTACGAACAATATAATCCAGAAAGGAAAATTTTGAAAATAAGTTTTTAGTTAACCTTACCAAATATTGTTTGAATGAATACATAAAGAAAGCATCAAGATCGGCGACGCATTACTATGGTAGTGTTAATACTTATATACAGAATTTTACATTAAAATAATCCTTTTAAAATCGGAGGCGCTTAAACTCTCGCCTGTTCATCGCTTCATTAATTAATTTTAAAAATCAAAAAAAATATATAAACCAGAAAATTATTGATTTTTCCAATTTAGGAAATGAAATTAAAAATATTATAAAATATACTTTTTACGCCCTTCATTCGAAATAAAAAATTTCCTCAATCACCAAATTTTCCTGACCGGAATGGCCAAATTTCTAATAACATAAACGCCGGAACGAGAAATTTACGGGTTTTTGAAAAAAATTTGCGCTCGCCTCAATATCTGCTTCGATTCGATGACGTCATCGGCGGGCGCCGCTCGATTTTTCGACCCGACCTGGACCAGCAGCGCGATTCGCGCGTCGCTCGGCTGAGAGTGTCGACGGGCGGCGACGGACGCGGCCGCCGCCGGCGTCGCGTCGCCGCTCGGCTCCATCATTTTCACCAAAATCGTCTGCTTCAGCCGATCCACTTGAACGACGCGAGCGATTTGATTGGTCGCCGCCGCGACCAATAAATCGCGCGGCGTCGCCGTCGGTAGATTCGCGCGACTCGCCGTCGCTGATTGGACGACCGGGGCGGGCGTGGCGTCGGTCGACGAATCGGACGAAACGAACGCCGAATCGGCTGCGAATGATTCATACGTCGATAAATCGGTTTGGACTTATTTCATTCGATTTACTAGTACGCATCACACCACGCACGGGTTAAAAAAATTTTGAATTTTTGAGAAACCTTAAATTGAAATTTGAAAATTAATTTTTAAATTTTCTTCGACTTTTTAAAATTTTTGTTTAATTTATTTTTAAATTTCTTATTTAATTTTATATACTTTTTCTAAAGTGCCTTTTTGAGCTCAAAAATTATGGTTATGCGATGCTCAAGAACACCATCGTTTTAAACAGGGGTAGATTCAGGGGGGCGGGGGGCGGTACCCCTAAGGGGGGGGGGGGGCGGAATCTTATTTTATTTCAAATTATGGCCCAAAATAGTGTGCAAAATTAAGCATTTTTGAGCGATTTTTAGCGATTTTCGGGTTAAAACGGCTGATTTTTCCGCCCAAGTCAGGGTTCCGCCCCCCTTAGGGGTACCGCCCCCCTTTAGGAAAATCCTAGATCCGCCACTGGTTTTAAACGATGCTTTCTTTTTAGAACACAAAACTGAAAAGGTCGAAAAATGTGGAAAAAATCTAATTGAACAAAAAATAATTAAATCGAAATTTGAGACTTTGAGCCAAGAGATGGCTAAAAACCCTTAAAATATGTAGCACCTTATCTACAGTTCTTTTGGAAAATTTGTGAAAATTCAGGAGGACGGCGAAAATAGTTCCGGGGGTTACCTTTCTGGCGAATCACGTATGATCATTTATTACTTACTAGCATCGCCCCTCGGCGACGTCCGCCTGGCGTCGCTGGCCGAGCCGCCGGCGCTCGGAATGTCCGAGCAGCGACGTTTAATTATTTTGGCCGCCGGCGATAAAATATTGCCGCTGGACGCGAAGGAAAGCGACGCGCGACGCGACGCAACGGCCGACGTCGCTTTGGCTTTGGCGCCCAACGTCGACGAACGGCGTCGGTAGCCGCGCGCGTTCTGCTCGGCGTCGTAGTCGATCGTCCACCAAGACGGCTTGTCCATGCCGTTGCGTTTGACGCGTTTGAAGCGCCCGTGCAGCGATAAGTTGTGTCGAACGGAATTCTACGGAGATCGAATCAACAAATTTTCAGTTTTTTTATTAAAAACATAAAAAATTTAAAAAAATCGGACTTCAAGGTAAATTACGACAAAAAAGGAATATGTATATTTTGAAAGAGGCGGGAATATATATATATATATATATATATATATATATATATATATATATATATATATATATATATATATATATATATATATATATATATATATATATACGTGTAGCATGCCTGGGGGTTGAGGAGAGAATAAATGATCTCAAGAGGGTGAAAATTGTTTCACCCCCTCCCTCCAGAATTGGCGATCTTTCGAAAGTTCCTGAAAATTTTATAAACATTTGTAGAAAAGATGCTTTTTAAAAGCGTATTTAGCTATCTATTTGCTCAAAAGTGCCATTATACTCACGTGTTGACTATATTTTCTTCAATTTTTTCAGAAACGCTGAAAAACGATATTTTTGACGCGTACGTATGTACCATTTTCGGGCCCGAAAAAGGCACTTCATAATTTCACCCCCCTTTCTCCAGAATTCTCATGCAGTGCATGTATGGTTGAGAGGCATACATATATGATCTTGGGAGTGTGAATTAGGGGGAACCCCCATCAGAAAAATTTTCACCCCGCAGAAATTTTTCCACCCATCACCCCAGAATTCGCGATTTTTCTAAAGTTTCTAGAAGTTTCCAAAAAATTTGTAAAAAAGATGCTGTTTCAAGCGTTTTAAAAAAAATTTGTAAAAAAGGTGCTGTTTCGAGCGTTTTTAGTCAACTACATACTTGCTGAAAAGTGCCAAACTTTCGGCACTTCGCGTGAGATACTCATGTTTTAACTATATTTTGTTCAATTTGTTCGTCTTTTTTTCCAATTTTTTCTAAATTTTTCAAAATGTTTTTATACTCTAGAAAGATAGAGCATCGTCAGAAATGCCGGAAAAAATGTTTTTGACACGTAATTACCATTTGTAAGCCCGAAATAGGCATAAAATTTCACTTCCCTACAGTGTTTTTTTCTTGTACAAGGTCAGTTTGAAATGTACAAAGATGGTCCTTAAAAGTCTTCGTACATTTTGTACACATAAATTTTTAGGTACTATAATACGGTACGGTAGCGATTTTAGTGTGGCAAAAACAGAGTTGTTAGACCTTTGGTAGTGTATTTTAGCTAATTTCCCGGAAAATTTGACATTTTTCCTTTCGAAATGCAATTTCTGACATTATAACGATATATGGAGCACACAATTACTCATTTCGGCGCGAAGCGCCTAAAATTTTTGCGAATTTTAACCCTTTTTTGCAGTTTTTGTCTTCCCGAAAATCTTTAAACATGTACAAAGACGGTTTTCAAAAGTCTTTGTACATCGGAAAAAATCTTTGCCGAATACAGAAAAACACTACTTCCCTCCCAGAATTCCCGTGCTGCGCATGTCTGGTTAAGAGAATTTCCATGTCACCAACCCCTTAAAAAGTTTTTCAGCCCCTCCCCAATCGAATTAGCGACTTTCCAAATAATTCGTTGAAAAAAGCTGCTGTAAGCGTTTTTACCTATCTGGCTCAATCAAAAATGTCAAATTTACGGCGCTCGGCGCCATAAACTTACTTTTTGACTATGTTCGAAATTTCAAAATGATCCGCTCCCGTAGAAAACATACTTCTGATACGGACTAGATACAAAAGAATAAGACACGTCACCTTGCAAAGAATTTAATTTCGCCTTCAGTAATGTCTTTCTAATGTTTCTGTTTACAACGTGGCGTAAACTATGGAAACGTTTTCAAAATAAATTTACAATCTGGCTTATTTGCTCTTGATTTTGCATGTTTTCGATTCTTGCCTGGCGAAATGAATTTGACTCAAAAGGCTTGGAATTTTTTAAAACTTAAAATTACTGCATTCTAGGGCGACGACTTATGACCTGTTAACAATCCTGATTTGAACAGGGCGGAAGATCTGGGTCAAATTCTGAAGGACAGTCGAAACACTCATGCACAAAAAAGCCGTTTGAGGACATTTTCAAATAACCTTGCAAAAAATGTATCACTGGCGCATTTAGAGGGGGGCCGGAGGGGGTACGGCCGCCCCTCCCCGCTGTCGTCAAAAAAAATTTGCGCGCAATGAAGATGTATCTTTTGATGATTGTAGTCATTTTTCATGATTTTTCAAATTTTTTCCGGCGCTTCGCGCCAGAGTGGTATATACTCAATAATGACATTTACTGACTTTCTAGACGCTCTAAAAAATTACTTTTACGTCAGGAGAGTATTTTTAATTCTTACAATGATTTCTCGAGTATCTTCTGACGCTTTGAGTCGATTTTTGCATTAATTTTGCGACTTTTTCACAAAAAAATTCGGAACATTTTTTAAAATTTTGAAGATTTTGTCGTACAAGAAATGATCCTGCTTATCAAAAGATGGCAAAAAACCGCTACATTAAGCATAATGGTGGAATTTTTAGGACAATTTTTGACTCTTTAAGGGAAATTTGGGGCTCCGCTCCGCCCCCCCCTCTGTCAGAAAACCCTAGATCCACCAAAGATACGTAAAATTTGTTGTGATTCGTTAAATTTGTTGTTTCATGCTAGAAAATTAGAACTAAAATTTGTTGTTTCATGCTAGAACGATTAAGACAGATTAGGGATGCCAATGGTGATTAACATAACTATTTAATTCACGATATTATTAACATTTTTAAGTCTGTTTCTTTTTTGTGCAATGAAACAAGAAATGGTGAATCTTTTTCAATGAATCTTACACCACTAAACGTAGGAATAAATTCCCTACAAAATGATGGTATATTTATTTTTGTATCAAATCTAGGAGTAGGTATGTTTTTCAACGGAGCAGATCATTTCGAAGCACCCTGTATTTTATTGGATTCACTCGAATTTTTCCGGAATTATTACATGCTTTTGCATTCTAGGAAGATGGAAGGGTATTTTTATCTATTAACTTTTTATTTAGCCCAACGTACAAGAGCCGTTTGGCTCTGAAACGACGACTTTATCGCTTAATCAAACTATACTGCCCGAAATGTTGTCCAGGCCAAAATCTAGGTTGTTCTCGCAGTTTCTATTAGCATAAGCCCGACTGACAAATATCGGCACCTTAAGCTAATTTTTTATATTCGTTCACTTTAATTTCTTTGCTTTCGACTTTTTTCAGGTATTATAAAAGAAATGTGTACAAGAATGCGCCGGTCAAACAGAACCGGAAACGGCCGAAAACGACCATTTGATCGGAATCGAAACCGAAAACAAATCTGTACTTTGATAATTAAAACCGAAGCCGATTTTTTCCTAAAAACCCGGTTTAAAATATATTACAAAGCGATTTTTTTATTTCCAGAGAAAATTTCTACAATTTCCGAAAGAAAAGCTGGCTTCAATCGCACCTTCCATCCGGACGAACTATGCGAGTAGCGTTGCTCCCTAAAATCGGCCACCCATTCGATCATCCAGCCGTAAATCTCCGCCAGGGTCATCCGCTTACCGGGCGAACTTTCGATCGCCGCCGTAATCAGTTCGACGTAGGGCGGGTGGCCGTGTTGATGGCGATGCTGATGTTGATGCGAAGGTCGCGCGAGCGAACCTTTAGGCAACATTGAAGCGAGTGGGCCATTTTCGGCCAAATTTTTTAAATTATTAACCAAATTATTATTATTCGAATCATCAGCACTGTCCACGGATTTGTGCAAACTTTCGTTCGATTCGGTAATGGAGCCGAGTTGCGAAGAGCGACTCGATGCTCCACTATTGCAGCAAATTAACGCGTTGGATTCGCAGCCCCCGATATCTCCACTGGTCGGCCACGTGTTGGCGCGTTCGCGTTGGCAACATGCCAAATCGTCGTCCGATATCGCATTGGTTATACTTATACTTGACATGATTTGTTTTTTTTAGTCTAATTTTCGCTCATCTCGTCATCATACGCTCGAATAATTGTATGCTTAAGTTATTTTTATCTACGGCGTCTTTGCGTAGTCCCGAGAGCCTAAAAGGCAGCATAAAAAAATCTGAAATTTCTCACACACGTATCTGATTTTAAACCACTACTACATAACATAGGTACTTGTTCAAATCATTTTGATTATCATCGGCGAGTTCTAAATATTTATTTATTGCAAATATTCGCGACAATTTAAGAGTCGACAACAGAAAGTATAAATAGAAAGCGAATAGTCAATAAGACAAAAGACAGCTGAAGTAGACGAGCGGGTTGCGCACATCAACGACATTTATTTCAATTTCCAGTAACTGATCGAGCCAGATAGTAATAATATATGACAGAAATGCACAACTACTTTTGAGACAAAGGCTCTTGATCATAGTTGCAAGAATGGCCTATCTGGAGTGGGGGTCAGCCGGTCTGGGGGATCAAGAATTGAGCTTTTTTGGGCAAAATGACCTCAAAACTGGCATGTACGCTAAAATAGCGTTAAAACTACATTATTAAACAGTTTCTGTTAATCAAAATCAATTTTGAAGAAAATTTTCAATTTTATTCTTTTGCCTCATTTTCCTAAGAAAATTTCCCCATTCTGGGGGGCAGACGCCAACGCCCAACCCCTCCCCCCGCATGCATGACTGCTCCTCATTTGTCGGATTTAGGATATCTAGACATGAGGCAGTATTTTTCCAAAATTGTAAAGGTTGGCCTCAAAAACCCGTTATTTACACGCAAAATAATATTTTTTCTGTTTCATCGTCTCGAGAATAATTTTCCTTACAGAATTTAGTAAAAAGTTTCAAGATTCTCAGAAATAACTACATGGTTTATCAGTATGTCATTAAATAACGTTTAGCGCTAATTTCTGACATAAAATGTAAAGAAAAAGGATGGTCAAAGGCTAGTAAAATTGCTGTAACTTGAGCTAAATTCTGAAGCCTCTCCTTGAAATAAATAATAAATGAATTATAGCTGGCGCAGAGCGCCAAAAATTTCCGATATTTTTATCATTTTAAGCTGATTTTTGCGGTTTGCTGAATAAATGCAATGTAGTCATTATGTCTCGCGCGAAGCACGCTTTATTTTTTTTGTATTCGGCAAAGATTTTCCATGATGTACAAAGACTTTTTGGCACCGTCTTTGTATATGTACAAAAAATTGTGGGTACAAAACCAGTAGAAATGTTATTAACTTCCTGGATTTTCCTGCATTTTACTTCAGAATAGATTATAAGTATGCAAATAATGCTTTGGTCTGTATGTTTTTAAAATCGCAAAAATTAAGTATGCAAGTCAAAAATGTCGAGAATTTTCGGCGCTTATGTGATTGTTATTTCTCTTCACAAAGCTCCAAAGTTCAAAAGATCAAATCAGCAAAATATTGTAATGCATCAAATGTTCACAGTAGTTTAGTGAGTTAAAACATCGTTGTCTTGTCTCTTAAGTCTAAGCTTTATTTGAATGTTATGAGAGAGAGGAGAAAACAGTCATAAAACTATTTGGCAATTTTATTTTTGGTCATTTGAAAGCCTCAAGATTGTTTATCAGGTAGTATTGTCAATTTTTTTGCCCCCGCCCGCAAATTTAGCTTTCTGAACTACATATCTTTCATTAAAAACAAATAAAATCTACACGGAAACACTAAAAACACCAGAATATTCCGACGCTTTGCGCCGTGTGGATAAATTGATAAATTGATAAATTGACCACATAAATTGACGCAGTACAATAACAGAGATAGACACATGCTTGTTTACACAATAAACAGAACGCATATTGTACCATATAATACTGCACTAATATTTACTGTACCGAATGTACAAAGATTTTTGGATACCGTCTTTGTACATGTACAAACGAACCTTGTACAAAATAAAAAAACAGTGGCGCGAAGCACTAGAAGCGTTTGAAATTTGTATCATCTTAAGCCCCATTTCGCAATTTTCTGAAGATAAGCATGGCAGTAATTACATGTCGCGCAAAGCGCCGAAAATCTTTGACGTTTTTATCCCTTTATGCTCAATACAGCGCTTGTCTGAAGACAAGTAAAGCTGGAAATATATATGGCGCGAAGTGCCAAGTTTAAAAATGTTCATTCTTTCAAGCTATTTTACAGCTTCCAAATATAAGCTGAGCAATAAAGAAAATTTTATCTGTCGAAAAATAATGTGGAAAATAAGAAATAGGATGAAGTCTATAAAATCAAAAGATAAAATGACCACATGAATTCGTGTTAGTGCAGAGTTGTTATTCGCAAAGCTCTTTATATGACGAAAGGTCTTACAAACAGTGAAGAGTATGGAACCTTGGGCAAAATTTATAGCAATGAGTGGACAATTTATTTTCAGCTTGGGTGCTTCGGATGGACTGGTAAACAACAAACAGATTAAGTCGTTAGGATAAATCAAACTTGTCAAAATTTTATTTTAAGCCTCGGCGCTTCAGCAAGCGCTTGTCTTAGCGCTTCGTTACGGTTTTCCGAGGTTTTCGAATGCGCTGATTCTATTGGTGACATTATTAAACTGCTGGTTGCTGACCTCGAACCACTGACTTCTTGATTCAAAGTCCAACGTCCTTACCAACCGACAAGGACCGGTTCATGTCGATATTGGAAAAAGCTTTATGGCTAAATTTTGTTATTTTTTGATTTTTGGAAAGCATCGAACATCGACAGGTAAAACCATTCAGATGGTTGAAGTTAGACTCAAGAGATGATTTTTGAGTGCGGAAAAGAAGCCGGAAGTCTCTTGCTAAATTAGTAAGAATACAATGTAGTTTCTGGAATATATTTTTGACACTTGGAATTTAGGAAGTACCGCAAAATTTTGCCGCAAAATTTTTTCAAAATTTTGCCACAATTACTCAATTATGGGTAAATTTGGGGCGCTGATCACGGATATGCTTGTAAATTATCATAAAAACGATTATTCCGATTTCCGGAAAAAAATTTCATTCGTAAATTATGAAGGTGTGGGAAAGTGATGTCGCTGATCACGAAAATAATGGTGAAAAGAATCATTGGATTCTTGTTACCAATGTCCTAGGCTTAGGCGTACTTATGTGCATTCATATTCATACCAGCGCTCGGGTTAAGCCTGAGATAAATGGAGCAAAAATTGCGGAGCGAGCGAGCCCCATTTATGCTTTAGGCTTAGCCCATGTCTGGCATCAATCTTAATCCGCAAGCAATTGCTTTCGCCACAAATTGACAGAAGGTTAACACGTTCATAATTTATTAACAACTCGTTAACTTCTTAAAATATTGGGTCCTTGATGTATTGGATAATGTGTCTAACTCTGACACGAGAGGTTTTAGGTTCGATCCCTGCTGGAAGAAACTTTCTAGAAACTTGTTTCTGCGGCAATATTTAGGTTTCTACTGGTGCTCCTGACGGTTAGAAACTCAAAAATCGCTGTTTAAAGAAGTTTCGATGGAAAAATCACAAATAACGAAATTGTTCCCAGACATGGGCTAAGCCTAAGGCATAAATGGGGCGAAAATTGATAGGCTCGCTTTGCTCGCTTCGCAATTTTCGCCCCACTTATCTCAGGCTTAGCCCATGCGCTTTTACCAATAATATGAATGCACATAACTAAGACTACGCCTAGGAAGTTACCCAGTGAATGCTTAAAACCATTTTTAGGAATAAGGTGCCAGCAGTCCAGCACCCCGCTTTCTACCGCAACTGTCCAGACATATTTATTTTTTATCATGCCGAAGGTTTTACTCGCTTATGCGCTAAACTTTGTACTTTAAAAATGTCATAGATGGAATCAGCGCATTGGAAAACGTGGAAAACCGCAACCAAGCGCTACTTCAAGCGCTTACTGCAATACAAGTAGATAAAGGTAATCTTGTTAAAGCTTATAGTTGTTATGTTAGACCTTTATTAGAGTATTGTTGCAGTGTATGGAACCCCTCTTATCTCAAGGATATAGATAGATTGGAAGCTGTTCAACGTAGATTCACTAAATATATTTTTGGCTATAATAATATTTTTTCTTACGAGGATCGTTTAACACAACTTAAATTGTGCAGACTTGAATTAAGACGCTTGCAGATTTGTCTGTGTATGATGTATCAAATTATTTGTCATAAATCATGTTTGGAAGCTGATGATTTTTTTGTATTTAATCATAATATTACCCGTAGCATTAATAGATTTAAATTAGTCATACCTACTGTACATTCTAATTTAGAAAAGTTTGATTTCTTTTACAAATACATCGCAGTTTGGAACGATCTTCCTGACTTCATTGTTTCTTCCCCTAACCTAAACATATTTAAATCTAGATTAGCAAACTTTGATTTATCTAGATATCTTGTGGGGCGCGCGTAAACTTGTCATTCCATTGACTCGCATGTCCCTTTACTAATTCGTAATTGCATTTATTATATATCTTGTCATTTCGTATTTTAACTGTTGGTATTAGTAATAAATTTTCTTTCTTTCTTTCTTTAATCTTACACACAAAAGGTAGGTGTGCACCAGGCACAACACAATAATACCGCGAAAAGCCTGAGTACGCCTATGAACCGAAACATTAAAAAATGCATGATATAGTTTTTATCAGAACAATATTCACTAGAAAGAGCAAAACACTTTAAAGAAAGAGGCGACAGCCAAATACGAGGTGATCTGGTCAACCTGTTTCAGCAGAGGAGTTCAACGCTTCCCCAACTCGGCAAACGGCAAAATTTGAAGACGAGTACTTAAAAAAATTTTCGGAACTACAGTAAATGTTTTATTAATTTGTCACGTGCAACAGTTAAAACCTTGCAAAAAACTAAAATTTTTCCATATTCTTACGATTATGTCATATGTTACACTACTACATTTTTCTGACAAAATCCATCATTCCTTTGATGTATATGATATCTGCAGTCTGTTTCACATAACTTCGCTCTTTCCTTTTATGAATGTTGGCTGATGGAACTAACAGCTCACGGTAAACATGGATCACATCAATGTAGTACTGAGAATTGCTAGTTTACAATGAAAACTTTTAGGTAGGTAGGTATACGTAGAACACACCTGATTTAGTGAAGCAGAATTTTTTATTCGCATCAATTTTCTTTGGAACTGTGAGTATAAAATGCTTCGATAAGAATTTATTTGCATAAGCAACCTAGTACTAACCACAAAATGTGAGAAAAATTGTGTTCCTCAAGAGTGGCTATGTCTTTAT